>SJYV01055809.1:992183-1051726 GCA_006410875.1 Neotragus pygmaeus
AAAAAAAAAAAAAAAAAAGATTTACAACCATAGAGGAATGGATTTCAAACTAGGTAGTAAAAATTTAGTACATAAACCAGTAGATTAAAAAAAAATCTGTACTTTTAGCTTTAAAATAATGGAAAATAGCAAATATTTGTATATTTGGTTTACTGAGAAGAAACAAAAGAGGGCTACAATTAAATTATGATTGAGGGACTGAAATTTCTCAGAGTTTTATTACTGGTTTGCAACAGTTAGTTACTCAGTTTACCTTTCTTTTATTCCTACAATGCATCTGTGGCATAATACTGAATATACCCATAGACACTAATAGATAAAACAGAAAAGAGAATAAAGTGAAGTAGATAGTGCAGCATGGAGTTAAGAAAAAGAGTAAGTCAAGGTCAGTCAACAAATTATCCTTATAGTAAATTCCATGAGGGCAAAGCTAACATTTGCTTTGTTTAATACAATATTCTCTGGAAGCAGTACAGTCCTGGTGCTAAGTAGCTGCTGGGTAAATATTTGCAAGATGAATAACTTAAAGGCACGAAAACATTAGATTCAGTTTCTTTTGATGTTAGAAAGGCTGAACCTTCTTAAGTAAATTACAATGATAATCTCTAAAATGTGCAATAGCAAACCTAACATTAATTACATACTCACAGGTCTGAAAACCAGTGCTATAATATAAAATATTCTAATCTAAATATAACCTTTTAGTGTTTCAAAATTTCCTGAACCCAGGGACTATGTCTTATTCATTTCTTTATCTCTAGCACTTCGCAGCATTCCTGGCACGTAAGACACTCTGGTGTGAAACAGATGAGTAAGTGCAAGGAGGAGTATCTTACAGTGAATTTTGGTGAATCAACTTCATTAATTTAAATAATTCCAAGATGAAGAGCTAACACTAAAGAATTTCCAGTAACTATATGAATAAGTTTAAGTTTCAGTGTTTACAGTTGGGGGTGAAGGATCTGAGCCCCAGCATCTAAAACTGATCCCTATGCCCTAAAACAGAAGACTCTAATGCCTGCAGAGTTCACCCACACTGGTGGTGCTGGTGGTAAAGAACCCTTCTGCCAATGCAGGAGACATAAGGGACACAGGTTTGATCCCTGCGTCAGGTAGATACCCTGGAGGCACGAATGGAAACCCACTCCAGTATCCTTGCCTGGAGAATCCCACGGACAGAGAAGACTGGTGGGCTACAGTTCCCAGGGTCACAAAGAGTTGGACACGACTCAAGTGACTTAGTACAATTCCACCAGTAAAACTGCCCCTAGAGTACAAGGGGTTCAGAGCACAAGGCTTAAGAGTAAAAAAGTCCTGGGTTTAGATGCCATCTCCATTAGTGTCAAGCAATATTTTCCTCAAAATCAGTTGTTACAAAGAATAAACAAATGAGAGCATTTTGCCCCTAATCATAGTGGCTACAATATTAAGTAATCAACAAGGAGCGCTGGAAAAGTGCTGTTCAAATGCACATAACTGAATGATAGGGCTAAAATCTGCATAGATTTAAATTAGGGGAAAAAAAGTCCTGTTCAATAGTACTACTGTCATTTATTTTCTTCTAATCTTATCTCATATAAGTAAACATTCTCCCACTGCAATACCCCACTGTTTAAAAACCAGCACCTAGTATTTTTAAAATGAAGAGGTTTGACATGAAAATGAAGACTTCAGGCTCATCTAGAAGCCTGGTCAATCCCTGCACTGTGACCTGCGGCTGGGAAGCAGGGGTCACTACTTTCGATGAGGCTCACCACTCCATCACCATGCTTGTGGTTTCCCACTGCTGGACATACAGCCTACTTCCCTTATTTAGGAGACCTGCCTGGCTCACACACATGAGGTTTTGCTGTCCTTCACTGAGGTAAAACTTACAACCAGTTAATGAGTTTTAAAAAACTGTTAACATCTATGAATCCACTACTTAGAATGAGATATAGAACTCCAGAAAGACTCCTTGTACACCTTTACCATCCATCCATCCTCCCATCCCCAGAGGCAAATATAAATTATTCACCATAAGCTAGTTTTGCATGTCGCATGCAAAGAATTACACAATATTTTTGTATTGAAGTTTCAAACAGTGTATCGAGATTGTGTTTAAAAAAAAGTTTATTTCCACCATTAAATTGACATGGTACTATGGGGGACTGATTTGTGGATTCTGTATTTATGTCACTGATCAATTTACACATTTTTCATACCAATATACACCATGCCTTGATCACTGTAACTCTACAGTAAGTCCTGAATTTAGGTAGTCTTCCCATATTGTTCTTTTCCAACATTGTTTGGCTATTTTGAGTTGTTTGCATTTCCATGTAAATTTTAAAACTGAATTGTCAATTCTGAGAAAAAGAAAAACTCTAAACCCACTTAAGACTTTGATTTAGGGCTCAAGTGTTTCAATTCATGGGAAGCCTGGACAAGCTATACCTTTCTATTAATTTATGTCTTCATAAATTTTCTCCAATATGTTTTTGTAGTTTACAGTGTATGGGTCTTTTATTAGATTTACTTCTTGATATTATGACTTTTTTCCTTATACTATAAGTCATCTTTTTTTAAACTACATTTTCCAATTAGTCATTGGTGGTATACAGGAATGCATTAAACTTTCATACAATGACCCTGTCACCATTAATTTTGTTAAATTCACTTATTAGTTCTGGTGGGATTTTTTTCTGTTTGTTTCATAGCAATACTTTATAAGAAAATTAATTTCAGTTTGTTAACAATGCTGTATTATTTTTGGCAGTTTTATTATCCTCATATGCCTCATTGTTCATCTTATTTTTAAACTTCTGCTCTTATGCAAAAAAAAAAAAAAAAAAAGAATTTCTTCCCCTAGACTCCAAGATCTGGGACTCAAGAATGTTCTTTTTCCATTCACTGCTGTATTCCCAGTGTTTCCATGCAGCAACACAAAGGTGCTCAGTCAATACTCACTGGATGGAAAGTGGATGCACTGATGTTCTTATGTGTTTGGGGCCACATAAAGCCATCGTAGTAGATTTACTAAAGATAAAACCCTGCTCCCTAGTAGATTTCCTGTTAACAATATACACACAATGTTTAAAAAACAGCTGCAGAGGAAGACACTTTGGCATATCCTCAGAGCTGTCATGAGATACAGAAATTTCATACCTAAGTGTATATCCAAGAGAACTGAAAACATATTCATACAAGAACTTGTGCATAACTGTTTACCATATCACTGTTCATAATTAGAAAGTGGAAACAACTGAAATTCCATCCACCAATGACTGGTTAAACAAGAGGGGTATATCCACACAACGGAAGATTATTCAGTCATATAAAAGGAATGGAGTGCTGATACACGTGGCAACTGGATGACTCCTGAAGATAAGCCAGACACAAAAGGCTACATATTGTATGGTCCCCTTTATGTAAAGTGCCCAGAGTAGAGAAATCCATAGAGATAGAGAGTAGATTAGTGGTTGTCAAGGGCTCATAGAAAAGGGCAATGGGGACTGACTGTTTATATGTCTGGGGTTTCTTTTTGAGGTGACGGAAATACTCTGGAATCAGATAGTGGTGATGGATGCATAATGCTGTGGATATATTAAAAAACACTGAACTGTACACTTGAAAATAATAAATTTTACAGTATATGAATTATAACTCAGTAACAAACAGCTACATAAAATGATGCCAATGAACTATTTAAACATTTGCTTAAAATAACCTTCTCAGCTTCAGAAAGTTCCTAAAATGATTCCAACGCGAACAGCTGGAAATGGTTATGCAACCAGTTGATGCACTAATGTTCCTGTGTGTTTGGGATAGGAACGTCCTCTGATGCCAGCTTTGCGCCACCCCTAAGGTCTGTAACTTAACTAACCCCCCTTGAAACGCTGCCACTTGTAAGAGGTTTGTCAGTTCACATCCAAAAACAGCTCTGAACCACTCCACTGGGTTCCCCCTACAGGCTGGCAGAGTCACAGCAGGCTCACCAAACTCAGCAGACCATGCCAGGGAATCTGCTCCACCAGGGAGGTTAGAAGCGTGGCCACTTTCATGGAAACTTGGAAAACCATGGGAATCTGCTTCGGTTCTCCATCCTCCCCAAATACTCATCCCCTTCAACCTTGCTTGGATGGTTTCTCCACGCACATTTGAACCCATCTAATGCTGACCCCCCTACCTGACCCTTCTGCAGCACCTTCCCTCTATAAACCAGCCAGTTCTACCAACTCATAGGGAATGCCTGCCTCCACCAGAACAGTACATTCGCCCTCTTCCCTCCTCCTCTCCATCCAAATGGTTCCTCTCTATTCATCACTGGAGACACACTGGAAAATATGTCTTACTACAAAAACTGACATGCTTAAGAAACTTTTAAATACAAATTCAGCCAATAATGTTTTCTACCAAACTACAGAATCAATGTATTACTATCCAAGCCAACTGGAGTTATATAAAACGAAAAGTTGAACATCTCTCCTTATCTCATGCCACTTTCTCAAGGTAAAGAATGCTAACTGATGCATCCTCAAGTACTTTCCTCTACACAAGCATAGCCATATGCATGTTTATTTTCTTTCTTTTCAAAAAATGTATTTCTCTGCAACCTGGTTTTCCAGTTAACATATACTTTCAGAACAAAGCATGGAGATAGTCTATTTTTTGAAAAATAATCCCTTGTATCTTTGCATCTGTTACAAATGGATCGATGATTTGAACAGACTCACAAGACTCCACAGGGTGCATTCAAGAAAAGTTTTAATCAAACTATATGATGTGGTACAGCTGGAAAAAGAATGGTAGCTTAAAAGCCCAGGCAAGCACCAGGAGCCTACTTCTAGGCACAGGGTTTTTTCTCATTCACTGAGGACATGGATTTAAGCTCCATGATATGTAGGATAAATCTTAACTTCAGGGAAGCCTGGGAAGATGTTTCCAGGGGATCTTTTATTCCCCCTGGTGGCTCAGAGGTTAAAGCATCTGCCTGCAATGCAGGAGAACTGGGTTCGATCCCTGGGTCGGGAAGATTCCATGGAGAAGGAAATGGCAACCCACTCCAGTATTCTTGCCTGGAGAATCCCATAGACGGAGGAGCCTGGTGGGCTACAGTCCACGGGGTTGCAAAGAGTCAGACACGACTGAGCGACTTCACTTCATCAATTAGACAAGTCAGATTATGTTACAGGTTAAACCAGGTAAGTTACAACTCAGTTAAGCTACCACTCTATATACATCCTTAAACTCAGCAGAGAAGCAAGTTTTGGGTACCCCAGGGAGTTTCAAACCCTATAAAGCACCTTTAATTCACCAATTAGTCCATCTTGTCTGTCTCTTGGCCAGGTTTCACAATTCCAGGTGTCCCTGAGATGAGCATAGAGCTATGTCAGCCCAGCTGTGAAACAGCTCTTTTACATAACGATTATATCATTGTGTATTCAACTACCCTCCTCTCAATGGAAACTCTGACTTCTGCTTTTTCTGCCAACTCAACACTGAAATATATTTACATGATTGTATCCTATAGGATTCCTAAAGGAGCACTACTGGCTCTAGGGTATTTATGTTTGTACTTTTATCAGATACAACCACATTCATTCCTACTGCAATCTATACCATCATTCAGTTCAGTTCAGTTCAGTCGCTCAGTCGTGACCTACTCTTTGCGACCCCATGAATCGCAGCACGCCAGGCCTCCCTGTCCATCAACAACTTCCGGAGTTCACTCAGACTCATGTCCATCGAGTCAGTGATGCCATCCAGCCATCTCATCCTCTTCTCCTCCTGCCCCCAATCCCTCCCAGCATCAGAGTCTTTTCCAATGAGTCAACTCTTCGCATGAGGTGGCCAAAGTGCTGGAGTTTCAGCTTTAGCATCATTCCTTCCAAAGAATTCCCAGGGCTGATCTCCTTCAGAATGGACTGGTTGGATCTCCTTGCAGTCCAAGGGACTCTCAAAAGTCTTCTCCAACACCACAGTTCAAAAGGATCAATTCTTCGGTGCTCAGCCTTCTTCACAGTCCAACTCTCACATCCATACATGACCACAGGAAAAACNGCAGTCCAAGGGACTCTCAAGAGTCTTCTCCGACAACTCAGTTCAAAAGCATCAATTCTCCGGCACTCAGCCTTCTTCACAGTCCAACTCTCACATCCATACATGACTACTGGAAAAACCATAGTCATTACTTTAGGAGGGGGATCATAAAGGATCTTGCTGTGATTTATATCAAAGAGTATTCCAAGTATTATATAAATTTTAAAAATGTACAGTAAACACACATTTTATTTTCATTCTCAAATGGTACAAATCAAATGACAATGGATGCAGATGATAATATTCAGGAAAATTGGGCTTCCATAACATTTATAGTGGTTATTAAGTGATTTATTTTAGCTTTCCATTTTCTCTATCTTATCATTTTCAAAATGAAAAGAATATATATTCACTTAATTTAAGATATTGTCAAGTTATTATAAATTTTAAACAAATGAGCCTGGGGTCATTTTTAACATTGGAATGGACAGACAGTAACTATATAAGCTGTTAATATATTAGAAATCAGCAGAAGTTTTCCTTCTTATAAATTATCTTTATAACGAGATGAAATCAATAAAAATTGACAATATTTCAATACAAGCAAAAGCATTTTAATTGCCAAGACCATAATCCATATTCTTTTTCTTTCTTGCAAGCATTACTCTACTTCTCAAGTCACATCCTCATGAAAGAANGTTTTCCTTCTTATAAATTATCTTTATAACTAGATGAAATCAATAAAAATTGACAATATTTCAATACAAGCAAAAGCATTTTAATTGCCAAGACCATAATCCATATTCTTTTTCTTTCTTGCAAGCATTACTCTACTTCTCAAGTCACATCCTCATGAAAGAAGACCTATTATAGTTTATATAAGGCTCTGATAAAACACTTTTTATATTGGCACACATTAGGTAAGTGTGATCCATGCACATGCGTGCATACGGTTGTTGTTGTTATTCTGTGGCCAACTTGTGTCTGACCCTTTGTGACTCCATGAATTATAGCACACCAGGCTCCTCTGTCCTCCACTATCTCCAGGAGTTTGCTCAGATTCATGACCATTGAGTTGGTGATGCCACCCAACCATCTCATCCTCTTTTGTCCCTTTCTCTTCCTGCCTTCAATCTTTCCCAGCATCAGGGTTTTTTCCAGTGAATTAGCTCTTCGCAATGGGTGGCCAAAGTGTCAGAGCTTCAACTTTCATCTTTCCAATGAGTATTCAGGGTTGATTTCCTTTAGGATTGACTGNACTCTCAAAAGTCTTCTCCAACACCACAGTTCAAAAGGATCAATTCTTCGGTGCTCAGCCTTCTTCACAGTCCAACTCTCACATCCATACATGACCACAGGAAAAACCATAGCCTTGACTAGACGGACCTTAGTCGGCAAAGTAATGTCTCTGCTTTTGAATATGCTATCTAGGTTGGTCAAAACTTTTCTTCCAAGGAGTAAGAGTCTTTTAATTTCATGGCTGCAATCACCATCTGCAGTGATTAATATATAAAATTCCACTGACAAAAACCTTAGACAAGCACAAATTGTTATCAGTCATTTGAATTTTGTCAGTCTGATGAGTATTTGGTATTTATTCTGAAAGTTACAGTGGACTGGATTAATATAATTGTAAATTACCTTAACGTCCTACACTGACTTAGAATTCTAACTAGGTAGAGAAACACATCTTTGGATGTAGTACAGAACCTGGGTACTCAACAACTGGTCCAGAGACCTACATCATCAGCATCACTTGGAAGCTTTTTAGACCCTGGGATGTTTCTACCCTTTCTATATTTTACCCCCAATTTCATTTGTTCTTGCATACAAAACTGGAATACAGAAATAAAGGCTGGATGCACAGTTTCTTCAAACGTGAGGCTAGACCCATTTTAGGATATACAGAACAACACAGAATTCTGGTGAAGTTAAAAACCACAGCTCACAATATAGAAAAGGTTTCTGTACAATTTAAGGCTTGAATACTGGCTGACTATAAAAGTCAGTCACAATTCATTACTGGCTTTACTTCTGAACTGGTTCCTAAAATCCAACCACAGAACNCTGGTGAAGTTAAAAACCACAGCTCACAATATAGAAAAGGTTTCTGTACAATTTAAGGCTTGAATACTGGCTGAATATAAAAGTCAGTCACAATTCATTACTGGCTTTACTTCTGAACTGGTTCCTAAAATCCAACCACAGAACAATGAAAATAAACCATATCACATGTATAGGCTGGTGACTGAAACAGCAGCCTAGTTATTTTTAATCACTGACCTCCTCTGACCCAGCTCTAGGCAGGTTTAGAGGAAGCAAGAAGCGACGCTGGGCCCTTTGCTGAGCTTTCAGCTTTCCTGAGCCCAAAGTAAACTTACTTCATAACCCTAGAGAAGGTGAGTCGTGGAGATGACCAGCGATGCCTGGTGAAGGGGACTGTGAACAAGCTGTGACAGAATTATGCCAATGGCCTGTCTCATGATGCTACAACAACTCATTCTTTTCAATGCAAACCTCTTCCACCTCTCAGTAATTCCCCAAACACACCTGCTATAATTTAGACATGGGCTAATTAGTCTGACAATATGCATGGCAGAGCTCAGATTTTAAACAAACACCTCAAATGTCACCTGTTTTTACTGAGCAGGATGCTACTTAACAGCTTTTGTTGTAATGGGCTGTCTTTTCTGAAATGAAAACATTCTGTTACAGTCCCTTGGGGATTCCCTAATCAAAGGCTCTGGAGGAACTGTCAGTCTTTCAGGACTTGATCAACATGTTGTGCAGGTACAGGTGCTGGCTCACCTAACTGGTGAGAGAAGCCATTATCGCAGCCATCTAACTGGTCTACCACAAGGACTGTTGGAGAAAGAGTCACGGGGGTATCGTGGGGTGCCTGCTATTCCTGGGCAATCAGGCCACTTCTTGAAGCAGGTAACAGAAGGCAAGTTATCCAAGGGGACAATGGGCTCTACCACTGTCACAGAAAATAGAGAAGCCACAGCAAAGGCAGCATGCTGCAACTCCTCTACGGGGGTTACCACTGAAGAGGAGCTTTAATGCACTGAGAAGGGTAAGAGTGCTGCTGAGCTGATGGTTTTGAACTGAGCAGAGAAGGAAAACTAACATACACAGAGTAAAGCATCAATTCATTCACTACGTAGACCCTTACTTACAAAGATAACCTGAAGGCAAAAACCTCTTGTGGCACAAACTGGCAAATGCACAAAAGTCTCCTGCATAAACTTGCCTAGAAAGGTCAGATTAAGCAACAACCTGCTTGGGGTATATTGACACAAAGGACAAAGGGAACTTTTTGAGTTCCACTCTCATCCATATTATTTTTAGAGAAACTAATTGATATCACTTTTATCAACTTGCTTATAGATAAGGAAAAAGTGGAAACAGTGGCAGATTTTATTTTCTTGGGCTCCAAAATCACTGCAGAGGGTGACAGGAGCCATTAAATTAAAAAACACTTGCTCCTTGGAAGAAAAGCTATGAAAAACCTAGACAGCATATTAAAGAGCAAAGAAATCACTTTGCCGACAAAGTCTGTATAGTCAAAGCTATGGTTTTTCCAGTAGTCATGTATGGATGTGAGAGCTAGACCATAAAGAAGGCTGAGAGCCAAAGAACTGATGCTTTGAACTGTGGTGCTGGAGAAGACTCTTGAGAGTCTCTTGGACAGAAAAGAGATCAAATCAGTCAATCCTAAAGTAAATCAACCCTGAATATTCATTGCCAGGACTGAAGTTGAAGCCAGAACTCTAATACTTTGGCCACCTGATGTGGAGAACTGACTCATTGGAACCTCCTCTGCTCAAAATGTTTTCCCCAGTCCTGCCTAGAGTTATGAATATGAATCATTTGCATTTTCCTTCACATAACTGAGAAATTCCTTGAAAGAAAAATCTCCCTTCACTGCTTTGCCAATCATTCCACCCTTCCCTGTAGCCAGGCTTCGGTTCTCACGGACTCCCTGGTTACTCTCCAGTTTAGAACTAGAACTCCAGTTAGGAAGTGTGACTTTTTTTTAAACTCAAGAATATATGACTTACAATACTGCATTAGTTTCAGGTGTACAGTACAGTGATTCAGTTTTTTTTTTTTGTGCAGATTATATTTCATTATATATTACTATAAGATATTGACTGTAACTCCCTGTGCTACACAGTAAATTCTTGTTGTGTATCTATCTTTGGACTTCTTAAATGCTCGTTTTAGTGGGTATCACTGTCCCAGTCGTCCATTAATTCAGCAGCACTTGGTGTTTGATGGGGCTTCCCCTCTGGGGGCAAGTCCAGCTGGACCTATCCACTGTGTATTTCCCTTTGACTTCTCACCAACACCACCCTGTTCCTCTTCCCTGATTAATTAAAAGTCAGTCTCCTTCTGTGTCTCATACCATCCCCTCCCCATACAGCTGTCACCTTCTTGGTTCAAAAGCATGACTGGGAACCTAGCCATCCCTTTCAGGAATTCTCTTTGAGTTCTTCACTCTGGTTTTCAAAAGCCTCCAAATTATGATTCTATCTTGTCTCCCCATTCCTGCCCCCCTGCTCCCTGTCATGTATCCTATGCTATCGTCTAAAGAGATTACATTCAGCCCTGCCCACAGCCATTTCCTTGGGTTCTGCATCTGAGACTCACTATGTCATTTTGTATAAGGGACTTGAGCATCGGATATGGTATCGTGGGGGTCCTGGAACCAATCCCCAGTGGATACTGAAGGACAATTCTATTTGCTATTCCCAGAATATACCTCACGCCTCCCCCATTTTCTCCTAAATCACCCCTGCAACCATCCCAACAGCTCTGCTTACTGAAGGGCCACTTGTCTTTATGAACCTTGCATGTGACATTTCTAAATCTCCACCTCTTTCATTTGGCCTTTATTAGTTTTTCTATCTTGTATTGTAATATCAGTGAGCATCTTACCTTCCCTACCAGATTCTAATTTCCTGTAGGGCAGGCACAAAGCCTGATTTCTTTCTGCATTTTCTGCTCTGGGTCTTACACAAGGTAGATATTCAGTAAGACTTACTGAAGTGAAATAATAAATAGTCTAACCTGGAGTCACACTTGTTTTTTTCCTTTCACTGTTATCTATGGCCCTCAATTTTCTCAGTGGGTTTTTTGTTTCTTGGTGTGCAACTTTTTATTTCTGGGACAAATGAAAGCCAATCTAGGGCTGTTGCTAAGTTGCTTCAGTCGTGTCCGACTCTGTGCGACCCCATAGACGACAGCCCACTAGGTTCCTCCATCCCTGGGATTCTCCAGGCCAGAACGCTGGAGTGAGTTGCCATTTCCTTCTCCAATGCATGAAAGTGAAAAGTGAAAGTGAAGTCACTCAGTCGTGTCTGACTCTTCGCAACCCCGTGGACTGCAGCCTACCAAGCTTCTCCATCTACGGGATTTTCCAGGCAAGAGTACTGGAGTGGGGAGCCATTGCCTTCTCCGATCTAGGACTGTAATTCCCCCCAAATAAATACATCCTTTTCAACCAGAGCTTCTGTTGAAAATATATAACAAGTTCAATTTATAAAATCCTAAAATGTTTAAATTTTAATTTGAAGATATTAATAATCTTAGAGGTATCTGAAAACATTCTTTGGAAAATAGTGCTCAATTTTTAAGTCCACATTTTAAGCTCATGGAAACAATATCATCTGTGAACTATTTATAGGTAACTTATGTACACACGGCAGAGTACAGGTCCATACTTAGGGATGAATCAGACATGCAGATGCCTCCAGAGAGACGAAAAAGCTGCACACTGGCTTTTTGAAGAAGCCAGGAAAATAGTGCTATTTTAAATCCCTTAGCAAGAAGTTGAACTCAACTAGATGGATTTAGCCCTGGTAGTAGGTCACCACAGCCGTAACAACCTAAAACAAATTCAACCCACACCAACTCAGTGTCTTTTTCATAAAGGACTTTAAAGATGAAATAGCTTCCAGAAGGAGACAAGCAACTATGTGCCCTGCAGGGACGTAGCCTGCTAGGGGTTATCAGCTGCCACCTGCTCAACTCCACTTCTGAAGAGGTAGATGTGGCTCCGGGGAAGAATGCAGCAGCTGGAGATGAAATCTAATTTTTAGCTATGTGCCTAGATAAAAAGAAATTGCTGTTGTCTTTTTCTTCATTAAATTAAAATAAAACTGCTTTATGAAAGATTTATTCTAATCCAATAGCTATTAATACCTACTAATAAAATGAGGTATGAAAACAAACTAATAGTAGTCCTGGTGACCCTCATTCAACAGCAGCATCGAATCAGGTGACTGATAGGCTGACACCAGATGTCACAGGCATCTCCCAGACATTCTCGCCTGCAGAATGTATGCACATCATCCTTCAGGGAAGATATCCAAACATGGGATTTTAAAAGAGCAAATCTACTTCCTCAAGAGGCTTATTTCATTTTAATTATTTAGATCTCCATCCCTTCCCAGGCCTCTTTATTGTGATTTTATGTGGAACTGTCATTCCACTTGAAATACTGGCATGCCAGCTATAGTAGTTTCCCACAAAAAAATAAAAGCATATGCTTACAATTTAAAAAGAGAACTGGCTCAACCACCAGAGCAAATTCATATAGGGACTGGTTTCAATATACATATTATGATGATAATTACAAATGTATCATTTACAAATTTCTGCAGCACTAAATTTGGCCAAGAAAATCCAATTAAGGATCTACAATGAGAGACTGGCTCCCAAGTGTATGTAAACACATGGAATAGTGTACATCAAGTACTGTGAGTTCAAATACTGAGGAAGAAAACAAAGGTAAGTGTAGATGTCAGGGAAACCGGGGCATCCCGAATATGGCAGTGCTCTGGGGCTTTGGGCAATGGAAGTGATAAGTGGAAACAGCACTGTGCTCACAGGAGACTGAGCAGAGTGAAATAATGACATAACGACTTCAACAGACAAAGGAAAGCGACAGCAAGAACTTCCACCAGAGCAGTTTTTCATCAGTGCCTGCAAAACAGTCTGGGACACAGTGTTTTGAAAACATGGCTTTCCGCTTTGCTCACAGCCTAGATAATGAATTTTCAAGGAGGCTCCTTTCATTCCTAGTTTCTCCTTGCTTCCTTATCTGTACTGAAGTACCTAAAGAGAGAGTGGTTCCTTTACTCACACAGAGCATCTTTTTAAGGATTGGGCCCCGGGGCTAAGGATGTAGGGACACAAAGATGAACAAGACCTGCCCTCTGCAGAATCTAGAATTTAATCCCTGCTTGAGTTCATTCACTGGTGAAAATGAGGCATCAGATAGGTATCAGTCCACAGTTAAATGGCTGAAAATGTTGTAAGTGAAATCATGGGTTTGTGTTTCTGAAGTCACTAGGGAATGACAGAGGGAAATTGTCACCTCTGTTGCCTCTATGCAAACTAAGGAGAGAAAGTGTTGATTTTGCTAAGAATATATAAAGATTAATATTTGAATCTGAGGGAAAGATGCCCTCTTCTACATTACATGGTCTTGGTAAACACTGAGAAAATGAAATTAAATACTTCAAATGTCTGTCAAAAATTATCTGTAAAAAATAACTCCCTTCTCACTCCTCTATCCATTCCTGCCTTTCAACTCAGGAAAGCAAATCAAATTTCAGTCTGGCCTAATAACAGATGGCTTTCATGTAAAGTAATTTGAGTCCTCTGACAGCAAGTGGTGTCCTACTCAGACATTTTTGTTAACTCTGATCAATTTCAAAATCAAAGATGACCAATATTCAAACTGGGCAAAGAGAAAAAAATGGCTACAATTCTCTTAGAAAATATTCAAGTCAAATTAAAGACCATAATTTCTTGGATATGGGCTTTCCAAGTATTCTGCGGACTTAAAATGGTTTTTTTATGTAAGCCCTGAGTACATGCTAAGTTGCTTCAGCAGTGTCTGACTCTTTGCAACCCTATGGACTGTAGCCTGCCAGGCTCCTTGGTCCATTTTCCAGGCAAGAATACTGGAGTGGGTTGCCAGGCCCTACTCCAGGGGAATCTTCTTGACCCAGGGATCAAACATCTCTTATGTCTTCTGCATTGCAGGCAGGTTCTTTACCACTAGCACCACCTGGGAAGCCCATATGTAAGTCTTAATATTTTCTTTTTGACATGAAGGGGCTACTATCGAAGCCTTTCCTCTCACTTTTAACCTACAGAGTTAATCCTGTTAATCCAGAATGAATAGGTGAACCAAGAATGATAACTAAGACAGAATATTTTTCCTGATTAGTGGCAAAAGGGAATTTTTTTGGTAGTAGGTAAGTACCTGGAAAATCAGAGAACTGATCAGTACAGGGTGTGGTAGCCTAAAGCAGCAGCTATGATGGCTACTCCAACTGTACAATGCTGAATTCTTGGGCCAAGGCAGGAAAATAATTAACTGCTAGTCCCTGAGATTATGACCCCTCTGCCATAGGATACATTATGCACTGGAAAAAATAGTTAAATATTTCTGGTTTAAAAGCTGTTGCTGAACTTTCTGAGTAACATAACAACAAATGCAAAAACTGCACATTGAGAAAAATACCCATACCTGAAACATCTGAGCTTTTTCCCCTTTTCAATCTCTATGGCTGTCCTTTTCTGACTAAACTCCTAGAGTAGCTTAATCCTCAGGCTTCTAACAGCCCGCTATTGAATGACATTCTGCTCTCCAACTTTAATCTGCATATTTATCTTTTCTCTTTTTGGCTTGTAAACTTTCTCCAGCTACTCAGTATATATAAGAAAAGTAGGAATCCTCCGACTTTACCCTCAAGGCCCTGTAAATTTAACCTACTTTTCTCAATACGTTGGCCACCTGATGAGAAGATCCAACTCAATGGAAAAGACCCTGATGATTAGAAAGACTGAAGGGAAGAGAAGAAGGGGATGGCAGAGGATGACATGGTCAGACAGCATCACCAACCCAATGGATGTGAATTTGAGCAAACTCCAGAGATAGTGGAGAATGGGGGAGCCTAACATGGTATAGTCCATGGGGTCACAAAGAATCAGACAGGATTTAATGACTGAACAACAACAACAACCTTTCTGATCATGTCTTTGCTTCCCTTTGCCATGAATGTTCTTTCTCCATCTGGCACTCTAGCAGTGGTTCCACAAAGCAACCCAACAGCTGTCTTCATCTCTATTCAGAAAACCTCTCTTCTTCCTTCCTCACTCAGCACAACAGGCAATGGCCTTCCCAAGTGCCTCTGTTTATCCAAACTTTTCCCCAAATTCAAGATCTAGCTCAAGTTACCCCACAATTCTCTTTCCTGCTTTTGAATCCATAAAGCATTTGACACAGAAATCATTATTTGTTACAAAAACCTAGGGATCACGTAATGTGAACCCTTCATTTTCCACACAAGATCATTTTTCACCTTTACAGAGTTCCCATCTTATAGTTCTTCATGTATCCGATAATAAGTATAATCTCAATAAATGTTTAATTTCTTAGGTAATGCTTTAATAAATGTACCATCTTCGAATGCATCAACTAGCAGCAGATAATTCCTTTGGTAGAAGGTAGTGAGAAGAGAAATGAGAAAATTTGACAGAAATCCACAAAAATCATAGCTGTATAAAAATACCATTTTTAATTACCAGCTAATTTTGGCAGACATGGCTGATCCTCACCACAACAGGGAACTTCAGAGAGAGCTGATGTTCTCAGATGGGGAAAGCTCAGGGATAGGGTAAGATGTTTGTTTCATATGTTCCTGGGTATTTTTTTTTTTTAATTGAAAGCAACAGTGATCTACTTGCTTGTGTTAAAGGTCATCTGGGTTTCGACTCCCATCAAAATGAAACCCACAGTACAGAGCCACATCAGCATGCCATGTGTTTCCCAGAAGCTGGCTTGGTTCTACTTATTTCTGAAGCATTTATCACCTGCAAGTACAGGATAACTCAAAGTGCTTCCAACATGCCTTTTAGTCAAGTAACATCACACCTATTTTCTATAAATCTTCTCTAAAGTAACACCTATAGATCTCATATACCACACACACACATACATTTTGTAGCATTTAACACTGATAAAACAACTGCAGATTTTATGGACAGTACTTGTGAGTACATTGCTACGAGGCACTTAAATGTATTAAAAACTTTAGTTTTCAAAAAAATTTCATCACCCCTGTAAATCACTCTAAGGTGAATTTAAGCGTCAAGCTAATAAACACTACAAAGCAAAACTTAAGAGATACACAGTGTTTTCAGTTGAATCATATTTAATTGAAGTGATTGGTAGGTATCATCATGAATGTTTTTGACTGATAAGAGAAACAAAATGTAAAATTCCTACCTTGCGTCTGCTTCTTGTTCACCGCATTATCAGCTTTATGTCGTTTCTAGAGTTTAAAAGCAAAAACAAAAACTGTGAAAAAGTGGATGAGATTAACAAAATAAGATAGCACCTGTAATAAAAGTCAGATCTTTTTCCTTTAAACTTACGTTTCTCAAGGTTTTATCCTTTCACACCCATATCAATTTTATAAGTAAACCCAGAGTACAGTGATGGGAACAATCAGAGTATGTGGGGATTTGAAAATGGAAAGTGTAATCCATAGTATCTTTATTCCCTTTCTAGGAGTACAGGTGTGTGACCTTAACAAGACCTTACATTATTGCACAGGTAAGATTAAAATTTTAATGTATTAGAAAAGACAGAGCTAAAAGATTGATTTAGACTTTTGCTTAAATAACTGACTTAAAAGGAAGACTGCCCAAGAAAATTATCTGTAATAACTACCATTGAACAATGATACCAAAATATTTTCAGTTTCTTATGAAATTCATTATCTAATTAGGCTGAGCACATCCTCTATAATTTAATGACATGCCAATGTCTGTCAACAACGAGAACAAACACATCTACCATTGGCACAACCCTGCCTCTATCCACTGGTCCCAACAGCCCCTCCCCCACCTTCAGAAGTCACTGAATCTCATTTTCTTTCCTCCCAAAGCACAAAACAATTGAGCATTAAATGAGTGAGCTAGTCTACATCTAGGTGGGTCAATCTGAAGAGCCACTGAAGGCAAGACTGCATAGCAGTAAGAGAAACGGAAGGTCAGAGGAAAAGAGAATCTGAGTGGTCAGGGAGGCTAACTTCTCTACTGTTCAACAAGAGGTTTTCCAGAACTTCTGTCTAAACTTATAGCACTGAGTATAACACAGCTGCCTCTGCTGATGCTGCAGAAGTGTTAAGCATAACTGACTCTGAGCTCAAAGATTCTATCATATAAAGCCCAACAGTCAGGTTTAGCTACCCATATTTGATCACAAGGTGGGTTGGCATGAATGCAAAACAAATGAGTTAAGAAAAAACATGATTTTTGAACTCACGGGGCACAAATGAAAACATTTTTCCAGACAAAAGCCTGGGCCTATAGATGAGCACTCCCAGACCCAGCAATGCTCACAAGGAGCAGCATAATAGCTGGCAGTGTGAGCTCAGTTCATCCGAACAATCAGCCACTGAACTGCACAAAATGCAAATTGGGCATTCAGAACGCCTCTGCGGAAGGCTTGCTGAAAATGATTCTTGCCACATCCACATGTGGGAACACACTACAATTCTCTCCCATAATAAAACACTTGCTAATAAGTGTCATAATGTAGACTTTAAATAGATAAGTTATTGCTTCCAAAAGTAAGCACATGATTTGACAGCAAAGGTTCTCAAATAAATTTTTAAAGTTCTGTTAATGTTACAGCACCAGTGGAGAATGTTTTATGATTGATAAAACTCTAAAATACTTACTCTTTTTTTGTTGTTGTTAAAAATGATCTTAGAAAATTAGGAAGCAACCCAAAATAAATTTTGGCCCAAAATAATAGTCCAAGGGAAATTTAGATATTTGAAGGTCGTGCCAATATTTTCAAAACAACGCACATCTATGACAGACAACGGTTAGATTTCCAACTGAGGGAGACAAATAAAAGCTAATTAATGAAACATTCCACTTAAACTGGAAATTTAATCTTAGTGAAACTTAAGGAGATCCTGAATATTAGTTTCCATCTGCAGAGAATTCTTATACATGAGCCTCTCCTTCCTCAACCTTCCCACCACACAATAAATTAGGTTACTTGTTGAGACATAGTTGTGTTGAATATATGTAAGGATCCAACCCAGATAGCTTCTAATCATATTACTACAAAAAGAAAGCATCTTTGTTTCCAAAGATCCTATTCCTTTTAAAACTTAGTTTGGAAGAAATGTATATAGCTATTCCTTAAATTAAAATACCTCTATTGTGTTGTAATCAGAATTCATTTAATATCACTAAGAACTAGTGAATGATTTAATATTATCAACATTTGATTGACAGTGCTCCAATAAGCTGTACTGTATAAACCGTGTCATGAACTTTACTGTACTTAAGTATGCAGTGCTGACCAGCCCTTCATTCTGGGAACCCTTCCTTCACAAGGCATGTCTTTAGACATCAAGCCCAGGTGCTCTACTTGCACCTTGGCCCTTGCTTCTTTTTCATTTTTATGTATTTATTTATTTTTCTTTACTTTACAACATTGTATTGGTTTTGGTTTCTTCTTTAGCTCTCAGTGATGGATTTCCTCAAGGCTTACTCCCTGCCTTCTCTGCTTCTCCCTCAATACTTTCTCAGCTCATTTATAACTATAATTTCAATGATAATCATTATCAAACATACCAGTCAAAACTCTCATCTGAGCTCCAGAAGGTTAGATTCAGTGGCTTCCTTGACAGTTTCCTTTAAGACAGTCTTAAATGCATCTCAAACTACGTCTAAAGGGCAATCTCTGATTTTATCTCAAATACCAAGACAAGATTTGTCTCAGATATGGAATCATATAGCAGTCACTTACACAAACCAGGAACTTGAGATTCATAAGTACTTTCTCTCCTTTTTATTCCCATGCAATCTATTTCTTCATTCCATAAATGTTGGCAAAGCACTGTGTCAGATCCTATTACTACTGTTGATACGGCAGTGAACAAAAGACAAAACTCTTGCACTCAGGGAACTTACACACTAGTGGTTGGAGATGAAGCAGTGATAAAATAAGTGGGATATGTAGAATCTTAGATGGTAATATCTTGTCAATTTTATTCTTAAATATATATTGAGTTCATTTTTCTATATTTCTTTATCTTTACAACACCACTTAATCTAAGATACTTTGTTTTCATACCAACTGTTAACAAAAGTGTTAATTGCCAGTCATTTCCAACTTCTTGGGAATTCATGAACTGCAGGCTGCCAGGCTTCTTTGTCCATGGAGTTTTCTAGGCAAGAATGCTGGAGTGCATAACCATTCCCTTCTCCAGGGGATCTTCCAGATCCAGGAATTGAACTGGAGTCTCTTGCATGGCAGGTGAATTCTTTATCAGCTGAGCTACCAGGGAAGCCCAATATCTAGTTCTCCTTTGTCTCCATGGGCAGGGCTTACCTGGTGGCTCAGCGGTAAAGAATCCACCTGCAATGCAGAACATGGAGGTTTGAGATGTGGGTTGGATCCCTGGGTTGGGATGATCCTCTGGAAGAGGAAATGGGAACCCACTGCAGTATTCTTGCTTGAAAAATCCCATGGACAGAGGAGCCTGGCGGGCTGCAGTCCATGGGGTCTCAAAAGTCGAAAATGACTTAGCGACTAAACAACCACAAATATCTATGGACACTGAGATTTCAGCTCCCTTTTGCTGTATATTGTTCTAATATTGTGCTGTAAGCAGACAAGATATATACCATTTCTGGGCCAAAATGTACAAGAAGTAAGGCCCTCTGTTCTCTCTCCTCCTCTGCTCTGGTGACCACTGATATCCCCCAAAGCAGAGCCCCGATTCTGCTGCATTCCTAAGTGGCTACATGAACAGTAGGCTTCCCTCCCTGCCTTCCTCCTAGACAAAAACCTGCAGTGTCTTCGAGTACATGAAAAATCAACTTATGTTAAAGACACTGACATTTGGGACATGATTTATCACTGCAGCAAAAGTTTAACACATCCAAATACAAATCCTAATGAATGCCTGGCATCTAAGCACTGCTTCATACATTTTTGCTAAATGAATGAACAAATGAATGTATTAATAATTATTGATAAAGATACTCGGTCCAACTATCTAGACTATTATTTGATTGTTTTTCCTTCTCTAGAAAGTAACATTTCAATCTTCCTATCACTTTACAGGTTGATATAAACTTATTAAACCACTCCTACAGAACATTTTTAGTCAATTTCTTAAAAATGCTTTTACTGGAAAACTGCTTCACATGATGCTCTTATTGCCCACAAACTATTATTACACCCTTCAGGAATTGCCTGGTTATCTGCTTCCCAAGAGTACCCAATTATTATGCTATGCCAATAAGAGTTCTGTTAAAAACAAGCAAACAGATTTCTTGCCTACCATTTTATTTACCATATATTTTCATAGAAAGGGATACTAGAAACAATAGCTAGGGAACTTGCAGTTTTTCTAGAGAAAAGAGGGGGGAAACAAAGGAAAAGTAGCTTATAGCAGTGATTATAAGGAAGAGCTCGTTGGAACCAAACTGTCTTATTTGATTTCTGACAGTCTCAGTTATTAGCCCTGTGACCCTGAGCAAGTTACCCTACCCCTCTGTGCCTCCTCTCCCTAATCTATAAAATAGCGTTAATCTTTCAAAGGTTGTTATGTCTGTAGTGTGGGCTCAGTCATGCTAGACTCTCTGGGATCGCCTGGACAATCACCTGCCAGGCTCCTCTGTCCATGGCAAGAAAACTGGAACGGATTGCCATTTCCTCCTCCAGGAGATCTTCTCAGCTTAGGGACTGAACCCACATCTCCTCCATCTCCCTGAAGCTTAATAACTGTTATTATTATTGTTGGTGACTGACCACACTAATACAGAGGAAAAGCATAGGATAGGATGGAATTCTGATTTTCACAGTTTCTTGCACAAGTTACACATCCTCTCTAAGCTTCGGCTTTTTAAACTTTAAAATGAAGCTAAAATCTAGCTTTCAAAGTCACTGAAGGAATTAAATGAAAAAAAAATGCAGAAACAACAGCACAATACCTAGCAAATAAGAGGTACTCAATGAAAATTAGGCTAAACAGAGGAAGAATGGGGAGTGCATAAGGCAAAGAAAGACAATTGTATTAAAGACCAATTCTCAAGGACCACCAAGTGCAAGTCAAGGAGTGTAAGTCTGCACAGTGATACAGGCAAGAAAAGAGTCTCATGAATTTTCAGCTAGTGGTCATAGTAAGTAAGCCATTTTCAACTAGACATTATGATGGTTCACAGTAAGTAAGCCATTTTCAACTAGAGATTATGATGGTTTATACACAGGCGCACACACACATACAACCTCTGTTTGTACTCCTAGATACTTGGATGTTTTTGAGGCTGATGATCTCTGTGGTCAGTTGACCCATTTCTAATTGGCCTAACAATGCTACAGCTCGTGTGCTCTTCAAAAGATCCCAATTTGATTCTTTACAAAATAAAATCAATATTTATACAACTTTACATTGGAGCTTTCTAAAGAATTTCTCAGCCTTTCCTCATTTTACCATCTGACTTGCCTAAGGCTTGACAGATGGTCATTTCGGACAGCCATTGTATTTAAAGGGCATATAAAAAAAAATACTAGCTTCCTCAACTAAAGTAGCTAAAATAGCGGTGAAACAGAGGAAAAAGAAAAGCCTAATTTTATCTTGGGCAACTTATTTTATCAAGGGGAAACTGACTTACTTCCCCTTTTCTTTAGTACTACGGAATAATAAAAATAGCAAATTTGCTGTTACTTTCCTTTAATAAAATAAAAGGAAAATGAGAACTAGTTAAAAAAAAAGATGAAAAAAGATCAAAGGTGTTTAATGAGGTGAAAACTATGGAAAATGGAAAAATAAAAAAATACAAAACACTTTTTACCTTTAGTTACCTTGGAGGTTATGGTGTTTTAACTTGAAATAAACTTCAAATTGAAACTGAGCATACTTGAAAATAATGTTCAAATATAATTTTCTCTCCAAGCTAATTACTACATTCAAAATAATTTATTTCATCACAAAGGCACAAACTTAAGAGATCACTGTAACAAGCATTCTGTAATATTAATCCTATAGAAATCAAAAGGAATTAACTCCAGGAATGGGAGCATTATCTTAAACATTTGTAGGATGAATGAGTATTTTAAACAGCCTGTATCAAGAATAAAACACTTAGGAATACATTGATATTTTAAAATATGTACATAAAATAACAGTGTTACATTTATGAAAAAAACAAGTACTTACAATGTCTTCTATTATCTCTTTGATAGCTGCCACAGCCAAAATAAATAAGAGAGGAACCAGTGTTGTATAGCGACCTGTTGGTGATACATCAGGTATTTGCTATTTGAAGGAAAAAAATAAAAATGGAAGAGAAATTCAGTAAAACTAGCAAGTTTATAATACATTTCAAAACAACAAAGTCTTAATGCTTCTTAAAATATGCTTCATCGATTTTACCAACTTGGCGGACTAACACTAGGTGAGGCAATTTGCTCGAATCTAGTAAGCAGCTGGAAGAGAGTACATTAGTTTCATGGAAGCAGTTGTGTGTAGGACTAACACCTACTAAGAGGGACTGGTTAACTAAATTACAGCATATGCATTCAATATTCAGTTCAGTTCAGTCGCTCAGTCGTGTCCGACTCTGCGACCCCATGAATCGCAGCACACCAGGCCTCCCTGTCCATCACCAACTCCCGGAGTTCACCCAAACTCATGTGTATAGAGTCGGTGGTGCCATCCAGCCATCTCATCCTCTGTTGTCCCCTTCTCCTCCGGCCCCCAATCCCTCTCAGCATCAGGGTCTTTTCCAATGAGTCAACTCTTCACATCAGGTGGCCAAAGTACTGGAGTTTCAGCTTCAGCATTAGTCCTTCCAATGAACAACCCAGGACTGGTCTCCTTTAGGATGGACTGGTTGGATCTCCTTGCAGCCCAAGGGACTAACAAGAGTCTTCTCCAGTTAGGTTGGCCAAAAAGTTCGTTCGGATTTTTTCCATCACACCTTATGGAAAACCCCAAACGAACTTTTTGATCAAGCCAATAAAATTTCATAAACCATTAAAAATGATATTTTAGAAATACAATGAATTATATCTGTCTCTTATACACATCTAGATGTGTATAAGAGACAGGGAATGTCCAGAGGAACTCCAGGGGTTGCGTCACCTGTTCCACGAGACCCCAGAGGTCTCTGTCCACTCTATCTGAACCTGGCGGCCCTTAGTGGCCTCGACAGTCACCCCGAAAACTGATTCACACCTGGNGTAAGCAGATAATAAAATAGATATACTTTATGATCCCCCTTTTGTAAGTCAATTAACAATGCTTGGGATAGAAAAAAAAAAAGACCAGAAGGATACACACCCAAATTTTAAAAGAGTAGTTGTGTTTTCCTGGTGATGAAATAATAGAGGTTCAATTTTTTTCTTTATGCTTTGTTGTATTTTCTTACTCTTTTTACATGAACATACTGTACTTTTAAATAAAATAAACCTTTCTTTCTGATTACAACCAACCCAAGTTCAAAACAAAAAAAGCTTTAAAATGGAACTTTTGCATTTGAAAGTTAGCTGACAATATTTCTGTTCCTAAAATAAATTACTATTTTAAGAAAAAATCCTATTCCTCTTCACCATCCAAAATGAAAAGTCCTTGCTGTACTACTTTACTTTACTTCACTTTAAAATAAACTGATGAGAATGAATCAAAAGGCTTGAAGACATAGCAGCAGTATTCTGACCTGGCTTACAGCATGAGCCAGAAACGCCCACCCAAACCAGCTTATCTCTCTGCATTTGGAAGCTTCAGAAGACTGGTCATGGGCTTAAGAAAAACATTTATTAATATCTGACACATTATTCTGAGCTAAGGTTTTACAACATGACTTTACCTGGAGCAGTGCAATAAAGAGAAAAAATGAATTAGCGGCTCTTCTGAACTGAGAGTAGAGAAATCTTGGAAGGAATGTGATTATGTTGTATTTTGCAGTGCTGGAAAACAAAAATGAAAAGTAGCATAAAACTTTACTCCACAAATAGCACCCACATTTACAAAATTCTATTATCCCCATATAAAAAATTAGATGATGAACAACTGCCCTTTGTTTTAAACCAGAAGACTACTGCAAATGGTCATTAACCCCAATGAAAAGGAGTGAAAGTGTAATAAGAAAGAATCTTTTGTTTTGAATTACAATATTACAAGTTAATCACTAAAGGGATGTTTCCTACAAGCTTAAATGATGCATAATAGCCTGTCTCTTTGAACCTACCTCCTAGGTAATGCGCACTAAGCTAAAATACCTTTGTTTAGCTCACAGGAAACATCCTGACCATGCCCACTTGTAAATGCCTGCAAGAAGAAATTGACACATCCTCTCTGAGGATGATGGGAACCAGGAAGTGTCTGACTTAACTCCCTCCACTTTCAGTATAAAAGCCTCCTGAATTCTAACTCAGGCAAGATGGTTCTCTGTGACGGCATGAGCCTACCATTTCAGTTGCTGATTTTCTGAATAAAGTCATTATTCCTTTTCCAACAACCTGTCTTTCTATTACTGGCTTGTCCTGAGGCAAGCAGTACAAGCTGAGACTCAGTAACAAAAGGAATTGTCTAAGTAGTAAGAGTTTAATTTTCTGCGTAGTTTCTTTTGTTCTCTTTGGCCAATCCCCTTGTTATCATTACTAGCAATGGCTTACAAAGAAGAGCAACTTTAGCTAAGATAGTGTATAATGTGTTAACAGAAAATAAAATCTTGCCCCCCCAAATCAACAATTTGAGCAGGACCAGAAATATAACCTTGAGATGGCTTCCCTGGACCACTTCAGTGAAATAGGGAGCTTTCTGGGGGTCTGTTTGAATTTTCTTCACTGCTGCTCTAGAAACTTGAGTAGGACTCCACACTAAACACATCAGATGTGTCCATAATCAGGAAGATACCATCATTAAGGCCTCAGAAACATCCAATCTTCCTCTTGTTAACTAAATAGAAGATTAACCACATAACACAAGCTCAGAAAGTTACTGTAGAATTTGAAGGTGTAAACATTAATTTTAAATGGTCATTTCACAAATCTAGGAGTTCTGTCACCAGGAAACCACTGGGCTGGCATGTGGTGGTGATGAGGGGTGGCATTCACTTGGTTCCAGGAGCCACCAGTGAACAGTGCTTCTAAGAGGTATACTTTTACATTATTGTTGGAAGGAAAATAGAACAATGAAGGAATTCTCACACCCTCCGTTCCTGGACACCACATAAATTTTGCAAGCATCAAAAGTCAATATTTAAAGACAATTTAACACAAAGGAGTTCTGAGAGAATTGCAAAGACTTCTTTTAAAAGGTGAAAACCTGTTCATCAAAAACAATAGTTCACAGGTCTATTAACAGGTTTAAGACAAACACAACTACCCATGAACTGCTTCCATTACTCAGATACTATAAATAGAATTGGCAGCATATGGCTGCTTAGCCTTTCTGCTCTTTCCTACTTCTAGATTCTTATTAACATCTCTTTATTGGCTAGAAGATAGAGAAACAGCTGATCTGCACTCCTTCAAGAAGCTCTTAAATATTAAACTGATTTAGTGAAAGCTCCTTGCAAGTATTTTCATTTCAGCCAGGCCAGGGAGATGCCCACCCAAGTTCTGTTGTGGTAGCTGGTTCCAATCATTCTTTGGTAGTTCCTACCTGACATGGTTATTGCAGAATTTTGTCACCTGGGGCTGGTTGATGAATATAGTCCTTATTTCCTCCTGGTCAGCCAGTGACGTCTTCTCCGAAACATCATCAGTCTTCTCATAACCTTAGAGAGAGGGACTCTTCTTATTTGATAAGAAGTGCTTCATTGTATTATCCAGACCAAAATCACATTTCCTAACTATCATAGAGCCTAAAGTCTGTTAAAAGCTATATGAAAGTTAAAGTCACTCAGTCGTGTCCAACTCTTTGTGACCCCATGGGCTACACAGTCCATGGGATTCTCCAGGCCAGAATACTGGAGTGGGTAGCCTTTCCCTTCTCCAGTGGATCTTCCCAACCCAGGGATCGGACCCAGGTCTCCTGCATTACAGGCAGACTCTTTACCAGCTGAGCCACAAGGGAAGCCCAAGAATATTGGAGTGGGTAGCCTATCCCTTCTCCAGAGGATCTTCCTGACCCAGGAATCAAACCAGGGTCTCCTACACTGCANGACCCAGGTCTCCTGCATTACAGGCAGACTCTTTACCAGCTGAGCCACAAGGGAAGCCCAAGAATATTGGAGTGGGTAGCCTATCCCTTCTCCAGAGGATCTTCCTGACCCAGGAATCAAACCAGGGTCTCCTACACTGCAGGTGGATTCTTTACCAACTAAGCTATCAGGGAAGCCCATATGCTCCCCCCTTACTGGTGGCTGTTTCTGTTTTAATAAAAAGAACCCCCCTAACACTGAACATTTCTACTACATTTATTAATAAAAAGCAGCACTTAAGAGTCATGTCAAAGCGGACCCAATTCAAAAACAGTAACATCCATTTTTAATTTGTACTCTTCCCCAGAAATGTTCAACTTAGTTCTTTCATTACATATAAACATGTCCAAAACAACACAAAATTCTAAAATGGTTTATAGTTTTAGACAAGACTAACAACACAGAGGTAATGACAATACATTCTGAGATGTTAAACATATCATTTAATGCATTTCTGGTTTTTGTTCTGTCTTTGTGGATAAAGATAGAGAAAAAGATAAACAGTAAGGTTTAAAAAGGTAACCACCACAATGATCTAACTCACTATGATTATCTTAAATTAATCTTTTCAGTAATTAGAATTTGTGTTCACAGATGAATTTAAGTCTCTTAAGATTATCTTCAGTTACCCCACAGTCACTAAAACAACGTAAATAGATACAAGCAATTTCAGTTGGGTAACATCTTGCTGCAATGTTGACAACACTTTTACATACAGCTTCGAGAAGAGCCGAAAAAAATTAAGCTACTTATTTTATTTCTAGTGAGAAATAAATAAGACTGAATTAAATCGGTCCTTTACTCCTTTCCTAGAAAGAGTTGCTAACAATACTTTATCTCAAAAACCCACATTTCTTCTCTTTTCTGCCCTGCCAGTGCCAACTCCTCCCAGTGCCCTGCCAGTGGGAGGTCTCTTCTGAAGCATTCTCTGTGTTAAAGGCAGCGAGCCTTCCCTGTGTTCCCACAGGCCTCTGTACCTCCCTGTCCCTTGAGCCCGCCTCCTCTTTCAGCATGCAACTCCCCAGGGCAATTACTGGCTTGTCACTCATCTTCTAACACCAGTACCAACAAACAGCAAGGACCTAATAATTGTTTGCTGAATAAAAACCTGAGGACAAAGGAGTGGTTAGGAGGGCATTTTGAAAGCAAGTCAATTCCTCTCCACCCACTGATAAAGTCACCAGTCACAGGTAAGTGCTGGCAACTACTCGGCAATACAAGCTTGCCAGTGGGGCCTTGTTACTCTAGTATCAGTCACTCAGTTGTTTCCCACTCTTTGTGACCACATGGACCGTAGCTCCCAGGCTCCTCTGTCCATGGGATTCTCCAGGCAAGAATACTGGACTGGGTAGTCTTTCCCTTCTCCAGGGGACCTTTCCAACTCAGGGATCGAACCCAGGTCTTCCCCATTGCAAGCAGATTCTTTACCGTCTGAACCACCAGGGAAGCCTTTGTTACTCTGTGAAACCAGAAAACATTTTGGGGTTCCTACCAAGTGGAGGGAACGTAGCATAGGGACCAGGAGGGAGAGAAACAGGGTCATGTGTGCAGGTCAGTGCCAACAGGACAAAGCTACTGAAGAATATACAAAAGGCAAAGTAAGGACGGGTGAGACATGGCGCTGAAGAAGCACAGAGGCCAGCTTTCAAAGGCCCTCTCAGGCTTGTCAAGAAGTGTGGGTGGCATCCTCTGGTCAGCAGTGAGCCACTGAAAGCTNAGAATATACAAAAGGCAAAGTAAGGACGGGTGAGACATGGCGCTGAAGAAGCACAGAGGCCAGCTTTCAAAGGCCCTCTCAGGCTTGTCAAGAAGTGTGGGTGGCATCCTCTGGTCAGCAGTGAGCCACTGAAAGCTTTCTACATAGAGAGATACAATATGACAATTACATTGTATACTCATCACTCTGGGGGGTCACATGGTTCCAAATCAGATACTGTCATGCTCATGGTACAGTTTTAGACTTATTAGTAGCTTTGCCCATCCATGGTCACACAGTTAATAATTATCAGTCACTATGCCATGTTTTAAACATAATGGATTTTTCTTCCTAGTGGATACAATCAAAAATTTCATATAGGGATTGTCTTCTTCAAACACTCATAGTTTGAAACCCTAACCCTCGATGTGATGTTATCAGGAGGAGAAACTTTTTCAAGATGATGGTGGGACCATAATAAGAGTTAAAAGTTTCCCTTTTAAAAGAAGCCCAGAGAGATCCCTTACCCCCTCCACTCGTGAGGACATAGCAAGAAGATGGTCCTGTATTAACCAGAAGGTGGGCCCTCACCAGATACCAGATCTGCTAGTACCTTGATTTTGGATTTCCCAGCCTCCATAAAAGGCTTCCCTACTGGCTCAGATGGTAGAAAATCTGTCTGCAGTTCAGGAGATCCAGGTTCGATCCCAGGGTCGGGAAGATCCTCTGAANTGGTTGACAAACATCCATAAAGGGACTTCTACTGGAGCTTTCCTTTGGTTCCCCACTTCTTTTAAGCCCTCCTGATGGAGCCTTTCTTGGGTCACCCTTGGCTCCTGCCCCTACTCCCCTCTTCTGGCTTAGTTCTCTGACCCTGGGTATCAGGGTCAACAGGGGCACCTGACCAGCAGCTAGACTTCTTTCTGGGAAAGTGGACTTGTGGTCTGGAGACACTAGCAGACAGACTCGGCACTGGGCAGGGACCAGGCTGGGCATGGAGAGTCAGGGAGTCAGGCTGCAGGGGGTGATGGCCCTCCCCGCACCCCCGCCCCCGTGAAGCCACATGGACGGCAAAGGTATGAAGACAATGGAGTAGATGTACAGAGAACAAACAAGGGCATCTCTGGATAGAATAAGAGACCCCAAAGCCTGCGTCCCATGGGGCCCTTCTATGATCCAAGGGGATCCCTGGATAGTTAAAGTAGATGTATAACTTCCTGAGGGATCTGGAGCCAGCCTGCCTGGGTTCCAATGAGAAAGGATAACATACTGTCTCATACTGGATAACATACTGGTATGACTAGTAAATATGCAAATGACATGAAAGAATCAATTCAGGAAGATTTTGGGAGATTGAGTAAATTGACGATCCTACACTAACACCTAAAAGAATCAACTGTGTAAATATAATATGGAGCATATTTGGCCCAGCAAGACATGTAGGAGACAAATGGTTTAATCGCTTTTATTGCTTTCTTAGCAAGAAAGAACTTGCTAAGAATTAGAACTGTCTGAGAGTGGAAAGGGCTGTTTGACAAGGGGGTGTGACTCCTGTCACTGAGGGGTTTTCGAGCCGGAGCTGGATAACCAAACGCCAGCAGGCTATCTCAGGGACAGTGCACACAGTTCCTTCCAACTCCAGAATTCCATGATGTCATCTTTAAAAAAAAATTTTTTTTTTTAAAGACAGTTATGAAGTCATCAGAGAACCACTAAGATAGTGCCAATGCACAAGCAAGTTTTAACAACTTTGTATATGGAAAAAAAATTGTTGAATTAGTTGATAAAAATGCTTGCAGAAAGGTAACCTCATTAATTTCACCACAACACAATCATAGGAAGACAGAACTGAATTAAAGTTCTGAATAAGTCAGTCTTTGAAGCATATTGGAAAAAGGAATAATAAGCAATCATGAAGTTATCTGAATTATTACAACATTTATTTTCAGAGCTTCTGATGCATTTTACAATAGAAAAACAGGTGGATAGGCTAATAGTGTTCTGATTCCAAGGCTAGCTCTCATTTTATAAAAAGAAACAAAAACACCCATGTACATCATTTTGCTGCTGCACTGCTCTCAGAATAAGTCAGTGGAATTTGATGGGCACCTGCTTATGTCCATTGTGCTTTTGGAAGAGAGAAAAATATAATTCATCTTTATTTTTTAAACATTGTCTCAAGTGTCAAAAACACCCAGTGAAGAAACTAGAGCCTACCTGCTAATTTGTGGTTTGGTTTGGGAGCAGTCAGCACAGCACACCCAGCACCATGAATCATCATGCGCAAAAACAGCTTTTTACTCTATAGAACTGGATACTATCCAGCATTAGGAAAGAAGTGAACCTTTCCTCTGCCTGTTGATGACAAGCTGTGTCACAATCGGGCATGTGAAATATCCAACAAGTCCATGAACCCGGCTAGAAAAATAGGGCATCCCTAAGGGGGCACCTGGGAGCTCCAGCATGACCCCGACCCCGAGAGCATGGTGTCTGTCTGACAGTGGAGTGGACCCACAAGTGGCTGGGGGGTGACTCGGCTGCTGTGAGCGCCGTGGGGGTGGTGTTAAAGAACCCGCCGAGACTGGTCAGGCAAGACAGGCTCCGAGAAACCAGAGTCAGCAGCACAAAAGCACGGAAGGCACAGCTGCCTTCAGTTTGCCAGGATGTGGCTCAAACAGGAGAGAGAAACCTCCACTAAGCAGATTACACCGCGATGAATGAATGCCAGCAGGTGGGCTGCAAAGACTTCAAAGTCCAAGCTCAGTGCGGGTTGACATTAAAGGATACCTACATATGTGTGCAGCTGCCATCAACCCAACCCAACTCACAGGCAGAACAGGAACGATGAGAGGCCAGATTGCTTCCGGATGCTTCAAGAACCTCCTGACACCATAAATAAAAACCACCATTATGAGGCTCTTTCAGTGCAGAAAGAGCCTCATAATGCAATTCCTGTGCCTCCACATGCTACCACCACTAATGACAAATATGAAATCAGCCCCTTAGGACTTCCCTGGTGGCTCAGGGGTTGAGAATCCACCTTCCAATGCAGAGGATACAGGTCTGATCCCTAGTTGGGGAACTAAGATCCCATGTGCTGTGGGGCAACTAGGCCCATATGCCGTAACTACTGAGCACTTGTGCTCTAGAGCCGGCACTCCTCAACAAGAGAAAGCATATGTGCTACAACAAAGAGCCAGCAGTCAAAATAATGAATAAATTAATAAACATGAAAAGTAAATTTCCCCCATGTCTTAAAAAAAAAAAGAAATCAGCCCCTTAGATCTGCTGGAGTACCTGCGGCCATTGCTGAGCAAAGTGCAATGAGCCTGGACACAATAATAAGAAAACTCCATGAGGTTTCAAAACCATGCCAGTATGTTAAAAGCTCAGCTTCCAAAATCTGAACAGCTTGATCTTATCTCTATCACTCACCAGATGCAGACTCAAGTAACATTTGCTTAGCATCTACTTTATAGCAAGTGTTTTAATTTTGCACTCTGAAAGATGTTCCTGCAGTGTGGAATACCCCGAGAGCCAAAAGAACACAATGATGACATAAAGACTATTCTCATCAACTCAGATTATGGAGTGAAAAGTCTCTGCAACAGAATGATCAGTTCCAGAGAGATGAATCCATACTGCTCCCAGATGTTGAAAATGCATAGAAACAAGGAATAGGCCCTGATAGCTCAGCTGGTAAAGAATCCATCTGCAATGCAGGAGACCCTGGTTTGATTCCTGAGTCGGGAAGATCCCCTGGAGAAGGGATAGGTTACCCACTCCAGTGTTCATGGGCTTTCCTGGTGGCTCAGCTGGTAAAGAATGTGCCTGCAATGTGGGAGAACTGGGTTCAATCCCTGGGTTGGGAAGATCCCCTGGAGGAGGGCATAGCAACCCATTCCAGTTTTCTTGCCTGGAGAATTCCATGGACAGAGGAGCCTGGAGGGCTACTGTCCATGGGGTCACAGAGTCAGACACAACTGAGCGACTAAGCATAGCACACAGCACAAGATACTAATAGGTATGTTTACTGAATTTCTATAGAAAACTAAAAGAAAGGAAGGTAGAGGAAGGAGATTGAATTTAGGATAAAAGCAATTCTCTTTCCAAAAAGAAAAAAAAAATGTATTGAAACATACCTATTTTGGCACACGTGCAAGGAGGTTTTTAGTCCTTTATCCCAGTATTTTCTATTTTAATAAATGGTGCCATCATTTTGGGTTTAGGGCCCCAAGCCTGCAACATCCTTAACACTCTACTTCCTACCCACCAATAATCTGTTAGATCTACCTTCAAACTATACCATAAATCTGACCACATCTGACCACAGATACCTAGTAGTTCAAGCCACAATCACCATTCTTTGATCAACTTTTGCTGCCAAGATGAAATCAGAATCTCTTGGGGCAAAATCCAAGGCTCAGCTATTTTGAAGCTCCTCAGAAGATTCCAATGTGCAGTCAGGCTTGCTCTACTCTCTAGCCAGGAGACAGATGATTTATGGGTAGGTTTTATTCTTTTTGGGGAAAGCGAAACAGGAATCTTAGAGGAGTTATATGACTTGTCCAAGGCCCAGAGCCTGTCAAGATATCACTCCAGGCCCTTCGGGAGCCCTGCGTGCCTTATTTCCTTTTCTGTCCAGTCAATTATTTACAGAGCAGTACCTTAAGATACTTAGGGAAGTGGGGCAGCACTAAGTGAGTTAGTCTCCAGTTTCATTTGTGTCACACAACAGATGCACTCTACTCTTTAAGTGGCTACTATGTCAAATAGTAGGGTACCAAACGGGCTAAAGACACATGAGGTATAAACAGTAAAGATGATGATTCTATTAGTTTGAGTCAATAGAATTATTTTTAAAAGATAATTTCAGCTGAATATATGGGAAAATGTCTGATACCTTATAAAGAAAACTATCAAACTATCGATTCAAACTGAAGACCTTGGTTTTCAGACTTAGTTAAAATTAAAACATAGGAGAGCAGTTCAATCACCCGAAAGTCACTTAATAAGATCAAGAGGAATTCAGCACAGTACTGGGGGAAATTAAGAGGACCTTCTTCCTTCTTTGCTAATTACATTCACTTAGAAGTCAACAAAAGGCCAACCCATGTAAGGATTCTTTCACTGAACTTTAAACCAAAATACACGAATGAGCTGCCATCTGGGGTTAAACTGAGCCAGTGATTCAGAACTCCATCCCCCTCCTCCAATCAAATTCTGGCTTCTTTTTAAAAAAAGATTTCCATCTGTGGAGTACAAGTAACATTATCACCTAAAAAAGAAAAGTCTAAATGCAGAGATGATAAGGATAGAAGAGAATTAAAAAAAAAAAATCCCACAAAGGTTGGATACAACACACTTCTAGGCAGACGCTTTAATCTCTGAGACACCAGGGAAGCCCCTGACCTAAAGCACAATAGGGGCTTAATCGGTGGCTCAGGGGTAAAGACGCCAACTCCCAATGCAGGAAATGCAGGTTCAATCCCTGGTTGGGAAGATATCGTGCAGAAGGAAATGGCAACCCACTCCAGGATTCTTGCCTGGGAAATCTCATGGACAGAGGAGCCTGGCAGGCTACAGTCCATGGGGTCGCAGGAGTCAGACACAAATTAGTGACTAAATAACAAAACAAGGGACTATGGAGTTTGTTTTCTACTCCTAGAAGTTTGAAATCATCATCATCACATCCTGAAGCCAGACCCCAGCACCCATTCGGGAGGCCACAGAGAAATCATACTGTCTACATTAAGAGTTTCAAAATGAGCTTCATTTTAGAAACCAGGGAAGGCAGGTACATTGAGGTTTGTGGTAAGTTTCTGTTTTCTTTATATTAACCTGCAAAAGATCTGTTAACACCGGGGTGAGATAAATTAATAATTGTAGACTAAAGAAAATAAACCCCTTGAAAAGAAAGTAGCCACAGAAGTTTTGGAAACTTTTACTGATTTGTTAAGGCATTTCTTCCAGGTGTGAATAACTACACACATGTAGGCTATAAATATAGGGTGAATAAAGAGATTAAGTACAACAACATACTAAAAGTAAGTAGGCTAGCAAAACCCAGAAATGACATTGCAGAGAGGCTCATATTCATCAAGCTCCCAGAGTAGATGTAGAACCAGCTAAAAATAAACGGGATGTGTTTACTCTTCATTTGGTTGTACTGAATTGACTGTTTAATTCAGAATTTTAAAGAAATTCTTCAAAACCAAATAACTGAGTATTATCATACAAGCTTTCTGATAGGTGAAATTTAGAGAAGTGCAATTAGACCCATTAAGTAACTGGGTAATAGACAAATTTACCCACAAAAATATCCATATGCTCTTGGTTTCTTGGCTGGCAATCTATATGACTTTATATAATCTATTCTTCTCTCCACAAGCAAGGAAATTCAAAGATCTACATCAGTATTTTTCAACACTGTTGGACATCATAATTATCTGGAAGATAAAATATCAATGCTCAGTCCATATGCCCGATGGCCCAGACTGATTCCATTGGTCTGGGGTGAGTCCAGGCATCCAATCCCCATTTGATTCACTGTGCAGCCAGGATTGAACACCACCGATGTACACTTGACTGTAAACCTGCTGACATTACACAAGCCTCCCACTGCCCTGACCACACTTGACACACTCTATATTAAAGATGGCACAGTCACTCTTCCTCAAGTCATTTCTCTAACCCTTACCACTGTGGGGGAAAAGTTATGAAAGTTGAGTGAGTCCACCTGAGAACATTCATCACATCCATTCTGGCATCAGAGTGGACTGAATCCAACTTAAGCTTAAGGTATAAAACAGCACATCAAATTTGGGTAAAATCTATAGAGAGAGATTGGTTTCATTTCTTTGGTCAGGGAGAGGACAGGGCTTGAGTTTAAAAATGAAAGTAGAATGAGACAGACTAGAAGGGGACTGGGAAGGGTCAGCTAGTCGTTAGAATGACCGTGTGGTGCCAAGAAAAATGGTCCTGGACTATAGGTGCACTCAGAAGCAAAGCACTCCAGCATGGGGCAACAAGCTTGTCCAGAAGGGCTGGCCAAGAGTACCGAGGGGGAAAGTGGAAGCAAATGATTCTCAGAGCCTCTGGCAGCTGGCTTGGCATCCGAACTCCTCACCCGGGCAGAGTCCCAGAGTCCAGAGTCTCTTCTCTCAGACAGGCAGGGCCCCGAGTACTGGAGCTTTAGTTGCTGCAACAAACAGTCAGGGTCAAGGAAATGGTGACAGGGTGGTTCAAGCCACATCCTCAAAGTGGTAAATTAGAGCTCCTTGAATGTCTCCTACTGCTAAGGGTTTCTAGACTGGGGTAGGACTAAATCTACATGGGGATAAGGGAGGGACAGGGGAAAAGATGGGCTGCAGATGCTCGAAGGAGATTTCCTCTGCAAGTTGGCTTTAAGACCAGAGTTAGCCACAGAGATCGACGCTAATTAGAGAAGCTCAATTATTCTAAACTGGTGTCAGAGCAAACCATCTCTCTGATTCACCCTTGCAAACCAGTTTGCTTGCTTCATTCATGAAGATTAATCTTATATTCTAAATAGGTCTGGCCCACTAAAGTGGTTTCCTGGTTCAGAGCCTCCATTGCCTTTGACCTTCTTAGCAACAGTCTCCACCTAAGCTGCCACATGACTAACCCAGTCTCCTGAAGTACAACCCTGAATGGATCAAAACAAGTCATCTTCAAAGATGGGCTTAAGCAAAACAATGAAGAGGCTCAATTCAAAACAGCCAGTTACCATTGCCCAGTTCATTCAATGTGTAAATAACCCAGTAAGCCAAATTCCTTAGCCCCTTAGATTAACAAAATTGATGGCAACAATGTATATAAAGGCAAACTACCCAAAGTTACTATCCTATGTTCACACATTTCATATTAACATTTAAAAGAAAACTAACAGGAAGGTTCTGTACAGTAGTCTTATCAAATCTTTTTAAAAAGAATTACATTTAATGGGTCCAAAACAACAGGCTTTAAAAGATGCCATGATGAATTTACACGAAACCTCTAAATTGCCGTGAGGGCTGTCACATGCAGTATTATTTAAGCACTAATACATTTTGTGAGGTTTTATGAGGACATTTGAGAAGGCCTTCTGTTGGAAGAAGTAAGGCTTAATCTCTACTTGAGAGAGAAGTATATCTACACATGTACTTTTAATAAGCTTACTTTGAGCCATCATTTCTGTTATAAAATTTTATATTCTGTAAAACTCTGCTGCTGCTGCTGCTAAGTCGCTTCAGTCATGCCTGACTCTGTGCGACCCCATAGACGGCAGCCCACCAGGCTCTCCCGGCCCTGGGATTCTCCAGGCAAGAACGCTGGAGGCAAGAACTTTCTGCTCCAGTAAATGCTTAAGTCCAAGCTAGAGATATAATCTAGAGCTGTGCTAATTAGCACAGCAACCACAAGCCACACGTGGAAACTGAGCATGTGAAAGGGGACTAGTTTCAACTGAGACGTACTGTAAATATAAAATNGCTGGAGGCAAGAACTTTCTGCTCCAGTAAATGCTTAAGTCCAAGCTAGAGATATAATCTAGAGCTGTGCTAATTAGCACAGCAACCACAAGCCACACGTGGAAACTGAGCATGTGAAAGGGGACTAGTTTCAACTGAGACGTACTGTAAATATAAAATGCATAGCAGAGTTAGAAACTAGTACAAATAGAATGCAAACTATTTCATTATTGATTTTTATATCATAGTGAAATGAAATTTTGGATCTATTAAAGAAAATATATTATTAAAATTAATTTCACTTATTTTTTTTATAGTGTAGCTACTAGAGTATTTACGAGTACATATGTGTCTTGTGCTTGTTGATCATTTTATTTCTCTCAGTGCTGATCTAAGATCTGAATGTCAATTTGATAGGAGTAGGTTTTACAAAACCATTAGTTAAATCTTCAGTTCAGTCAGTTCAGTTGCTCAGTCGTGTCCAACTCTTAGCTGGTCTAAATTCTGACCTCTAACCCTAACAAAAAGGATAAAAAAGATCAGTATTTTGGCTATTGTGTAAGGGCTATGGGAAACCTTAGAAGCAGTAAGTTGGAACCCAAGTACATAAAACTTCAGCACATAAAAATGAACAAATCTTACTGAAAAATAATGTAATCAAAATATACCTGATCAAATCTAATTATAATTGAAAACCTTGTTTAAAAATACCTTATGATGTATAATTTTAAAACCTATGGAGATGAAAATTAACTGAAAAACTATTTAAAATGAAAGAATTCAGACTGATGGTTAGTTTCAAAATCAACAGCTTCTACTTTACATATTCTGACAGTCACAAGCAAAAACATGATTTTAGAAAGGATTTCATTTACAATACCTTCATAAAACATAAGCTATCAGAAGAATGGATAAGAAAGCTGTGATACATATACACAATGGAGTATTACTCGACCATTAAAAAGAATACATTTGAATCAGTTCTAATGAGGTGGATGAAACTGGAGTCGATTATAGAGAGTAAAGTAAGCCGGAAAGAAAAACAGCAATACAATATACTAACGCATATATATGGAATTTAGAAAGACAGTAATGNCTGACCTCGGACGCAGTGTAGCTCCTCTCGGCCGTTCCTGCGCCGTCGCAGCCTGGCACTCTAGGCCGCTGCCCCTGACCTCGGACATGGGGTAGCTCCTCTCGGCCGTGCTCAGTGCACTGGCTGCCACGAAACTGCGCCTATAAAACTGCACAGCTTAAGAGCTGTGAACTTCGTGGTGGCCTATGGATGAGACCTCAACCACCAGAGGAAGTTGAAGGAGCCAATTAGTGAAAACTTGAATCAAACTAGATTAAGCAACTAGGAAACATAATTTGTCACTAAAGGTCTAGAAGATCATGTAACCAACCTTTAGTGTTAACTCAACCCAGTGGTTTCAGAGTATAATCCATTGAAGTGTTGATGTTCCCTATCCTCTAAGACCTCAGTGGTGAGAAATGAGGGCATCAGAGCCAGGTATTGATCCTTTCTCCTCTCAGAGAACAGGGAGTTTGTAGGTTGAGGATGGGCCAAGAAGAGCCCATCTCATACCCGGAGAAACTCAAACCCAGAGAGTTACAGAAGCTGACAGCGGTGGGGAAAGAAGGGGTCCATGGTAAGCAGAGCTCAAGGTAGACTTTGAGAGTTGGAGTGTAAAGGTCAGGTAACACAATACCTGAGGAGATATGAGAATAGGACAGGTCAGTAATATCTGAGGTGGGGGCTATTGGTTGGGCTGGATGGTAATGTTTGTGCATCTTCCTGTGTACTTTCTGGCTTCTCAGGTGGCGCTCGTGGTAAAGAACCCACCTGCCAATGCAGGAGACATAACAGACTCAGCTTTGATCCCTGGGTTGGGAAGATCCCCTGGAGAAGAGCAAGGCCACCCACTCCAGTATTCTTGCCTGGAGAATTCCATTGACAGAGGAGCCTGGAGGGCTGTGTTCCATAAGGTTGCAAATAGTCAGACACAATTCAGGGAGACTTAGCATGCATGCATGCCTGTGCACTTTCAGCATGGGCTGGCCATGTTGAAAAAGCCAGGGATGGATTCACAGAGAAACAGTTCAGGGCAGGGCTTTTCTTCCAGTAGGGAAATAGGAATGCCTTCAGATAAGGACTCAGGTGGTAAAGAATCCTCCTGCAGTGAGGGATATATGGGTTCGATCCCTGGGTTGGGAAGATCCCCTGGAGAAGGGAACAGCTACCTACTCCAGTATTTTGGCCTGGAGAATTCCATGGACAGAGGATCCTAGCAGGCTATAGTCTATGGGCTTGCAAAGACTGAGCAAATTTCACTTTCAGGTAAGGACTATGGATGGTTCTGGCTCCAAGGATATAAAATAGCTGGACCTTTTTAGGAGCTCTGCGTGTAGGCCAAGGGCAGCAAGACCAGTCCTGGTTAGGTTTATGCTGATGGCACTAGGGTTCCTAATCCACTGCCAGGCTTGAAGCAGGAACTGGTTCTTTATGACCTGAGGCTGGTGAGATCTTTGCTCATCATCTTACATTTCTCAGAAGGTAAATCTAAATTTTTAAGGGTTCATATTTCACAATTCTAGAGGCCTTTTCCCTCTGGCTNCTGCCAGGCTTGAAGCAGGAACTGGTTCTTTATGACCTGAGGCTGGTGAGATCTTTGCTCATCATCTTACATTTCTCAGAAGGTAAATCTAAATTTTTAAGGGTTCATATTTCACAATTCTAGAGGCCTTTTCCCTCTGGCTTCTCTGCCTGCCAGAGTTCCAGAATAAACCCTCCTACAATATGGACCATGCTCTACCCACCAAGGCCAAAGCAGCCAGCAGGGAGACAAAGCACATGGACTGAAACTTAGGTAGTAAGATGCTGAGTTCTGTTATTTCCAAAACAATTAAAAGTCGATGGTCAAACTTCACTGAGTGTGGAATATTTGGAAACAACTTTTCCAAGGGGATTAAAAACAACTCTTAAATTTAAGGATTATCAAGGAAAATGATGCTATTGGGGAAGGATTGTCAAAAGGGGGGCATTGAGACTGTTTTTCTCACGTAGGCTAGAAACTGATCCTGGGAGTATCCTCCAGAAAATGGTTTTCTAAATGTTTTAAAAAGAGCAATGTGACAGCATCACTCGGATCAACCATAATCCCATAGCTTCATAATTCTGAAGGGTTGCACTCAATTCTAACATACAACATTCTGAAATGTCTATCAAACACTCTAGTTTATGACATAATTTATATTTATGTAGAACCTAATCTATTGTTTAAATTTTAGAAAACTCAATAAATATTTTGGGTGCATGTTTAATATAAATTTATTTTTATTTATCTGTGTTTGATAAACAAATGCCTTCCCCCCACCCCATTCTCTTCACTCTGCATTTTTTTTCTGAACTGTCTGCCCTGCGTTTGTAAGCAGATGGTAATTGAAAGTTGTGACCGGCTGCCATCTACTGGGGAAATAGAACAATAGATGAAAAACAGGCTTGGCTGGGGCCTCAGTACAAAAGAATGAATACTCAGAAAAAGAGAACTTCATGAATATATAAAAGGAAACATAGAAAGAGATGGGATGTTTACGTATTCCTTGATATGGAAATCTAATATGCTTCTTTAACATATATTTTATTTAAAGTAAGTGAAAGTGTTAGTTGCTCAGCCATGTCCAACTCTTTGCAACCCCATGGACTGTGGCCCACCAGGCTCCTCTGCCATGGGATTTTTCCAGACAAGAATACTAGAGTGGATTGCCATTTCCTTCTCCAGAGAATCTTCCCAAGCAAGGGAGCAAACTCAGGTTTCCTGCATTGCAAGCAGAGTTTTTACTGTCTGATTAGGTCAAACATTAGCTATCAGGAAAAATCCTCAGTCTATTAAACCCTCAGTCTACTTAAAATCCCCAAACTTTCATAGTGAAATCCCCAAACTTTCATGATGAAGTGGACATTTGGGTAAAAATCATGATTTAAAGGATGCCAATAAGTTATTCAGGGCGCCAAACATTTTCTCCTTCACTGGCTAAATAGGCTGTCAGAAAGTCTCAGAATTAGAGTTGCTTCTTTGAGTGAAAACTGGTCCTTACTCATTTGTACTGTAAGTTTCCCCAAACACCTTCACACAATAGGGTTTTTCTGATTACCTATTATTTCCCAGCTTATTTAGAAAGTAAGTAAGTAGTAAAATCACTGCTTGAGATCTAATTCTAGCCAAGAGAGGGTAGTGGTGAGTGAGAAGAGTCTTGTGAGACTCACTGAGACAGTGAGAGCCAGGGAGGAAAGCTAGACCTGGTGAGGCTGAGAACCTGGATCTTGGAATTCAGAGAAAAGCAGGTACCTGGAGGGATGAGGAGCTTTCAAAGCCATGGTACTTCATCTGCACAAATGCAGACACCCAGTGAGAGGTAAAAATGGGTGCTTAGAAAAACCAGGGTGGTTACACTGGAGCTCTCTGATGAGTTGTCATTTCAGAAGTATACTTGTAGAGGGAAGTGAGCACTTGGAGCTGGGGGTGAGAGGCAAACCCTGTGGGAACAATGTTGTGGAGACTTCAATTCCCATGAGCTAGTTGCTCGTGTATACCTGTTGGGGATTCATGTCGATGTATGGCAAAGCCTATAGAGTATTGTAAAGTAAAATAAAGTAAAAAAAAAATAAATTAATTAAAAAAAATAAAAATAAAACCAGTCTAAAGAAAAAGAAATGTTCAGGGCAACAAACCCAATAAAATTAGGTTCAGAGTAACCCCACAAGGCAGAGGTGGGAAATGAGCCTGTTACCTGGAGTTTTTCTTGTGTGCAGACCAGTAATCCCCCCCAAAAAAAAAAAAACAAAAACAGAGCTTTTCCTTCATCTTTCACCATTATTTTGGCAACAAATAATGATCTTTGGATTGAAAAATCATAGAACATCCATCAGTGAAAGGTAAATAGAAGTCCAGACCAGAGGAAACCCATGTCAGAGAGTAACAGTGACATATCTGAATGCTTCCTGCATCATCTCATTGAATTTGTACAATAACTCTGTGGTTTTAGGCACTATCTTATTTAGATATTAGGAACCATAAACTTCTGAAGGTGAAACTATGTATGTTTCATGTAATTAGGGGAAGGGAAGGAGCATAATTTATACCCTGGTCATCTGAGTCTGAGAGCTAAACCACTCCGTTATTTGGCCTCCAGAGCACCTAAGAGAGATTAAGTCTCCTGGTGCACACATATCACCCCAATTGTTGAGAGAACTTCCAAATATGTATCATGGACCATAGTGAGAAGCTGAATGGAAAAATGTGTGTGTGCTTGCTCAGTCATGTCTGATTCTTTGTGACTCCATGGTCTGTAGAACCTAAAACCCACCAGGCTTCTCTGTCCTTGGCATTGTCCAGGCAAGAATATTGGAATGGGTTGCCATTTCCTCCTCTGTGTCTCCTGCATTGGCAAGGTGGGTTCTTTACCATTGAGCCACCTGGAAAGCCTCGGTGGGAAAACAGGTTTCTGTTAAAAAATGTTTTTTCCTGAAAAAAAGGAGACTAGAGTAGATTCTACAATTGCAAGTAGTGAGCTTGATGTAGATTCTGTGAAAAATCCTATGATAGTCTATTAGGGGATTATTATATTAAACTGTTACGAAGATACTACACTTGATCTTAGCCAGAAGGTTAAGAAGCCATAATACCTGGGAAAGGAAGCTTTGGGTCCAAGACCCCAAAAAAGGTTCTTAACACAGGTTATGTCATTTAGAAAATACTGTGGCTGCTTTGGGCTTGCTGCTGTGTGGGTTCCCTTATAAAAAGAGTCATCCTCTCAAAATAGTCACAACCAGTGTAGAGGAGACCAGGTCAGATGATGACAATGCTGTAGAACCACACACATAGGTACATCAATGGGGGTGAGGGGATTCCAGGGAGAGGCATACAAACCAGAGAAAGAGGGGCAGAGAAGGTTCTCCAAGGATCACATTCCTTTGCCTTCCATTTGAAAAGTTTCTCAAATTGAATTTCTGTTAAAATTTTAGGTTGAATTATGCAAACGTATGTTCATGTAGATGGGATGGCCATTTTAAGGTCACACATATTGGCAATTTCGTTGATTCAACCTAACCCAAAATCTTAAAGTTCAACAGCATTACAGACAAGTCCATGTTGAAAGAGTAGGAGTTCTCTGTTCTGCATTTCCCCACCCAGCCCTTTCTTCAAGGCTGCCACAGTCTTCTCTTAAAGCTGTTTTCAGCTATTTCTTTGGCTACTTACTGCCTCTTTATATGTTCTATCATTTCTTGGCTTTTCATTTTCATACCAGCTATTGCAGTTCTCTTCTGAGAATGGGGATTTAGCTCTCTAACGCCACCTCTGTCATAAATGTCCGCACTCCCTTACCCTTCTTACATTGCCCTGTTGTAGTTTCTGGTGAAATCACTCTTCAATTTGACATCGTTAATGTCAGGAGGGAAGCCCGTTCCCCACTCCTGAAGTTTTATTCCTTGAGGTGGGATTTCTCTGTTCTCTCTGCCCAACTCAGTTATTCATTTCCTTCTCTCTAAGGGAGAAGGAGTAGCTTGATTTGGTTGGTAAATTTGGATCCGTTATTTTTCCTTCTGCCCCACTGGAAACTCTTCATTACCAAGGAACAAGCACTCCATGGAGGGCTGCCCTTGCTGGGTGAGAAAACATGCCCAATCTGGGGTTCAGTCCATTTGGCTCTCCCAACTAAACTACTTGAGTCAAATCAACCTTTATCATAAAGAATAAAAGTGGTATTTTATCTTTCCCCTGAATTCCTTAGTTTTATTTATCAAATTATTCAAAACTTAGGTGGGGAGGAGAAAAAATGATTTACCAGGTATCTTGGAAGGACCCAGAAATTATGATTATATACCTCTAACTCTGCAAGGAGATCAGACCAGTCAGTCCTAAAGGAAATCAGTCCTGAATGTTCATTGGAAGGACTGATGCTGAAGCTCCAATACTTTGTCCACCTGACGCGAAGAACTGACTCATTGCAAAAGACCCTGATGCTGGGAAAGTTTGAGGCCAGGAGGAGAAGAGGGTGACAGAGGATGAGATGGTTGGATGGCATCCTTGACTCAATGGATGTGAGTTTGAGCAGACACCACCAGATAGTGAAGGACAGGGAAGCTTGGTATGCTGCAATCTATGAGGTCGCAAAGAGTCAGACACGACTTAGTGACTGAACAACAACCACCTCTAAATTTACTCTTCTTTTCTAATAGTACCGTTTATTTGCTCTAGAGCTATTAAGCTGCTCTGTTTTTCTTATCTATTTAGCTCACCGCTAAACTCCTGAAGGCTGAGCCCTTCTTTCTATAAGGTCATAACTGCAGGTAATGTCTTGCTCTCCCTACCCCTGCCCATTCGCCTTGGAGACAAACCTTGCAGAATTCTCCTACTCTCTGTTTCCCTCTGCTCCAACTGTTCTCTAGGTCTGCAGCCCAGCTGTCACCCAGAGGCTCCCCTTCACCATCATTCTGGGAATTTTGTTCGTTTCTCTCCTGTGTTGAAACCTGATCTCGTGGTTTACATGATTCCTCTTCCTTGATCTACATTCTACCCTCACACTTGACCAGTCATTTTATTAAGTATAGAAATCTGTCTTGGACAGAATTTCCCTTAGAAATTTGAAGAAAGTAAACTTCCAGAATCCTAGTATTATGAAATGTTGCAATGATGAGCATTCTGCAGGATACCCGACACATCCTTTCTGTTTAGAAGCACATTCAAGTTGTAGAAAAATTTCTTGCGTTATTTTTTTTATAATCTTCCTTCCATTTTTTTCTGATCTCATTTTTCACCCACCCACTCTTAGAACTCTTATAATTTTAATGTTTGACCATCTGAATTAATCCTCCAATGTTCTTTTCTCTCTTATTTACCATCTTTCTGTCACTTTGTTTTACTTTATATGAGATTCTTATACTTTATTTTTCCATGCATTTGATTACATTCCCCTGTTTTTAGTTGATCATCTCAGTCCTCCTGTATCCATGTCTTGGGTCTCTGAGTCCAGAGCCTAAGTTAATGAACCTAGAGTCTGAAACCCACTTCCTATGCAGAAGGAAAACCACCTGTCTTTCTCACACGGCAGCAGCAGAGTCAGGAAGGCATAGAGGTGGTGATGGGGTGTGTTGCCTAATTCCGTGTGTGTAGGAAGGGGACTTAATGCCTCCTTACATAAACTTTCAACCAACACTCCTATTTTCAGCCTCATCCCATAACATGGTCTTCAGAAGTAACCAATGCATTCAATTTCTGAGACTTTCTGGTGCTTTCTGGCATGCAAATATTCCATCTTGTCTTCCCATATAAGCTTGGTTTTCAGCTTTTTTGAGTCTGCTATGTCGGGATGACACTCTTGCATCTACTTTTCCAGCATGCAAAATTGTGTTGACATCTCCCTTTGGCTGTAGTCTTTTCTCCCATATTATTTGTCATCTCTTTTAAAAAAGAGATTACACCTTAAAAAATTTTGTTTTCTCAATATTTTGTTGGCATTTGGGGAGAGATTAATGCCTGGTGTGCTGCAATTCATGGGGTCGCAAAGAGTCGGACACAACTGAGTGACTGAACTGAACTGACTGAAATGAATGTTACTTAATATTCCATGTTTAAAGAGAACTTTGCCCCCCCATTCTTTTCTCCCTCCATCCCACCCTTTCTACATCAATTTTTAGTAACAACTCTGTTAAATTATAATTCATAGATCTTACAATTCACCCACTTAAAGTATACAATTCAATTTTTTTTAGTATATTCAGAGTTGTGCATTCATCGCCACCATCAATTTTAGTATATTTTTGTCCAAGTATGTAGAATATTTTAGGATATTTCAAACCTAAAAGAAACCTGTACCTGTTGGCAATCACTGCCTATTTCCCTCAATCCCACCAGCCTTAGGAAATCACAAGTCTACTTTCTGTCTCTATGAAAGTTTTAGTTGCTCAGTCATATCTGACTCTTTGTGATCCCGTGGACTGCAGCCCGCCAGGTTCCGCTGTCCATGGGATTCTCCAGATAAGAATATTGGAGTGGGGATGAGGGAGCCTGGTGGGCTGCTGTCTATGGGATCGTACAGAGTCGGACACGACTGAAGCGACTTAGCAGCAGCAGCAGCAGCCATTCTCTTCTCCAGGAGATCATTCTGAGCCAGGGATTGAACCCGAGTCTTCTGCATTGCAGGCAGATTCTTTACCATCTTAGCTACAATCTGGGAAATTTCATGTAGTGAAATCATACAATATATGGCCCTTTGTGGCTGGCTTCATTAACTTAGGGCTTCCCTGGTAGCTCACCTGTTTCAACTCCTGGGTGGGGAAGATCCCCTGGAGAAGGGATAGGCTACTCACTCCAGTATTCTTGGGCTTCCCTTGTGGCTCAGATAGTAAAGAATCTGCCTGCAATGCAGGAGACCTGGGTTTGATCCCTTTAGCATAATGTTGAAAATGTTCATCCATGTTGTAGCATGTATCAATACTTCATTTCTTTGTATTAACAAATAACATTCCAACATCAGGATATACCATATTGTATCTATACATTTATCATTTGGTGGACTTTTGGGTTGTTTCTACTTTCTGGCCATTATGGACAATACTATGTTTGTGTGTAGATGTATGCTTTCATTTTTCTTGCATGTATAATTAGGACTGGAATTGCTGAGTTAACTCTATATTTAATCTTTGAGAAACTGCCAGTTTCCCAAATTGGCTGCACTATTTTATATTCCCACAATGTATGAGGGTCCCAAATACCCCACATCCTCATCAGCAGTTATTATTGTCTTTTTTATTATAGCCATCCTAGTGGGTGTGAGGTGATATCTCTTTGTGGTTTTGATTTGCATTTCTCTATGAATAATGATGTTGAACATCTTTTTATATGCCTGTTGCCTGTTCAGGCATGTCTTCTTTGGAGAAATGTCTTTTTAAATCCTTTGACCATTTTAAAATTGGGTTGTCTTTTTATTATTGAGTTGTAAGGGATTTTTTATATTATGCTCACTAGTTCCCTTACCAGTTATTTAATTTCCAAATATTTTTCCCATTCTGTGATTATGTGTTTACTTTCTTAATAGTACCCTTTGCAGCCATTTTATTTTTCACTTTTATATCTTGTGCTTTTGATGTCAAAGAATGACTTGGAAGTGTTCTCTCTTCTTTGGAAATTTTATGACATGTTTTCTTCTACAAAGGTTTTGTAGAATTTATCAGTAAAGACAATTGGGCTTAGAATTTTTTTGTAGACAGTTTAAAAATTACTGACTCTATCTCCTTATTTATTATGTCTATTCAGATTTTCTATTTCTTTTTGTTGGTTTCAGTATTTTATGTCTTCCTAGGAATTTGTCCATTTCATTTCCCTTCATCTTTATGTTTATTTTTGTCTTGGACATTAGAAAAGGATAGTTCAAGGAAATACCGTGGTGTGCCTCGTGCTGCTGTATGGGATTGTACAGGCTGTAGTTCATTTGAACTTGCTCCTCTGAGGTGAGTGTGCACAAACTGCATGGCCAAACATGGTGTCTTAAATAGCAAGAGAGTTAAATGTGCCAGCTTTGAAGCATCTGGGTTTGAATCCTGCCTCTACCACTTTCTAGAGAAGTGCCTTTGGGCATATTACTTAATCTCTTTAAATGTCACTTTCCTTCTGTATAAATTATAGATAATATCACCTTCCTTAGGGATTTTTGTTTTTTTAAAAGACCAAATGACACTACAGTTAAAGTGCTTAAAATAGTGGCTGATTCAACAAGAATGTTACTTATGTATATAAATGTTATTTACTTATGTTTATTTATGTTTATAAGTGTGACTTGTGTTATTGTTCAGTAGCTAAGTCATGTCAACTCTTCTCGACCCTATGGACTGTAGCATGCCAGCCTTCCCTGTCCGTCACCATCTCCTGGAGTTTGCCCAAGTTCTAATCCGTTGAATTGGTGATGCCATCCAAACATCTCATCCTCTGTCATCCTCTTCTCCTTCTGCCTTCGATCTTTCCCAGAATCAGGGTTTTTTTCCAGTGAGTCAGCTGTTCACCTCAGGTGGCCAAAGTATTGGAGCTTTGGTTTCAGCATCAGTACTTCCAAAGAGTATTTAAGGTTGATTTCCTTTAGGATTGACTGGTTTGATCTTGCTTTCCAAGGAACTCTCAAGAGTTTTTTCTAGCTGAACATACAGTGGAAGTGACAAATAGATTCAAGGGATTAGATTTAGTAAACGGAGTGCCTGAAGAACTATGGACAGAGGTCCATAGTATTGTACAAGAGGCAGCAAACAAAATCATCCCAAAGGAAAAAACTTATGGCCCACCTATAAGCTTCCATTAGGAACTGAGGTCAGAAATGTTCTCTTTTTAAATTGCTGAAACTTCAATCCCCAGCAGGATGCCTGCTACACAGTAGGAGCTCAATATTATTTGTCTAATGTTTTCATGTCAAAGTACTGGATGTGAGGGCAAAGAGCTTGTTGAGGCACCGATTAGGGTACTGATTCATAGTGAATGTCACTGGAAGAGACTGGAGGCATGCTGAAGCTATTGTGGCTCTTGTCGGGTTCAACAGAGTCATAAATGGCTTGAATAAAGCCACTTGACATAAGGAAACTATGAGGGAGAACAAAACTTGGGTATGCATATATTTGTGTATACATCCCTATACTTGAATCCTACAATTACAACTGCATATGTAACAGGAAGCTGTTGATTTGCTGCAACATAAAATAAATGCTTTGGATTCTTGCCAAAAGCAAGGTCATTATGAGTAAACAATTCAGAAACAGTAGGAATAGAAAGCTATACTCTTTATATGTGAAACGAGGGGACAAGTACACCACAACAGAAATGTTTTGTAGCCTCACTCCTCTTTAACTTTTGGGGGGATAATTTGCTATCTCTTCTAAAAAACTGAATGTAGACAATTGGCAATAGACTGAAGCATTCTCTTTTATGGAGATGGTAAAGTTTTATGATGATGAGTTAAAAGTGTTCAGTAGACAGGTTGCCATATCCTTTGTATAGCACCTCATCAAGGTTGACATAAGGATGCACTTTCTTATCACTGGATTTTCACTGAATGTGAGTTGGCCTTTGTTCTTTGGCATGAGTCTCAGTCAGGATCCCCAGATTTCAAACAAACTTATCAATTCTATTCCCCAGCTCAGCAGAGTAAAGGTACCTGTCTGTACTCATTAGTACTCGATTACTTTCCAAACTGAAGCTGAGAGAACAAATATTAATGGAAAACAACCTGAAGGTTATGAAAGTCATCCATCTACACTATAAAAATTGTCCCTAAATGAAGCCTATCAGAGAATCAGGAATGCATTATAGCCTTCCTGCAGAGAGTTTCTTTTGTTGAATTGTATACTTTGGCATGAGACCATGAAACTATATTAAAGATTGTTACAGGAAGCATCCTTATGAAATATACCTTTGATTTTATATTACTCAAACTATTTTAATTATTACACAGCATCCTAGGATAATTGCTTGAATTAAGCCTGGAAGAGAAAGATTTTCCTAAGCAAAAATGATAGTAAGCCAGTGGAGGAGAGGGATGAGGAAAGTGAAAAAGGGTATATGTAGGAAATGCTGGTTACCTCAAGTTATCTGGAGTGAGGCATCCAACTAGGACTGGAAAATGGAATAGAACCATAGTATACCAGGCCAAAGAGAGAATCAGTTCAGTTCAATTCAGTTCAGTCACTCAGTCATGTCTGACTCTTTGTGACCCCATGAATTGCAGCACTCTAGGCATCCATGTCCATCACCAACTCCCGGAATTCAGTCAAACTCACGTCCATCTGAGTTGGTGATGCCATCCAGCCATCTCATCCTCTGTCGTCCCCTTCTCCTCCTGCCCCCAATCCCTCACAGCATCAGAGTCTTTTCCAATGAGTCAACTCATTGCACGAGGTGGCCAAGTGTTGGAGTTTCAGCTTTAGCATCATTCCTTCCAAAGAAATCCCAGGACTAATCTCCCTCAGAATGGATTGGTTGGATCTCCTTGCAGTCCAAGGGACTCTCAAGAGTCTTCTCCAACACCACAATTCAAAAGCATCAATTCTTCCACGCTCAGCTTTCGTCACACTCCAACTCTCACATCCATACATAACTACTGAAAAGGCCGTAGCCTTGACTAGATGGACCTTTGTTGGCAAAGTAATATCTGTGCTTTTGAATATGCTATCTAGGTTGGTCATAACTTTCCTTCCAAGGAGTAAGTGTCTTCTAATTTCATGGCTGCAATCACCATCTGCAGTGATTTTGGAGCCCCAAAAATAAAGTCTGCCACTGTTTCCACTGTTTCCCCATCTATTTCCCATGAAGTGATGGGACCAGATGCCATGATCTTCGTTTTCTGAATGTTGAGCTTTAAACCAACTTTTTCACTCTCCTCTTTCACTTTCACCAANACACACACACACACACACACGTCTATTTACATTTCCTACAAACCATCCAACACACTTTGGGGATGTCACTTCCCTACAGTGATTTGGGTCCTTTTGGAGGTATTTTACTCTGACCTCATGCTTGAATGAGAACTGGATTAGAACTCTAAGGTCCTTTTAAAATATTTGATTCAAACTCCAAATGACTCATCCTGGTATTTAAAATACTCTATAATCTAGAAGTATTAATTTATCCAAATGTATGCTCTATTTCTTCTCAGTTTCCCTCTGTTCCTGGCCAGTTTAAGAACTCTCAAGTAAGCCATAGTCATGTTCAGCAGTTTTTCAGTTGGTTCCTCTCTAACCTCAGCGCCCTCCTGACTACTGAAATAGATGGCATTATCTTACTTAGAACCTTGGTATTCACACTGTGACTTGCAGGTCATCACCCAGCATCACCCGCGAGCTTGTCAGAAATGCATCTCCAGCCCTACTCATCTAGAAGCTGCATCTAACAACATCCCCAGGTGACTGGTGCACACCTTAAAGTTTGAGAAACATTGCGTGAGGACTCATTTCAAATTATTTCTCAAGGAATGTTTCCTCACAGGCTTCATGTTCTTATGTCTGATCTTTCACAGCTCTTTGTTACCCACAGCAAGCACACTGTTCAATTAATAACATCCCCCACAGCAAGCACACTGTTCAAATAATAACATCCCTCCTAGACTATTTCTCATTTCATGGACCTTTTTTCTCCTCGATTTGGTTGTAACTAACCTGCACACAGAGCAGCCACGCATCTGGCCAATCTGGATGCAGGGAATAGAAACCCATTAAAATCGCTTAAAGTAAAAATAAGAGCCTGTTCTAAGGCTACTTGCTGAATTGGGACAAAAAGAGTCAGGGTTGGGGAGGGGGAGGTGCTCTAGAGTGGGGGGAGGTGCGCTGGAGTTGGGGCGAGGGGGTGGAGGTGTGCTAGGGAAGGGCCGCCCTCTCTCAGCATCTGTGTCTCTCTGCCTCATTCCTTCCATCCAGGCCACTCTCTCCTATCTTTCTGTGTTCACGTGCACATTTCCTACTACTGCTTCACACTTCACTTCTGCTTCCTCATACTAGCAGCATCCGCACACAGCCAGCCATTCACTCCTCCACCAGCCTATTCTCCTCTGCCCCTTTCTGCTTCAACCTTCACTCCAAGTCCCTAAGCTCAACTTTTCCCATGGGAGAGATGATCGCCACAAAGCCTTGGCTTTTAGAGCCAAAACCCAAGGTTACAAGTGTTGAGCCACCTATGGATTGTCTGCTCTTTGTCAGAAGCCTACTCTGGTCCAACCCACTGAAGCCAAGGAGGCTGCAGTTCAGAACAATGCCATCAGGCAGCAGGAGCTGTCAAAGAGACTATTCTTTAGGAAAGAAAATTGTGGGTGGAGCAGGCAGTGAGCCACATCGCCAGCCCACAGCATCATTATCGATGTCCTCACCACAGTCCCAAGCAAAATGCTGAGCACATAATAAACTGACCAACCAATATGGGGGAGGGGTCATTTACTGACTGCCACTGTGCCTCTGACAATGTACCAAGCACCTCAATCCCTTGGGACACAGTTTCATCAACAATTAGATGGGACCATCTTCACCAACCTTCAGGAGTGCTGTAAGGTCCTATAGGGCAATCTTTGTAAAAATGCTTTGAAAAATATATATGTCAATCAAAAACAATACTGTTGCCTCTCAGATAAAATCCTCTCATACGGTAGAAGTTTCACATAGTTTTCTGGTCCTTTCTCTTTTCCCATTTCACACGATATGGAATCCAGCAACTGCTATTATTTGAAAGCACAATCCCAACTATTACCACTATACTTTCATACCTTCATGGCTCACTCAAATGATGATTAAGAAAATTCATTCATTATTACCAAAAAGACAACAAATAACAACTGTTGGTGAGGGTGAAGAGAAAAGGGAACCATCATGCATTTGTTGGGTGGAAATGTAAATCTATGCAGCCACTAATGAATATAGTACAGAGGTTCCCCCAAAAATTAAAAATAGAGCTACCATATGATCCAGCAATTTCACTCCTAGGTATTTATCCAAAGAAAACAAAAACACTAATTAGAAAAGTTATATGTATCACTGTGTTCATTGCAGCAATTTTTATAATAGCCAAGATATGGAAGCAACCTAAGTGCAATCAATAGATGAATGAATAAAGATGATGCAGTGTGTGTGTGTGTGTATACATATATATGAATATTACTCAGTCATAAAAAAAAGAATGAAATCTTGCCATTCGACAACATGGGTCGATCTAGAGGATATTATGCTCAGTGAAATAAGTCAGGGAAAGACAAGTGCTGCAGGATTTCACCTATATGTGGAATCTATAAAACAAGTGAAGAAACATAACAGAACAGAAACAGTGTCATAAATACACAGAACAAACAGGTGGTTGCCAGTGGGAATTGGTGTGGGGAGGGTAGAGAAACAGGTGATGAAGATGAAAAGGTACAAACTTTCAGCTGCAAAATACATGAGTCTTGCATATGAAATGTACAGTGAGGCAAATATAGTCAATAATTATGCAATAACTTTGTATGTGGACAGAGGGTAACTAGACATTATGCTGATCATTTTGAAATGTTTAGAAATATCAAATCACCATGTTCTGTAACAGAAACTAACATATTCTTATAGGTTAATTATACTTCAAAACAAACAAACTCAGAAAGAAGATGAGATTGGTGGTTACCAGAGGTGGGGTGTGGGGGAGAGGGTGAAGGTAATCAAAAGATACAAATGTCCAGTTATAAGATAAATAAATGCTAGGGATATAATGCACAACATGATAAATATAATTATGTTTATATATGAAATGTTAGAAGAGTAAGTCTCAAGAGTAAGTTTTCATCATAAGGAAAAAATTTTTTTCTGTTTCTTTAATTTTGTATCTATATGAGTTGATGAATGTTGACTAAATATGGTAATTTTTCATGATGTATGGAAGTCAAATCATTGTCATATATCATAATGCCATATGTCAATTATAGCTCAATAAAACTGGAAGAAAAAATAAGAGAAAATGTATTTCACTGAGAAGTGTAAAAAAAAGAATGCACACATTTTTCACTGTGTACATTTAAAGACCTTGTGCATCTAAATGGTGCCCTGCATAATTTTCATTACATTACAAATGACAAGAAGTATGTATGAAATTCCTAAGCAGGACACAAGTTTTCTGATTCTTGTGTGGCCTTCTCCCCAGAGACCTGCCACTGAGAATTTCCAAAGTGCTGTAATAAGAAAATCAGAGCTATGAGGGCCCCACTCTTTGTGACCCATGTACTATAGTCCTCCAAGCTCCTCTGTCCGTGAAGTTCTCCGGGCAAGAACACTGCAGTGGGTAGCCATTCCCTTCTCCATGGGATCTTCCTGACCTAGGGACTAAACCCAGGTCTCCTGCATTGCAGGCAGATTCTTTACTGTCAGAGCCACCTTGGAAGCCCATTAGAGCCCAGAGGCCCCATTTTTAAAATCAAGGCTCAGAGGAGGAAAAAAAATAAAGTGGCCCGTCTCAAACCCCTGCAATCCAATTCTCCTAACTTTTATAGCTTTTTTCCTAAAATCATTTTACCAGTTGCCAAACATTAAAGGGTGGAAGGGGTGGGGGTGAAGGATGGACACCAGTGACCACAGCCAAGTTCTCAAAAACAAGTTATGAGAACCTAAGCCATCCTTTGCAGGATTCAAGTATGGGTTTATGGGAGAGAAAACAGAAAACAAAGCTCAAGATCTGTACAGTCTTGGCTTCATCATGAACAACAACAACAAAAAAATTTACCAACTGACGGCCATATGCTGGGCAGGATGCTGAGGGCTTTTCAGAGGATGAAGAGTCTCAGCCCTCCAAAAGTGTATTTGCCTTTACCCTCGGGCATCTGTTGCTCATTGCTGTCAAGTGTAGCCATTCAACAGCTGGCCCTGGGTGGAGCAAAGAAAATAGCTTCCACCTTGCTAAAAAGTCAACTCAGCTGGCCCAAGTGCAGGTATCAGGTAAACGGAAAAACAAAACCAAAACTGGTGAGACACCGCTGCAAGAGGCAGAACTGCAGAGACTGTAATGCACAGCACCCGCTGAGCGCCCAACCCCAATCAAGGCTCCTCCCGCTCCGAGTGGCGAGGGGCTGCGGATCAAACGATCCTGCATCCTGGGAAAGGCAATTTCAGTTCTCGGGGTGTCGTGATGTGGGGGCTGCACAAAGGTGGGCGGCGGGTTGGGGATCTGCAGCCCTAGAATGGAGAAGCAGAGTGGAGACCTAGAGGTTTGTGCGATAGTGGGGAGGGAGGTGGGCAGGGCGAAAGCGCAGAGACCGAACAGTCACNAGTTCTCGGGGTGTCGTGATGTGGGGGCTGCACAAAGGTGGGCGGCGGGTTGGGGATCTGCAGCCCTAGAATGGAGAAGCAGAGTGGAGACCTAGAGGTTTGTGCGATAGTGGGGAGGGAGGTGGGCAGGGCGAAAGCGCAGAGACCGAACAGTCACGCTGCGGCGTATAAAGAGCCGTGGGGATCCCACCGAGGACACCAATTTCGGGGCTCTGCAGCGCGAAGCGGTTTGCTAGGGCGCCGAAGGCAGTGCAGGGAGAAGGGTTCGCCAGGCACAAAAGCCAGACATTCCTGGGGGAAGGGGTGGGACGGGCATCTCTTTCCCGACATACACAGACACACACTCACACCGCCCCACTCCCGGCTGGCTCGGAGTCGCCTCCGCTCGCGCTCCGCACCCAGCCCGGCGCTGCGGCGGCCACTTACCCTCGGCGCGGGACCGGATCTCCGACACGGTCCTCCGCATGGTGGGCGTCGCAGCAGCCGCCGCAGGTGGGTCCTTAAACCAGACCCTGCACCTGTCACGGCGCCGCGCGGGCGGGGAATCTGCCTTCCCTGCGCCGAGCGATCAGCAGCCGCGCGGGCCCTGCCGGCCACCCAGGGCAGCGCCTCTGCCGGGAGAGGCCCTTGCACACCTGCGGAAGGAGGAAGAGATCACGAAGGTGGCAGTGTCCGCAAAGCCCAGCGAGATCTGCCAGCAGCCGCGCGGGGGGCGGCTCGGCGAGGGGCGGAGCTCGGGCCCCGGCGCTGGCGCCGGGGGAGGGGTCGTCGGGGCGCGCGCTCACTCGCTCCCGCGGCCGCGCGGCGGGGAAGGCGAGAGAGGGGCAGGGTGAGACCTGGCGGAGCCCCTTGTCGCCCCGCCCCGCTTTGGACTGTACCACCTGCGGGGGACGGACCGGGGAGCTGCTGGCTTACTCCACCCCGGGCGCCCTCTTTCCACCCCGTGACTTCGGCTCTTCCGGTCCTTCCTCAGTAGCTTTCAGATTTCCCCCAAGACTTGGCCAAAGAGAAAGGCTGCTCTTGCTCCTTCATCCTTGCAAATCCTCTTCTGCCACCCTCTGCTTTTAAAAGCAGTGGGGTCGCCCGTGGTCGGGCGGGTGGGTTTGGGTCTGAGTCGGCAGGAGAGAGGCTAAAGGGGAGAAAGGGTTTGGGCGCACATGGCTAAGTTCCAGCCTGAGCGTTGGAAGGGGTCTCGCCGCCTGGGTGGAATTCTATCTTGCCTCACAGCCAGCAGCCCTCGCGGCTCGAGTCGCACCTGCTCTGTCGTCTGGTTCGCAAGCAACAGGCTCTGAGGCCGGGGTCCCTGGACGCTGATGGCTCCTCCTCCCTCCGGTGCTCCGGGCCGGCCTGCCAGTGGCCCGGTGCCTCTCGCTAATGCGTGTTCTGCAGCCTGACAAAGCTCTGGACTTGGCATAAAATCCAACTACTGGGCCAGGTGCTTCAAAAAAGGACTTTTTGGTTTGAGGGTTTTTTTTGTTTTTCAGTCAAACCTTCAGAAGTTGGCAGCAGCCGTTTTACCCAAAAAAGGGAAGAGGCATCCAAGTATACAATCCATGAGTACATTAAATTTTGTTTTGCTTCGTATTCTAGAAATCACCGACTCAGTGGACATGAGTTTGAGTAAGCTCCAGGAGATAGTGAAGGACAGGAAAGCCTGGCATGCTGCAGTCTATGGGGTTGCAAATAGTCAGACACGACTTAGCAATTGAACGAATCCTAGAAATAATCGTAACCTCATTACCTTTTATTTTGTATACAGAGATCTATATTAACAAGTTATCAAAACAAGTACGATATTTATTGCTGATTTCATCTTTTGGATGTAAGGTTTTGTATAGATCCTGGTGAGCGGCTAAAATAGCAAGAAAGGAATAAATTGTTAGAAGCTCCTTGCCCTCTCCCTCCAGCAATGAGTGGAAGAGGGCTTTACAAGGAGTGAAAAAAGAAAAAAAGTGAAGTCGCTCAGTCGTGTCCGACTCTGTGACCCCATGGGCTGTAGCCCACCAGGCTCCTCTGTCCATGGGATTTTCCAGGTAGGAGTACTGGAGTAGGTTGCAGTTTCCTTCTCCAGAGTACTCTGGAGAGGTCTAAACAGAGATATAAGTGATTATTCCCAAGCCTCAAGAAAAAATAAAACTCTGCTAATAGCATCATATCTCCATTTGTGGTATTTTTTTTCTGCCTCCTGCAGGTAGTATTTGCTAATCAGAGCCCTACCTTTCATTAATTCTGAATCAGGCAGTCGATGCATATTTATGAAGAACTCACTCTAGTTGGTTCTGATTGGGAGGCCGGGGTTAGAACAAAGAAAATATAATTCCAGAGTTCATGAAACATTGCAGGACTCAAAGGTGTTTTTTTCAGTGATGGTGTTGATCTGCAAGTATGGTCTTCTAAAAGTAAGAAATGAGCACACAGCATTTTTAGGACAGTCATCACTGGCCCTTCTTACTCTTTCCAGGTCCAAGATCTTGTGTAAAGGCGACTCCCCCTGGCTCAGTGAACACAAGTCTGAAAAAAATTGAAAAGGTAAGTACAACAAGGGAATAGTTGAAAGAAAGAAAGAAAAATCAGTTCTAGAAGTTAGTAAACAGAAACCTGAGAAAAAGCAGTGCTTTTGTGATTACTGATTTAGCTGTAATTTTATATAAAGCCAGAACCAGTTTTTAGTCAAAAATAGTGCACAGCAACATAACAGTATTTGATTTATGAGCAATAACCTTTGTAATTCCTGTGGACCACCAAATGAAATTCAGTTCTTATTTGTAAATAAGTTCCAGAGATTACCTCTGTTTTCTGTAGAACAATCTGTTTTATATATGTCTGTGTGTATGTGTGCTTCCTATTAACAACCCGTAAGCGAAGTCAATATAGGAAATAACAGTCTTTCATACAGAGAGGAACATTGCATGACCTGGCCAATAGCTTACCGTGTGTCTTTTCCCAAGTTATGCTATCATTTTACCCATAATAACAAGATTACCCTACCTAACTCATTTCTGAACAATAATTCATTTCTGATTACTAGACATTACACATGTTTTTATTGGTTTGGAACCCTGATTGAAGTTCAGTATTGTACTGACAGCATATTTCTGTATGTGCATTTAGCCGCTCAGTCATGTCCAACTCTTTGTTACCCTGTGGATTGCAGCATGACAGGCCTCCCTATCCCTCACCATCTCCTGGAGTTTGCCTAAGTTCATGTCCATTGCATTGGTGATGCCATCCAGCCATCTCATCCTCTGATGTCTTTTTCTCCTTCTGCCTTCAATCTTTCCCAGCAGTGGGGTCTTTTCCAATGAATCAGCTCTTTGCTCAGTTCATTTGCTCAGTCATGTCCAACTCTTTGTGACCGCATGGACTGCAGCACACCAGGCTTCCCTGTCCATCACCAACTCCCAGAGCATGCTCAAACTCATGTCCTCTGAGTCAGTGATACCGTCCAACCATCTCATCTGTTGTCTCCTCTCCTGCCTTTAATCTTTCACAGCATCAGGGTCTTTTTCAAATGAGTCAGTTCTTCACATCATGTGGCCAAAATATTGGAGCTTCAGCTTCAGCATATTCCAATGAATATTCAGGATTGATATTCCAGACATATTCCAATGAATATTCAGGATTGATTTTCTTTCAGATTGACTGGGTTGGATCTCCTTGCTGTCCAAGGGACTCTCAAGAGTCTTCTCCAACACCACAGCTCAAAAGCATCAATTCTTTGGCACTCAGCTTTCTTTATAGTCCAACTCTCACATCCATACATGACTATTGGAAAAGCCATAGCTTTGACTAGACATACCTTTGTGGTAAAGTAATGTCTCTGCTTTTTAATATGCTGTCTAGGTTGGTCATAACTTTTCTTCTAAGTAGCAATTGTCTTTTAATTTCATGGCTGCAGTCACCATCTGCAGTGATTTTAGAACCCAAGAAAAGAAAATCTGTCACTGTTTCCATTGTTTCCCCATCTATTTACCATGAAGTAATGGGACCAGATGCTATGATCTTAGTTTTTGAATGTTGAATTTTAAGCCAGTCTTTACACTCTCCTCTTTCACCTTCATCAAGAGGCTCCTTAGTGCCTCTTCACTTTTTGCCATTAAAGTGGTGTCATCTGCATATCTGAGGTTATTGATATTTCTCCCAGCAATCTTGACTCCAGATTGTGCTTCATCCAGTCTGGCATTTCATATGATATATTCTGCAAAAAAGTTAAATAAGCAAAGTGACAGTATACAGCCTTGACATACTCCTTTCCCAATTTGGAACCAATCTGTTGTACCATGTTTGGTTCTAACTGTTGCTTCTTGACCTGCATGCAGATTGTTCAGGAGGCAGGTCAGGTGGTGTATTCCCATCTCTTTAAGAATTTTCCACTTTGTTGTGATCCACACAGTCAAAGACTTTGTTGTACTCAATAAAGTAGAAGTAGATGTTTTTCTGAAACTCTCTTGCTTTTTCTTTGATCCAATGGATGCTGGCAATTTGATCTCTGGTTCCTCTGCCTTTTCTAAATCCAGCTTGAACATCTGGAAGTTCTCCGTTCATGTACTGTTCAAGCCTAGCTTGGAGAATTTTGAGCATTACTTGGCTAGTGTGTGAAATGAATGCAGTTGTACAGTAGTTTGAACATTCTTTGGCACTGCCTTTCTTTGGAATTGGAATGAAACTGGATCTTCAGCTTCAGCATCAGTCCTTGTATTCAGGGTTGATTTCCTTTAAGGTTGACTGGTTTGGTCTCCTTGCTGCCAAAGGGACTCTCAGGAGTCTTTTCCAGCACCACAGTTCGAAGGCATGAATTCTTTGACGCTCTACCTTCTTTGTAGTCCGCCTCTCACAACGGTAAATCACCACTGGGAAGACCATCTCCTTGACTGTGTGGATCTTTGTCAGCAGAGTGATGTCTCTACTTTTCAACACACTGTCTAGGTTTGTCATAGCTTTCCCACAAAAAGATGTTCTTAGGAACACCGAGAATTAAGGATTTGCCTTACTTGGGAGGAACTCATAACTAACTAGGTGACAGAGGCATGCTCACTAATTTACTCCTTTATAATATACCTAAAAGTGCTTTAGGAACTCATGGCCTGAAGGTAGTTGGAGATGTTCCTGTGAACCCTGCTTCAGATTGAGAAGGAGAAATGCAAAGTTGAATACTATACTACCATGGAATACAGATGGTGGACAGGGATGGCTGTTATTCTCTGAATCCTTTTGCAAAAATACAAAATAATTGGGTAAATTAGACTTAACATTTAGATAATTATTTCTTTGGGGGGGG
>SJYV01055809.1:1051832-1092160 GCA_006410875.1 Neotragus pygmaeus
ACCACTTCCAATTTGCCTTGATTCATGGACCTAACATTCCAGGTTCTATGCAATATTGCTCTTTACAGCATCAGACTTTGCTTCTATCACCAGTCACATCCACAACTGGGTGTTGTTTCTGCATTGGCTCCATCTCTTCATTCTTGGAGAAGACTCTTGAGAGTCCCTTGGACAGCAAACCAGTCCCTCCTAAAGGAAGTCAGTCCTGAATATTCCTTGGAAGGACTGATGTTGAAACTGAAATTCTAATATTTTGGCCACCTGATGCGAAGAACTGACTCATTGGAAAATACCCTGATGCTGGGAAAGATTGAAGGTGGGAAAAGAAGGGGACGACAGAGGAGGAAATGTTTGGATGGCATCACTGACTCAATGGACATGAGTTTGAGTAAATTCTGGGAGTTGGTATGGACAGGGAGGCCTGGTGTGCTACAGTCCATGGGGTTGCAAAGTGTCAGAAATGACTAAGAGACTGAACTGAATTATTTCTTTTACTTTAAAATGGAGGTTAAGATATATCACAAAATTCTGTCTAGTCACAAACCACCTGATTATTGTAAGAAAATATCTTGTTGCCTTTGGTACACAGTTGATGTATTGATTCACTGGATGGTGAAGATTAAGATATTATTATGATATTATTATGGCATGGTTAAGATACTGTGTTAATTGGAATTTATGTTATTGGACTTGTAAGCCCTTTTCCTCAAATCTTCCCATCTTGATTGCTGTTTTTCTGTCACCATCCCTTACATGCACCAATACCCCTCCAATGCACTAATATGTTCTTTAAACACAGTTTTAAAAATATGTCTTACTTCAAGCCATGTTTTGTCTCCATCTCTGCTGCTCTTATACAGGCCACCATTATCATGCACCTATAGTAGTCTCCTACTGATTTTCTTGCTTTTACTTGTCACCCATTCGTAGTTATTATTTTAAAACAAAAGAATTAGAAATTTTAATTCCTTTGAAAAACAGATGAGTTTATATCATTTCTTCAGACTTCATTGGCTTCCAATAGCACTTGGAATGAAACTCAGGCCCTTTCTGATCTTGCCCTTGCCTCCTTCTCAGGCTCAGATTATTCAGTTCCTACCCCCGCCTCCCTCTAGCCCCACCGTAGCTGGTATTGAACATGTTCCCCAGTGCCAGCCACCACCACATTGCCTTAGTCTGTTTTCCTCATAGCACTTATCTCTGAAGTTTTCTTGTTTGTTGGTTTCCCTGCTTATGATAAATAGGTGTTGCTCTATTGTCTTATTTATCACAGTTTGTCTAACTTTAAGAATGTTGCCTGTCTGTCATGTGGCTCAGGATCAATAAATATTTGTGGAATGAATGAATGTGCTAAAAAATATGTGTACTGTGAATGATCTGGTTCCCTAACATTGGAGACTCGAAATAAATCAAAGAATAGGTAGTATTTTATTTGAACAGGTAATAAATCATACCCTTCATAAGCATATATACTGGAATATATTACTTTGTCATGAAATGATTTAGAACATATTTGCTCTGACGTACTTCATACCAGAAAATGCTTCTGAATACTGTATTGACTTTTGTTACAATCAATGATCAAAATTTTAAAACAGTAGACTGAGTGGAGTAGCTTGTTCTTGCTGGACTGAGTAACAAAACACATATAACACTAAGATGTACATTACTCCTGTTTAAATGAAATAAATTTTAAAATGTAAATTTGTTTTATATAAAANTATTGACTTTTGTTACAATCAATGATCAAAATTTTAAAACAGTAGACTGAGTGGAGTAGCTTGTTCTTGCTGGACTGAGTAACAAAACACATATAACACTAAGATGTACATTACTCCTGTTTAAATGAAATAAATTTTAAAATGTAAATTTGTTTTATATGAAAATACTCAATAGAAAAACATTTTTGAATATTCTCTGGTACATTTAAATTGGTGTTTGATTCACACATAATTTTTGGAAAAAAAACATTTACTGAACTTTTTCTCAAAAAGTAAATGAGCATTCAAGACAAAACAGGCCTTGTATTGAGATCTTGAATTCAAACTTATTTCAAACTGATAAGAGGTTGAATAAATAGCCTGATTTTTACTTTAAAAATTTCCATCTTGCAAGAGCCAGGAAGGGAAAATTGATGTTTAATTTAGGAGTAGTGTTTCTTTTCCAAAAGTTAACAAACGAATTTCCAATAATGCTGAGCCTTTATAAAATATTATTGTCAAATATACTTCATTGATAATACATTTAGTGTGGCATTTCCATAAATTCTGACATTTTTAAAAAGCAGCTTTATTGAAGTGTAATTGACACACAAGAAGCTTAATATGTTCAAAGTGTAGAATTTGACAAGTTTGAGCATACATATGGACACCTATGAAGCCATCACCACATTCAAGTTAATAAACATATCCATTACTTCTAGAAATTTCCTATTGCCCCTTGGTATGTTTGTTATGTATAACTAGAGATATATGCACGCTTTCTCTTCATGCATTCAGTGCAGTTAATTGAGTGCCCACCATGTTCTAGATACTGAGCTGGGTATTTAAGATTGAATGGTCAGCTAAACCAATAGGTTCTGGATCCAAAAAAAATTCAGTTCAGTTCAGTCGCTCAGTCGTGTCCGACTCTTTGTGACCCCATGAACCGCAGCACTCCAGGCCTCCCTGTCCATCAACAACTCCCAGAGTCTACCCAAACCCATGTCCATTGAGTCGGTGATGCCATGCAACCATCTCATCCTCTGTTGTCCCCTTCTCCTCCTGCCTTCAATCTTTCCTAGTATCAGGGTCTTTTCAAATGAGTCAGCTCTTTGCATTAGGTGGCCAAAATACTGGAGTTTCAGCTTCAACATCAGTCCTTCCAATGAACACCCAAACTGATCTCCATCAGGATGGACTAGTTGGATCTTGTTGCAGTCCAAGGGACTCTCAAGAGTCTTCTCCAATACCACAGTTTAAAAGCATCAATTCTTTGGCGCTCAGCTTTCTTCACNCATCAGTCCTTCCAATGAACACCCAAACTGAATTCCTTTAGGATGGACTGGTTGGATCTCCTTGCAGTCCAAGGGACTTTCAAGAGTCTTCTCCAACACCACAGTTCAAAAGCATCAATTCTTTGGTGCTCAGCCTTCTTCACAGTCCAACTCTCACATCCATACATGACCACTGAAAAAACCATAGCCTTGACTAGATGGACCTTTGTTGACAAAGTAATGTCTGCTTTTTAATATGCTATTTAGGTTGGTCATAACTTTCCTTCCAAGGAGTAAGCATCTTTTAATTTCATGGCTGCAATCACCATCTGCAGTGATTTTGGAGTCCCCAAAAATAAAGTCAGCCACTGTTTCCACTGCTTCCCCATCTATGTACCTTTGTAATATACCTGAAAATATACATAAATTTTTTGTTTCTACTGGATGTTATGGTTTTTATCTTGAAAATGGTGTCATATTTCTTATATGAAAAGGATAGCCAGTGAAGACAAGAAGTTTTATTATAATTTATTTCTTTGATATTTACCAGAAAGTCAATATCAGAAATGAAAACACTCCTAGGAAAATCTCAATTTCTTTTTCTTGCCATGTCATATTAGGTGTTATTTCAAGGGAGGAAAGGTGATAATAATGAAGTAAAAGTTTTGAAAGATAGGAATGTTTACTAAAAATTGAATATAGCTATAAATGAGAGAAATAATTATGGTTATGTAATATAATTTTTCCATCACTTTTAATTTGGAAAGAATGCCAGCCTTAAATAAGATGGTTTTCTGATGAATTGAAATAAGCCATAGCTTTCAAATATGAAATATTATATTTGCCAATTGTACTTGGGCTTCTTGGATGATAGAGCCTGTGCTCAGGTTCATAACTCACTGCAGTGTTTAGCAGATGCATTGGAAAATCACAATGTTGTTGTTGTTTTCCCTCTGACCCTAAAAATTCTCAGAAACAACATTTGCTGGAAAGAGGAATCATTTATCAATGTAGATTCTTGCCAACTCTGAACTGAGGAAATTTACCAAATGGAGAAAGACTCAATAGTAAACCTAGTATTATATTTTGGTATTCATCCCAAAGAAAGAAGCCAGGAGGAAAAACACTGTAAAGAAAAGGCATAAAGAAGGCAAACCAACTGTAGATTCAGGGCTTGTGGCAGCTGAACACAACAGAGGCAAGAGCATAGTGAGCCTGGGCCAAGGCTGAGAGCAGAGGCTTGGACCGCTTGGGGAAATCTGCTTGCTTATTCCAGTCCTGAAATGTCAGCCCCTCTTCTCTGCCTGTGTTCTCTTATCTATTTTTCATTTTGTCTGACCTCTTGAAAGTTGACCTTTGCCTGTTAAATGAAACCTCTTTATTCCTGCTTCTAATCCATTCTATCCTAACTCCAGCTTGCTTCCTAGGCTTTTAGCAGCTTTATATCATCTAATGGAAGCAGCTATGATCTGTTGCCTGCATAGCCCCTCAAAGTTTGCAATGCTTGTTGCTTTGATCCTGTGACTAGATCTGGCATCTTTTGGCTTCTCCTCAGTTGCTCTTGTGTGTGTATGTGTTAATTTCTGTTGTACAGAAAAGTGATTCTGTTATATATATATATGTTTATATATATGTATATCTTTTAAAAATATTTTTTCATTATGGCTTATCACAGGATATTGATTGTAGTTCCCTGTACTAAATAGTACAGGTAGGACCTTGTGGTTTACCTGTTCTATACATAATAGCTTATATCAGCTAATCCTAGCCTCTCACTCCATCCCTCCCCAACCTCCTGCCACTTGGCAAACACAAATTTATTCTCTCTCTCCATGAGTCTCCTGACCCACTCCTGATCTGATCTAAAATAACAGTGAAAGAGGAAAAGGGAAACCTGTAGGTTGAAAAATACTGAGAAATAAATTTGAATCTGAGGGAGAAATATCAATAACTTCAGATATGCAGATGACACCACCCTTTTAATGACAGGAAGTGAAGAGGAACTAAGGAGCCCCTTGATGAAGATGAAAGAGGAGAGAGAAAAAGCTGGCTTAAAACTCAACATTCAAAAAACAAAGATCATGGCATCCAGTCCCATCACTTCTTGGCAAATCAATGGGGAAATAATGGAAACAGTGACATATTTTCTTTTCTTGGGCTCCAAAATCAGTGCAGATGGTGAATGCAGCCATGAAACTAAAAGACGCTTGCTCCTTGGAAGAAAAGCTATGACCAACCTAGACAGCATGTTAAAAAGCAGAGACATTACTTTGCCAACAAAGGTCCATCTAGTCAAAGCTATGGTTTTTCCAGTAGTCACTTATGGATGTGAGTGTTAGACTATAAAGAAAGATGAGTGCCAAAGAACTGATGCTTTTGAACTGTGGTGTTGGAGAAGACTCTTGAGAGTCCCCTGGACTGCAAGGAGATCAAACCAGCCAACTCTAAAGGAAATCAACCCTGAATATTCATTGGAGGGACTGATGATGAGGTTGAAACTCGTCACCTGATGCGAAGAGCCAACTCATTGGGAAAGATCCTAGTGCTGGGAAAGGTTGAGTGCAGGAGGAGAAGGGGATGACAGAGAATGAGATAGTTGGATGGCATCACCAACTCAATGGAGATGAGTTTGAGCAGGCTCTGAGAATTGGTGATGGACAGGGAAGCCTGGTGTGCCACACTCCTTGGTGTTGCAGAGCCAGACACGACTGAGCTACTGAGCAACAACAAATGGAAACCACAATTATGGAGGACCATGCAAATAAGCAGAGGTGTTGGAATGAATCATGTGTTCATGTTCAGTTGCTAGTTGTGCCCAACTCTTTGCAACCCCCTGGGATTGTAGCTATCCAGACTTCTCTATCCATGGGATTTTCAAGGAAAGAATACTGGAGTGGGTAGCCATTTCCTCCTGCAGGGGATCATCCCAACCCAGAATTGAACATGCATCTCCTGCATTGGCAGGTGGATTCTTTATCACTGAGCCATCTGGAAAGCCCCATCAAGCCGAAAGGGAGGCAGGTAAATTTAGTTTATATTTAGGTAGCAGTATACCTATTTTTTTTCAAATTGTGTTTTAAAATATTTATATGGAAAAAGAAAAAGAGTTTGCTTCATTTTAGAAACAGTCTTGATGAAGTAGATTTTAAATTCTGGGGCTTAGCAAAGAATTTAATAAATACTAATTGAACATATATTGAATTGAGTACAGTAGAAAACAGATTAATTTGATAATGTAGTAACTTAGGTATTAAGCTGACTTTTTGTTTGAAAGAAATAAAATGTAAACATTTATATACAGACATATTGGACAACCTAGAAGAAGTGTATAAATTCATAACATAAATACCACTTACTAAGCCTGAATCATAATAAAATAGAAGTCTGAACAAACTGATTATTAGCAAGAAAGAGCGATTCAGTAATCAAAAAGCTCCAAAGAATCAAAAGTTCAGTACCAAACAGCAAGGCTGGTGAATTTTACCAAACATTCAAAAAAGAATTGATACCGATTCTTCTCAAAGTCTTGCAAAATATAAAAGAGGGAGACTCTTCTACACATATTTTATGAAGCCAAAATTCAGTTCATTTCAGTCACTCAGTCATGTCCAACTCTTTGCAACCCCATGGACTGCAGCACGCCAGGCCTCCCTGTGCATCACCAACTCCCAGAGTTTACCGAAACTCATGTCCACTGAGTCGGTGATGGCATGCAACTGTCTCATCCTCTGTCGTCCCCTTCTCCTCCTGCCTTCAATCTTTCCCAGTGTCAGGGTCTTTACAAATGAGTCAGCTCTTTGCATCAGGTGACCAAAGTACTGGAGTTTCAGCTTCAGCATCATTCCTTCCAATGAACANCGAAGAGCCAACTCATTGGGAAAGATCCTAGTGCTGGGAAAGGTTGAGTGCAGGAGGAGAAGGGGATGACAGAGAATGAGATAGTTGGATGGCATCACCAACTCAATGGAGATGAGTTTGAGCAGGCTCTGAGAATTGGTGATGGACAGGGAAGCCTGGTGTGCCACACTCCTTGGTGTTGCAGAGCCAGACACGACTGAGCTACTGAGCAACAACAAATGGAAACCACAATTATGGAGGACCATGCAAATAAGCAGAGGTGTTGGAATGAATCATGTGTTCATGTTCAGTTGCTAGTTGTGCCCAACTCTTTGCAACCCCCTGGGATTGTAGCTATCCAGACTTCTCTATCCATGGGATTTTCAAGGAAAGAATACTGGAGTGGGTAGCCATTTCCTCCTGCAGGGGATCATCCCAACCCAGAATTGAACATGCATCTCCTGCATTGGCAGGTGGATTCTTTATCACTGAGCCATCTGGAAAGCCCCATCAAGCCGAAAGGGAGGCAGGTAAATTTAGTTTATATTTAGGTAGCAGTATACCTATTTTTTTTCAAATTGTGTTTTAAAATATTTATATGGAAAAAGAAAAAGAGTTTGCTTCATTTTAGAAACAGTCTTGATGAAGTAGATTTTAAATTCTGGGGCTTAGCAAAGAATTTAATAAATACTAATTGAACATATATTGAATTGAGTACAGTAGAAAACAGATTAATTTGATAATGTAGTAACTTAGGTATTAAGCTGACTTTTTGTTTGAAAGAAATAAAATGTAAACATTTATATACAGACATATTGGACAACCTAGAAGAAGTGTATAAATTCATAACATAAATACCACTTACTAAGCCTGAATCATAATAAAATAGAAGTCTGAACAAACTGATTATTAGCAAGAAAGAGCGATTCAGTAATCAAAAAGCTCCAAAGAATCAAAAGTTCAGTACCAAACAGCAAGGCTGGTGAATTTTACCAAACATTCAAAAAAGAATTGATACCGATTCTTCTCAAAGTCTTGCAAAATATAAAAGAGGGAGACTCTTCTACACATATTTTATGAAGCCAAAATTCAGTTCATTTCAGTCACTCAGTCATGTCCAACTCTTTGCAACCCCATGGACTGCAGCACGCCAGGCCTCCCTGTGCATCACCAACTCCCAGAGTTTACCGAAACTCATGTCCACTGAGTCGGTGATGGCATGCAACTGTCTCATCCTCTGTCGTCCCCTTCTCCTCCTGCCTTCAATCTTTCCCAGTGTCAGGGTCTTTACAAATGAGTCAGCTCTTTGCATCAGGTGACCAAAGTACTGGAGTTTCAGCTTCAGCATCATTCCTTCCAATGAACACTCAGGACTGATCTCCTTTAGGATGGACTGGTTGGATCTTCTTGCAGTCCAAGGGACTCTCAAGAGTCTTCTCCAAAACTACAGTTCAAAAGCGTCAATTCTTCGGCACTCAGCTTTCTNGAGGATGAGATGGCTGGATGGCATCACGGACTCGATGGACGTGAGTCTGAGTGAACTCCATGAGATGGTGATGAACAGGGTAGCCTGATGTGCTGCGATTCATGGGGTCACAAAGAGTCAGATACGACTGAGTGGCTGAACTGAACTGAACTGAACTCAGACAACCATTTTGCTTATTTGCATTTCTTTTTCTTGGGGATGTCTTGATCCCTGTCTCCTGTAAAATGTCACGAATCTCTGTCCATAGTTCGTCAGGCACTCTGTCTAGATCTAGTCGCTTAAATCTATTTCTCACTTCCACTGTATGGTCGTAAGGGATTTGATTTAGGTCATACCTGAATGGTCTGATGGCCTAATGGTTTTCTTGTTCAATTTAAGTCTGAATTTGGCAGTAAGGAGTTCATGATCTGAGCCACAGTAGCTCCCCATCTTATTTTTGCTGACTGTGTAGAGCTTCTCCATCTTTGACTGCAAAGAATATAATCAGTCTGATTTCGGTGTTGACCATCTGGTGATGTCCATGTGTAGAGTCTTCTCTTGTGTTGTTGGTAGAGGGTGTTTGCTATGACCATTGAATTCTCTTGGCAAAAGTCTATTAGCCTTTGCCCTGCTTCATTCTCTATTCCAAGGCCTAATTTGCCTGTTCCTCCATATGTTTCTTGACTTCCTACTTTTGCATTCCAGTCCCCTGTAATGAAAAAGACGTCTTTTTTGGGTGTTAGTTCTAAAAGGTCTTGTAGGTTTTCATAGAACCATTCAACTTCAGCTTCTTCAGCATTAATGGTCACTCATAAACCTGGATTACCTTAATATTGAATGGTTTGCCTTGGAAATGAACAGAGATCATTCTGTTGTTTTTGAGATTGGATCCAAGTACTGCATTTTGGAGTCTTTTGTTGAGTATGTTGGCTACTCCATTTCTTCTAAGGGATTCTTGCCCACAGTAGTAGATATAATGGTCATCTGAGTTACATTCACCCATTCCAGTCCATTTTAGTTTGCTGATTCCTAAAATGTCAACGTTCAGTCTTGCCATTTACTGTTCAGACACTTCCAATTTGCTTTGATTCATGGACCTAACATTCCAGGTCTATGCAGTATCGTTGTTACAGCATTGGACCTTGCTTCTATCACTAGTCACGGCCACTGGTTGTTGTTTTTGCTTTGGCTCCATCCCTTCATTCTTTCTGGTGTTATTTCTCCACTGATCTCCTGTAGCATCTTGGGCACCTACTGACCTCGGGAGTTCATCTTTCAGTGTCATATCTTTTTGCCTTTTCATACTGTTCATGAGGTTCTCAAGGCAAGAATACTTAAGTGGTTTTCCATTCCCTTCTCCAGTGGACCACATTCTGTCAGCCCTCTCCACCATGACCCATCCATCTTTGGTGGCCCCACACGGCATGTCTTAGTTTCATTGAGTTAGACAAGGCTGTGGTCCATGTGATCAGATTGGCCTGTTGTCTGTGATTGTGGTTTCAGTCTGTCTGGCCTCTGATACCTTCTCTCAGTGCCTACCGTCTTGCTGGAGTTTCTTTTACCTTCGACGTGGGGTCTCTCTTCATGGCTGCTCCAGCAAAGTGAAGCTGCTGCTCCTTACCTTGGACGTGGGGTATCTCATGACGGTCACTGCTACTGACCTTGGACATGGGGTATCTCCTCTCAGCTGCTCCGCACTCCAGCACCGTGCAGCCCCCACTCCCTGCTGCAGCACTGTGTAGCTGAAGTTACCCTGATACCAAATCTGAACAAGGATGCCACAGAAAAGAAAATCATAGGTCAGTATAGTTGCTGAACACATATGTCGAAATCCTCAGAAAAATATTAGCATAAAAATGTTAGCATTCTTAATTCAGTAATACATTATAAGGATAATACATCATGATCAAATGGGATTTATTTCACAGATTTAAAATGCTTCAACAACTGAAAATCAATCAATGTGGAATACCGTATCAACAAAATGAAGGCCAAAAAGCATACGATCATCTCAATAGATTAACAAAATGCATTTGACAAAATTTAACCTCCATTTGTGATAAAAACTTTCAACAAACTGGGTATAGAGAACATACCTCATAATGATAAAGACCATATATGACAGTCAGCAGCTGACAACATACTCAGCAGTGAAAAGCTGAGAGTTTTCCAGCTAAGATCTGGAACAAAATAATGCTGTCCACTCTTAACACTTTTATTCAAAATAGTGTTTGAAGCCAGAGCAGTTAAGCAAGAAAAAGAATGAAAAGGCATCCAAATAGGAAAGCAAGAAGTAAAGCTGTCAGTATTTGCAGACAACATGATATTGTATATGGAAACCCCTGAAGACTTCATCAAAAAGTATTAGATCTAGTAAATGAATTCAGTAAAGTTGCAGGATACAAAATAAACACACACAAATACTATTTCATTTTTTACACTAATAGTAATCTATCGGAAAGAGAAGTTAAGAAAACAATTACAATTCCATCAAAGAGAATAAAATTCCTAGGAATAAATTTCATTAAGGCAGTGAAATACCTGTGAATTAAAAACTGCTGCTGCTGCGCTTAGTTGCACTGGTCGTGTCAGATTCTGTATGACTGCATGGACTGCAGCCTGCTGGGCTTCTCTGTCCATGGGATTCTCTAGGCAAGAGTACTGGAATGGGTATTGAAAGCTACAAGTTATTAATGAAAGATGTTGAAGAAGACCTATGTAAATGGAAAAACATTTCATGCTCTTGGATTGGAAGGACTAATATTAAATTGTCTGTAATATTCAAAACAAAATANTGTCCATGGGATTCTCTAGGCAAGAGTACTGGAATGGGTATTGAAAGCTACAAGTTATTAATGAAAGATGTTGAAGAAGACCTATGTAAATGGAAAAACATTTCATGCTCTTGGATTGGAAGGACTAATATTAAATTGTCTGTAGTATTCAAAACAAAATACAGATTCAGTACAGTCTCTATCAAAATCCAATTGTACATTTCAAAGAAATAGAACAAATGATCCTAACATTTGTATGGAACCTCAAAAGACCCTGAATAGCCAAAACAATCTTGAAAAGGAAGTACAAAACTGGATTGACTTCAAACTGAATTACAGTAATTAAAACAGTATGGTATCGGCATAAAAACAGACAGATAGGTCAATGGAACAAAATAGAGAACCTAGAAATAAGCCCACACATATATGGTCAATTTATGACAAAGGAACCAAGAATGTACCATAAGGAAAGAACAATCTCTTTAATAAATGATGTTTAAAAAATTGGACAGCCACTTGTAAAAGAGTGAAACTAGATCAGTGTCTTATACCATACACAAAATTTAACTCAAAATAAATTGAGCATAAGACCTGGACTGATAAAACTCAGAAGAAATTACAGGCAGTAAGCTCCTTGATGTAGGTCTTGGGAATAATTTTTTTTGAATCTGATTCCAAATGCAAAAGCAACAAAAGCAAAAATAAATAAGTGGGACTACATCAAACTGAAAAGCTTCTGCACAGCAAAGGAAACCAACAAAATGAAAAGGCAACCCATTGAATGGGAGAAAATAGTTGCAAATCATGTATCCAATAAGGATATCCAAAATACCCAAAATACAAACGAACACTCAGTACCAAGAAAACAAACAGCCCAATTAGAAAGTGGGCAGAGACTCTAAATAGTTTTTTTTTTTTTTAAAGACAACACGCACATGGAACGATGCTCATTACTAACCATCAGGGAAATGCAAATCAAAACCACAATAAGATATGACCTCCAAGTTGTTAGAATGGCTTTTATATAAGAACAAACAAACAGAACACAAGAAATGAAATAAGTTTGGCAAGGATGTGGAGAAAGGGAACCCTCATACATTGTTGGTGAGAATGTAAATCGGTGCAACCACTGAGAAAATTCTCACTGTGAGAAACTTCTGCAGTTCTATTTTTAAGTTTTTGAGGAACTTCCATATTGTTTCTCATAGTTGCTGCACCAATTTATATTCTCACCAACAGTTTACGAGGGTTCCCTTTCTTCACATCTTTGCCAAACTTATTTCTTGTCTTTTTAATAAAAGCCATTCTAACAGCTGTGAGGTCACATCTCATTGTGGTTTTGATTTGAATTTCCCTGCTCATTAATGCGGAGAAGGCAATGGCACCCCACTCTAGTACTCTTGCCTGGAAACTCCCATGGATGGAGGAGCCTGGTAGGCTGCAGTCCATGGGGTCGCTGAGTCAGACACGACTGAGCGACTTCCCTTTCACTTTTCACTTTCATGCATTGGAGAAGTAAATGGCAACCCACTCCAGTGTTCTTGCCTGGAGATTCCCAGGGATGACGGAGCCCAGTGGGCTGCCATCTGTGGGGTCCCACAGAGTTGGACATGACTGAAGCGACTTAGCAGCAGCAGCAGCAGCTCATTAATGAGGGGGCTTCCCTGGAGGCTCAGAGGTTTAAAGCATCTGCCTGCAATGTGGGAGACTTAGGTTCGATCCCTGGGTTAGGAAGATCCCCTGGAGAAGGAAATGGCAACCCACTCCAGTATTCTTGCCTGGAGAATCCCATGAACGGAGGAGCCTGATGGGCTACAGTCCACGGGGTCGCAAAGAGTCAGACACGGCTGAGCGACTTCACTTCACTTCACTCATTAATGATATTGAGCATCTTTTCATGTGCCTGCTGTCAGGTAGGGCTTTTCAGGTGGTGCACTGGTAAAGAACTCACCTGCCAATGCGGGAGACATAAGAGATGCAGTTTCAATCCCTGGGTCAGGAAGATCCCATGGAGCAGGAAATGGCAACCTGCTTCAGCATTTTTGCGTGGAAAATTCCATGGACAGAGGAATCTGGCAGGCTGCAGTTCAGGGAGTTGCAGAATTAGACACATCTGAGCAATTGAATGTGCATTCATGCTCCCCTATTGTTGTTGCAGCACTATTAACAATATCTAAGATATGGAAACAATCTTAAGTGTCCTTCAGTGGATAAATGGATAAAGAAATTGCAGATTTTAAATAATAATGGAGTATTATTTAGCCATGAAACTAATGAAATCTTGCCACGTGTGACCACACAAATGGACTTTCAGAGCATAATGATAAGTGAAATAAGTCAGACAGAAAAAGACGAATATCGTATGATCGCTCTTATATGTAGAATCTAAAAACATAAATGAACAAAAAATAAAAATTCAAGAGTCTATTAACTATCCACTTGAAACTATCATGGGCTTCCTGTGTAGCTCAGTTGGTAAAGTGTCTGCCTGCAATGCAGGAAACCTGGGTTCAATTCTTGGGTCAGGAAGTTCCATTGGAGAAGGAAATGGCAACCCACTCCAGTATTCTTACCTGGAAAATGCCATGGACAGAGGAGCCTGAGAAGGCTACAGTTCATGGGATCAAAAGAATCGGACATGACTTAGTGCTATCTTTTTTGAAACTATCACAACCTTGTTAATGGGTTATATTCCAATATAAAATAAAAAGTTAAAAAAAAGAAGCTCATAGACACCGAGAACAGATTGCAAGAAACAGTAGGGGTGGGAGAAATGGATGAACATTTTTTTTGTTTGCTTAAATAAATTTAATTTAAATATTGTTTTTACTATTTCAATTTTTTCTTGCTTAAATCAGGAAAGGGAAAAATCAGAGAACAGGTTTCTGAAGAGAAATGCTACTTAATAGCATTTTAGAAGCATCCGTCTCTGAGTTGTGTCCAGACTGTGTCCAGGCTATGAGGTAAGAGGTCCAGATTACATTAAGGGGCTACTGTGGGCATCTGGTTGATGGTTAAGACTAACCAAAGCAAACTTTATTTTTAATCTTTAATATTCAGTGTGTTAAATTTATATATTAAAAACATAGTTTTTTTGAGCTTTGAAATTCAACTTAATCATTTTATTCTACTTAAAAATGTAGCAAATTTTAAGAGTTACTTTTAAGGAGGTGTTAATGTTTGATTCTATTTCTAAACTAAGACTCCCTTAAACATTTTAAACTACTATATGAAATCAATGCATTTTGTTTTCAAGTCCTTTACTCACCTGGAAGAACCTTCCAAGTACTTAAGTAACCATTGTAATAGGACAAATTTAACTTATAAAAATGAGTCTTAGGCTTTCTTAAATTTTCTAATACTGCTGTATTGCAACATAATTTCTTTAACTAAATCAAGTATTCAGTCCTGTCAATTTTTTTTTTTTTTGAATCACAAGGTTGAAATATTTTTATCGTAGGCAAATTTGTTTTAAATACATCATTTCTAAACTTTACTAAAGAATATTAGTACTATAGAGGTTTGATTTACTTCATCATATATATACTTAATTCCCCAGGTTTAAAACTAATACTTTTCTTGGAAACAATTATGTCATCCAAACAATCTTAGGGTTAGCATTACAAGCACTGATGGAGGTTACATTTTCAGTTGGCTGAGGTTGAATGTTAACTAGAGATGTCATTTAGGACATCCGGGCTCCAGAACTGCAGATACCCTTGAAATTTTTCTCACATCCATCACTAACAATGGGACTCCTCCTCCAAATTCAAGTCATCCATTACCTAATACTTCTTTTCATATACAGTAGTCCACATTTCATTCATTTGATTAGTTTCAACTGATCTATTGCAATGTTACTCTATTTTACATTGTTTTCATACTTTTTCCTATCTGTTAGCATTAATGTATACTTAATGGGATTGGATTGGATTTCATTTATTTTCCAATGCATTTTCTGATTGGTTCCTTTCAGTTTTAAGGTCTGAGCTTATAGTCAAGTTCCCCTAAATGAGGTTGGTGAATTGGAATGGAAACAAACAAATGGAGAAATGAAGAGTTATCCTGAAGAGAGAGTAGAGAGTAGATGTTAAGGTGGATTCTTAGAAAAGGAAACCCTGAAAAAAAGACCCCAGAGATGATGTGGAGCCCCCAATTCCAATACTTCCTCATCCCTCCAATTCCCATGACTCAGCTGTCAAAACTACATGAGAGGTACTTTGTTAAGAGTTTTGGGGGTTACTGAAAGGGATTATATAAAATGAAAAATAGGATGTTTCTTTCTAGGTTTATGTCATCTAAGAAAGCCTTTTCTGCTAAGTGATTGACCTAATGACTTTCTTAAAAAAGACATTGAGGCAGTTTGTTCTGTAGACCTTACAGATTCTTTCCCTTCTGTTATGTGGGAAGCTTAGTTCCTACAGGAGGTCAAAGTCCCTAATCTTAACAAATTCTATTTTCACACCTAAAAACTAATATTAATTTCTTAATATTGTTACACATCTAGCAAAACTCAGTTATTTAACTTTTGGCAATTCTTTGTAGATAAGTGGAATAGAAAATTAGGGGAAATAGTCTCATTAAGAAAAACTCTGTGATAGAACAAATGAACAGTCATAGTGAAAGGGCTTCCCAGATGGTGCAGGTGTAAATAATCTACCTGCCAATGCAGGAGGTGCAGGAGATGTGGGTTTGATCCCTGGGTCAGGAAAATCCCCTGGAGTTGGCAATGGCAACCCACTCCAGTATTCTTGCCTGGACAATTCCATGGACAGAGGAACTTGTTGGGCTCTATAGTCCATGGGGCTGCAAAGAGTCAGACCAAACTGAGTGACTGCACACCCAGGCAGTGAAAGGAAACATTTTACTCATCCTGTGAGAAATCTTGTTTCTTCTAGTATTTCTTTGTAGATAGTGGTAAATTTTATAGAGTAAACCATAGGTATTTCTTTTTCAATGTCTGTTTCCATAACATATTAGACATTCAGGGAGAGTGTTGGTAATTAGTTACCACTTTCAGTGAGAGGGAACTGGTGGAATAGCACACTTTCTGAAATTTCCATTCTGCCAAAAACCTGGCCCAATGCATGTTTCACCGTCAAAAATAAGGGGAAAAGCTTATCTCACATTCTCTCAATTTCATTGCAGCTTGTTTTCTGGCATTGGGAAGTAAATAGAGAGTTTTGCTTTTGTTGCTGTTTTTTCTTGTCATAGCACAGTATGTCTTAGAACAGTGGGCAACCGAGAATGTTGAAACTGAGTGAATTTTTTGGATTGGTCATCTTGAGGCCTACAGGATTTGGCAGGCATTCAAAAACCAGATTCTGAAGGAGTTAAGGGTAAAATTGATCTATTTTTCAGCTTTCTGTCCAAAGAACTACTTCCTTTTGTTGCAGCTTTGGAGTCTGAATTCTCGTTTAGAACACGAAGAAAATTTGAAAGCCCTGACAAAATCTATCAAGCAAGGTTGAGGAAAGTGCTTCATCCCTTCCATACACAGGCATCCAGGCAGCTTGCTAAGGCATGCAGAGAGCAACTTAGAGCGATCAGCCTGTTTCTCTTGAGCTCTGTTCTCTTGTTTCCTCTTAGCACATTCAGCCGTCTGAGCATCTGACTCAGACATAGCAAAGATACTGTTGCTGCTAGAGGGTAATAGTTTGTTCTGTTATCCTGAAATGCCCTTGCTCTGAGAACATTAGAAGCTGGGGAACTGGATGAATTTTCCCACCATGTGCATTTATCAATGGCTCTCCCTGCCTCTTATTTCTTCCTACCATCTTAGTGGAAACAGCCATCCCATTTTTCAGGCCACCTGCTTATCTATGGAATCAGTCAGGTGCATTTAATGAATACAGAAGAGACCATTACAGAGCAGGTAGCAGAAATGAGAAGAGAGTTTCATTTTTCCAGTCCCTTGGAGAATGAGATATTGCATGTAAGTGTATTTTCCTAGACAGCTGAAACTTCTGCCCTAAACATCAAAGTTTGTTTTTAACTTAGGGGAATGGTATAGGGTAGGGTTAAGTACAAACTCCAAGACTCTGAGACAGATTGTCTGTATTTAATTCTGACTCTCCCCCTTTCTAACTTGGTAACTTTGGACATTGTACTTAGCCTCTCTGGGTCAGTTTCCTTATCTGTAAAGTGGGAGCGATAATAGGCTCTATTTTAGATTTGTGAGGATTAAATAATTGAAAGTGAAAGAGGAGAGTGAAAAAGTTGGCTTAAAGCTCAACATGAAGAAAACAAAGATCATGGCATCCGGTCCCATCACTTCATGGGAAATAGATGGGAAAACAGTGGAAACAGTGTCAGACTTTATTTTGGGGGGGCTCCAAAATCACTGCAGATGGTGAGTGCAGCCATGAAATTAAAAGATGCTTACTCCTTGGAAGAAAAGTTATGACAGACTTAGATAGTATATTCAAAAGCAGAGACATTACTTTGCCAACAAAGGTCCATCTAGTCAAGACTGTGGTTTTTCCTGTGGTCATGTATGGATGTGAGAGTTGGACTCTGAAGAAAGCTGAGCACCGAAGAATTGATGCTTTGGAAGTGTGGTGTTGGAGAAGACTCTTGAGAGTCCCTTGGACTGCAAGGAGATCCAACCAGTCCATTCTGAAGGAGATCAGTCCTGGGATTTCTTTGGAAGGAATGATGCTAAAGCTGAAACTGCAGTACTTTGGCCACCTCATGCAAAGGGTTGACTCATTGGAAAAGACTCTGATGGTGGGAGGGATTGGGGGCAGGAGGAAAAGGGGACGACAGAGGATGAGATGGCTTGATGACATCACTGATTCGATGGACGTGAGTTTGAGTGAACTCCTGGAGATGGTGATGGAAGGTGAGGCCTGGCGTGCTGTTATTCATCGGGTCGCAAAGAGTCAGACATGACTGAGTGAACTGAACTAAACTGACTGAACTGAATCTGAATTACTTTGCAGGCAGAGAAACCGTAAAAGACTTTGAAAGAGAAACGGAATTCAGAATATTATATTTTGTCTTTTATTACAAAAGAAATACATGCACACGGTAGAAGATTAGAAAATGTTGGCAATCAAAGAAAAGAGAAAAGTTTATGTACGAAATCTGTTTCATTGAGTGATATACATCACTATTACCTTGGGGTGCAGAACTGTATATATATGTTCTTTAAGAATCAAATTATGTTGTGAAACCTGTTTTGTTACTTGATTATAGATTTTTAAAAGGTTAAAAGCATTTACTTTCATTCTTTAGGGCATAAATGGAGCTGCAGAAATGTGAATGCAATAAGTGTGTATTCATGAGAGCTTGAACTACTTTTCATAAATCTGGCTTGAATGCAGTGTTAGTTCCTTCTGTGTTTTTATTCGAGGTGGTTCATTGCAATTATGATATAGTTCTTGAGGCCAGCTATTGGGTGACTCTCGGGACCTTCATGAATTAAACTGTGAAACTAACAAACCTATATGTCAACTATGATTCTTCTTCCAGGTTGGAAGTGTAATCTGGGGCCAAAATTAAGACAGAAGTAGCCATAATTTTTGAAAGGTAAAAGAGATCCTACAGATTATGTATGCATTTCACACATGAGAAAGAGAGAATTCTGAAACACTATTCAAAGTCATACAACTAGTTATTGGTGCAACTGAAATCCCGCTATTCTAAATTCCAGTCCATTTCCTTTGTATGTGTCTCTCACTAATGATCCCATCTATAACACTGCAGAATAGAGTACTGTGTTGTTGTTCAGTCACTAAGTCATGTCTGACTCTTTGTGATTTCATAGACTGCAGCATGCCAGCCTTCCCTATCCTTCCCTATCTTCTGGTGGTTGCTCAAACTCATGTCCATTGAGTCGGTGATGCCATCCAAACGTCTCATCCTCTGTTGCTCCCTTCTCCTCCTGCCCTCAATCTTTCCCAGAATCAGGGTCTTTTCCAGTGAAGAGCACTGTGTGGTCTAGTTTATTAGGGGCAATATTTCCAACCCCCAGACTCATAACTCTACATAAGGAGAGGGTCCCTGGGAACATCTCTACCATTAAGAAATTCTAGGAAGCAGAATAATTGTACCCATTAACTCTTTAAGTCCTTTCTATCGAGGGAAGAACATAATGTCCATTCCCAGATCTTAGGACTTAGGACAGCTATTGGAAAGAGTTTTTAAATTTAGCTTTTCAGTCCTATGAGCTATGAGGCGTGGTGGGATTTAAGGTGGAGGGATAAATGTGAGAAAGAAGTTAGCCAGAAAATAGCCACAGATTTAACTTCACCAGTAGGATTATTTTTCCTTTTTGTCCTCCCTTTGTCAGTTGTCATCACTTCTTCATCATCACTATGACTTAAAAAAAAAATCTATCTCATGCATACTATAGTCAGATACTGAATTCAGTGTTTTCATATGCATTATCTCATTTAATTTTATAAATCAAGTTATGTTATTTCCATTGTATAAATTAGAAAACTGAGGCCCAAGAGACCTTAAGTAATTTTGTCAAGGGTTTTCTACCTAGTAATCAAGCTAGGATTCTAACTTAAATATTTGAATCTCTAGAACCCATGCTCTTTGCAATCTATTATACTGTTCTTCTGATAAACAGATCAAATTGCCAACATTCACTGAATCACAGACAAAGCGAGAGAATTCTAGAAAAACATCTACTGTTTCATGGAATATGCTAAAGCCTTTGACCATGTGGATCCCAATAAACTGTGGAAAATTCTGAAAGAGATGGGAATACGAGACCACCTGACCTTGCCTCCTGAGAAACCTGTATGTAGGTCAAGAAGGAACAGTTAGAATCGAACATGGAACAATGAACTGGTTCAAAGCTGGGAAAGGAGTACATTAAGGCTGTGTTTTGTCACTCTGCTTATTTAACTTCTATGCATAGTACATCATGCAAAATGCTGGGCTGGATGAAGCACAAACTGGAATCAAGATCACTGGGAGAATTATCAATAAGCTCAGATATGCAGATGACACCACCCTAAAGGCAGAAAGTGAAAAAGAACTAAAGAGCCTCTTGATGAAGGTGAAAGAGGAAAGTGAAAAAGCTAGCTTAACACTCAACATTCAGAAAACTAAGATCATGGCATGCAGTCCCATCACTTCATGGCAAATAGATGGGGAAGCAACAAGAAACAGTGACAGACTTTATTTTCTTGGGCTCCAAAATCACTGTGAACAGTGACTGCAGCCATGACATTAAAAGACCCTTGCTCCTTGGAAGAAAAGCTGTGACAAACCTAGACACATATTAAAAAGCTGAGACATCACTTTGCCGACAAAAGTACATGTAGTCAAAGCTATGGTCTTTCTAGTAATCATGTAAGGGTGTGAAAGTTGGACCATAAAGAAGGCTAAGAGCTAAAGAATTGATGTTTTCAAACTGTGGTGTTGGAGAAGACAATCCTAAAGAAAATCAACCCTTAATATTCATTGGAAGGACTGATGCTGAAGCTGAAGCTCCAATATGTTGGCCACCTAATGTGAAGAGTCAACTCATTGGAAAAAACCCTGATGCCTGGAAAGACTGAGGGTAAGAAGAGAAGGAGGAGGCATAGGTTGAGATGATTGGACGGCACATCAGTTTGAGCAAACTCTGGGAGATGGATGGAGAAGGACAGGGAAGCCTGGTGTGCTGCAGTCCATGGAGTTGCAAAAAGTCAGACATGACTGAGCAACTGAACAACAACCACCGATAAACTTCCATGAGTACTGAGATCCAAAAACCCCAGTCAGAGTGCAGAATAAGCTTGAACATGATCTGAAGAGTGGCAAAAATGAGGTCTAAGCTGGGGCACATAAGTTCTGCAGAGGTGAGCTTTCTGGTTTGTACAGTTTAGTACTAGAAATTTGCTTTCTCTGTCTATCCTTGAGGTCATGTTGGGAGTTGAGGGGTGAGAAAGATCTAACAAGATCAGGCTGAAGTCCACAGCTGTACTATTTGTGTAGCAGGAAACATAGATAAAAATTAGGAATCAGGGCAGACCTTCAGCTGGGTAGAATGGCTCTGGGATTTATGCTAGATGCTCATGAAGGTACCATGGGCACAATTCACTCTGAACATCCTACATCAGGCACTGATATAGCATGATAATTCCAGAATAAGCCTAAATTTTTTACATATGGCACTTGTTACTCAAAAAGAAACTGTAGTGGAACTAAGTGCAGCTTATGTGTTATTTTCAGTTGTTGGCTAATGAGACACTTATGTATGTTCTGGCTGAAGACCAGGATGGGAATGGTGAGGATCTCCAGCTAGAGAAAATAAAACACAGATGATCTTGGGTTGGTGCAGGAGCCAACTCAAGGTAATAGATGTCAGTCTGAGAGGCAGAGGGACAGATTTCTCTCTATATTAGAGGGTGTGCACATTTTCCAACATGAATATCTGTAGCAGTAATTCTCAAAGTGTGGTCCCTAGTAGGTAGGACAACAGCATCACACTTGAAATGGAAAGTGTGAAATGGAAACTCACATTGAAGTGCGTGTTCTTAGACTCCATCTGAAACCTAGTTAATTAGATACTCTGGGGGATAGAGACAAACCTTCTGGGTGAGTAGGATCCAACTGAAGTTTGAGACCCACTGACTTGCAGCGTTACAGCATTTATTTATCAGAGCAACCACATTGAGTTAAGTATTATCATCTCTGTTTTGCACAAAATAAATCCAGGAGATGTCAATTAATGTGAAGTATCATACCCAAGATTACATAGCTAGTAAATAGTAAAATTGAGATTAAACTTGACTGTTGCATGGCTGAAGTTATGTGTGCTTCCAGATATTTTAAACTGTTAACTGAATTTAATCTTTTGGATTAATCTTTTGGATATTTTCTTCAGAGGTGATTATCATATCATGAATATCATAGATCATATCATGAATATCATAGATCATATCATGACATGTCATATATCATGACATATGTAATGGATTGTATTATATCAAACTCTATTTATTTTGCCTCTAACATAGCATTTAGATGCTATAAGAGGAGCTACATTCTACATGGAATTATACTGAAGATCTTCCATATTAACCAGCTTCCCCTCCTCTTCCCTTTAGCTCTTTTTCTTTCACAATTTATTTTGAATTTCAATGCTATGAAAGTTGACAGTAGTCCAATAAGCAACAGTATGTCTTTATTTAGAATTACCAGTTAACATCTTGCCACATATGCTTTTTCTTTCTCTGTGTGTATAATCACATGTATCTCACATACATATATTTTCCTGAATTATTCAACATAAATTGCAGATAGTTTTAACAGTTCACCTTTAAATAATTTAACATATAAGCTAAGGACAGAGGCTTTCTCTAACACAACCACAAAACTGCTAGACACCAAATAAGTTTAGGATTTGTCCTGTAATACAATAAAAATATATGGTCTATATTCTAATTTCTCCAATTATTAAAGAAAAGGTTCCATGTGTTTTTAAAGTTCAAGAGTCAATTTACTGCCGCCATGTCTTTTTCATCTTGTTTGTCTAGAGCCATGCCTCTTTTTGTTTGCTTTTATGCCACTGGCACTTTTGAAGTGTGGGTTAGTTGTCTAAAAGATATCCCACTTCCCACTTGTGTACTTCCTGTTGCATCACATTAGGAAGCACATGATGTCTGTCTGTGCCATTCTTGATGAGCAGTTTGGTTATTTAGTTAGGTGATGTCTGCTAGATCTTTGCAGCAGAGATACTCCTTCCTCTTAGAAATCAAAAGTGGTATGTGGGATGGGATCATAGGATGGATTATCCTGCTCTTCAACAATTTTTCATTCAATGGGTTTAGTGTCTATGTGGATCCTTGTCTGAATCAGATATCACACAAGGGCTTGCGAAATGGTGATTTTTTTGGAAGGCAGCTATGCTCACCACTGTATGACCAATGCTGCACAAGATGGTGATTTTTTTTTGAATTCTATTACTTCTACATTTATTTTGTAGCATTCTTCTAGAAGGAAGAACCCCTTCCTCCATCATTTTCCCATTTTCCTCTCTTATTTTTGTATGTACTAAGTATTATGTATTTATGTGTTATCACTATTTACTTTGATTATATTTTCTTAATAATGTCTTTAAATTCATGTTTCAGGTTGATAAATCTATTACCTTTTAATGCAGAAATACATCATAATTTTTGATGAATGATGCTAACTATATAGTCACTGGATTTATACCTACATAGAATAAATAGAAAAGAGATTAGATAATTTGTGAATCAAATGGTTGGTTCAGCCCTTTACTGTTCTAGTTGTTATTACTCCTTAGGACTTCTTTGATGTATTTTTGGCAAGAGGGATGGCCAGAGAGAATCACTTATATTTGATTTTTTTTTTAAATTCCCATAATTATATCATACCTTTAAGAGAAATATACTTTGAATTTGGGTCATGGACTTGGTTTCTGGTGGGTTTTTACATCTCTGAGTTCAGTAGTCTTTTCAAAGTATTTTATATACTTGTTCATGTGACAAATTAACATGTTTTATATATATACATATATATTTAATTTTTATAAGAAGAGGTTCTTTATATTTCCTCTGGTGATATGAGCCATCAATTTTGTTTGTTTTTTTTGTCATTTTGGGACTTTCTAGATTTTTTTAAACTCAATTTTTTAATTGAAGTCCAGTTGACTTACAATATTGTGTTCATTTTTACTATACAACAACGTGGTTCTGTTATACATACATATATATACATATGGATATGTTCTTTTTCTTTTTTAAATTTATTTTTATTTTTTATTGGTGTATAGTTGCTTTATTGTGTTAGTTTCTGCTCTACAACAAAGTGAATCAACTATACATATAGATATTTCCCTTCCCTCTTGAACCTCTCTCCCGCTAGCCTCCATCCCACCCCCTAGGTCATCTCAGAGCACCGAGCTGAGTTCTCTATGCTATATAGCAGCTTCCCACTAGTTATCTATCTTAACATGGTGGTATATATGTCAATCCTTCTTTTCCAATCTGTCCCAAATTCTTTTCCATTATGGTTATCACAGGCTATGGAATACAGTTCCCTGTGATTTACACGAGGACCTTGTTGTTTTCCCATCATATATATAATAGTTCAGATCTGCTAACTCCACACGTCTAGTCCTTCCCTTCTCTATCCCTGGTTTCCCCCTTAGCAACCACAAATCTGTTCTCTATGTTTGTGAGTCTGATTTTGAATGTTTCACAGTTAAGTTCCTTTGTGTCATATTTAATATTTCACATATAAGTGGTATCACATGATATTTGTCTCTTTCTGACTTACTTCACTTAGTACGATAATCTCTAGGTCCATTCATGTGACTATACATGCCATTATTTCAATTTTTATGATTGAGTAGTCTTGATGAAAGTGAAAGAGAAGAGTGGAAAAGTTGGCTTAAAGCTCAACATTCAGAAAATGAAGATTATGGCAGCTGGTCCCATCACTTCATGGGAAATAGATGGGGAAACAGTGGAAACAGTGTCAAACTTTTTTTTGGGGGGGGGGCTCCAAAATCACTGCAGATGGTGATTTCAGCCATGAAATTAAAAGATGCTTACTCCTTGGAAGGAAAGTTATGACCATCCTAGATAGCATATTGAAAAGCAGAGATTTGCCAACAAAGGTCCATCTAGTCAAGGCTATGGTTTTTCCAGTGGTCATGTATGGATGTGAGAGTTGGACTGTGAAGAAAGCTGAGCGCCAAAGAATTGATGCTTTTGAACTGTGGTGTTGGAGAAGACTCTTGAGAGTCCCTTGGTCTGCAAGGAGATCCAACCAGTCCATTCTGAAGGAGATCAGCCCTGGGATTTCTTTTGAAGGAATGATGCTAAAGCTGAAACTCCAGTACTTTGGCCACCTCATGTGAAGAGTTGACTCATTGGAAAAGACTTGGATGGTGGGAGGGATTGGGNGGAGGGATTGGGGGCAGGAGGAGAAGGGGACGGCAGAGGATGAGATGGCTGGATGGCATCACTGACTCGATATACCTGAGTCTGAGTGAACTCTTGGAGTTGGTGATGGACAGGGAGGCCTGGCGTGCTGTGATTCATAGGGTTGCAAAGAGTCAGATATGACTGAGCGACTGAACTGAACTGAAGTATTGTTCAATGATATATGTATTACATCTTCTTTATCCATTCATCTGTCAATGGACTCTTCGATTGCTTCCATGTCTTCACAAATGTTAATGATGCTGCAATGATCTTTGGGGTTCATGTATCTTTTTAAATTATGTTTTTCTCCACATATGTGCTCAGGGATAGCATTGCAGGATCATAGAGTAGCTCTATTTTTAGTTTTTAGTGACCTCCATGGGCTTTACTCAGATGGTAATGCGTCTGCCTACAATGTAGGAGACCCAGGTTCAATCCCTGGTTTGGGAAGATCCCCTGGAGAAGGAAATGGCAACCCACTCTAGTATTCCTGCCTAGAGAATCTCATGGATGGAGGAGCCTGGTGGGTTACAGTCCATGGAGTCGCAAAGAGTCGGACACGACTGAGCAACTTCACTTCACTTCACTTCACTTATACTGTTCTCCATGGTTTTTGTACCAGTTTATATTCCCACCAGCAATGCAGGAGGGTTCCTTTTTCTCACACCCTCTCTGGCATTTATGATGTGTAGATTTTTTGATGTTGGCCCTTCTGAATGGAGGGAATGAGGTGATAACTTAAATAGTAAAGAATAATGAGGGGGCACACAGATCTATATGCTGTTTCTCATCCATCTGCTCTGACATGTATATGTACACGAGCCTGCACAGGTGTGGTGCCAAATGTGGATCTGTACTAATTTCTGTATAACTGTGTGTATAGTTCTACAGTGTTGTCACTTAGAACACTAAATGTATGTGGCATGTGTATGCCAGGTACACCTGCATTAGATGAGTCTAGGATGATATGAGGAGCCGCTTTTGACGATCCAGGCTTTATCTGTGTATTGGCTGTCGTCAAACAACAGACTGGTTCAAAATTGGCAAAGGACTATGTCAAGGCTGTATACTGTCATCTTACTTAATTACTTATGTGCAGAGTACATCATGTGAAATGCCAGGCTGGATGAAGCTTAATCTGGAATCAAGATTTCTGGGAGAAATATTAACAACCTCAGATATACAGATGATACCACTCTAATGGCAGAAAGCAAAGAGAAACTAAAGAGCATCTTCATAAGGTTTAAAGAGGAGGGTGACAAAGCTGGCTTAAAACTCAGCATCAAAAATCTAAGATCATTGCATTCAGTCCCATCACTTTATGGCAAATAGAAGGAGGAAAAGTGGAAACAGTGATAGATTTTATTTTCTTGGGCTCCAGAATCACTGTGGTTGGTGACTGAAGCCATGAAATTAAAAGATGCTTTTTCCTAGGAATGAAAGATTTGACAAACCTAGACAGTGTGTTAAAAACAGATATATCACATTGCTGATAAAGGTCCATATAGTCAAAGCTATGGTTTTTCCAAGAGTCTTGTATGGATGTGAGAGTTGGACAGTAAAGGAGGCTGCACACTGAAGAACTGATGCTTTGAATTGTGATGCTGAGGAAGTCTCTTGAGCGTCCTTTGGACTGCAAGGAGATCAAACCAGTAAATCCTAAAGGAAATCAACCCTCAGTATTCATTGGGAGGACTAATGCTGAAGTTCCAATACTTAGGCCACCTAATGCAAAGAGCTGACTTATTGGAAAACACCCTGATGCTGGGAAAGATTGAGGATAGGAGGAGAAGGGGACAACAGAAGACAAGATGGTTGGTTGGAATCTTCAGCTCAATGGACATGAGTTTGTGCAAACTCTGGGAGATAGTGAAGGACAGGGAAGCCTGGCATGCTGCAGTCCATGGGGTTGCAGAGTTGGACATGACTGAGTGGCTCAACAACAATAACAACAATCATCAACGTAGGGCTTCTATCTTCCATCAGTATTCTCAAGTTCCAGCCAGTAGGAATGGGAGGAGAGGATGAGAGGGGCACAGTTCTTTCCTTTCCTGGAAGGATTAAGACTTTGTACACGTTATACATGTGGATCTTTTTTCTTTTTATATAATTTTCTCTTACAGTCATACTTCTATATTGATTACATCTAAGATGATTACATCTAAATCTTTTTTCTTTATTGTCCAACTTACATACAAGACTGTTGGAAAAACCATAGCTTTCATTATACGGACCTTTGTCAGCCAAGTGATATATCTGTTTTTAATACACTCTCTAGGTTTGTCAAAGCTTTCATTCCAAGGAACAAGACTTTTACAGTCCTTCTATATTTCATGATTATAACCATCAGAATATACATTTTGAAATATGTAAATCTTTAAATGTATTTAAAGATAAGTATTTCAGTGTTTAATAGTGTAAATTATTGTCTAAATTTTTAATGATTTCTTTACATTATGTTATCAGAATTGGGAAGTCAGATTATGTTATCAAATTTGGTAAATATTGCCACTTTGCTTTTTACAAAATTAAAATGAATGCTCTTATCACCTATATCTGAGAGTGTTTGTTTATTAATAACTTACTAGTGTTTGCTTTTCTCATGAAATTTTTAAAAGTTTAGAAAATTTCTTCATTCTAAGTGAAGTAAATATTTACCATCTATCCGTAGGTTTTTCCCTTTTCTTTTTNATATCTGAGAGTGTTTGTTTATTAATAACTTACTAGTGTTTGCTTTTCTCATGAAATTTTTAAAAGTTTAGAAAATTTCTTCATTCTAAGTGAAGTAAATATTTACCATCTATCCGTAGGTTTTTCCCTTTTCTTTTTCTTTTCTTAAGGAATCTTATTAAATATTTATATATAATATAATTTTTCTTCTGTTAAATTTGTTGCTTATAAATTTCAATATATTACATCTTTTAAATTTAGCTATATTGAAAGAAATATAAATGTTTATGTAGCCAAATTTATTAATTATAAATTATGTGACTTTTTCATTGTTTTTAAGTATACAAGATATTCCTCATCCTGAGATCCAGAGATTGAAAACATATTCACCTTCATTGTCTTCTATTTTATATTTCTTTTTAATTTAACTTGGTTTATGATATGAGGTAAGGCTCTAAATCCATATATTTTCTCCAAATAGCAAACTGTGAAATCTTGCTACTTATTAATCATTTTCATGTACATCAATTTGTACTATTTCATTTTGTAAATATACCAAGAAAAAATAATATGTATTTTCAACCTATTATTCTATCTTATTGGTGCCAGAAGTGTTTTTGTAGCAGAAGATTTGTGTATGATGAGAAATTTTGTAGGTTGTATTTTTTTATGTCCTTACAGCACAGTTAGTCCCATTTTGAGCCTGGAGACAAATAAAAGCATTTACTTTTTTTTTTTTTTAATCATGTGAATTTAGAAAGTGCTTTTCTACATGTATGGCCTGTGGGGCACACCAGACTCAATATGGCCAAAAGAAAGCTATTATTCATGACTCCATTACAACTCTCCTCTTCTGAGTTTCCTAGTGTGGTTAATGGTATAGCTTTCATTCAGTCTGCCTAGCCACAAACCCCAGCATCATTTCTGACTTTTCCCTCTCTATTTCACGCCACGTGCAGGTATTCCCTAGTGTTTTCTAACTCTGTCCTAAAGTACCAGTGGAATCAGTTCTTTCCCTCGGGTTATCACTGCCTCTGCTCTCAGGGCTGTGCCATCTCACCGCTGGATAACTGAGAGCAGCTTCAGGTTCTTAACTCCAGCCTGTTTTCCCTCAGCATGTGTACCGCTTATCTCACAGAATTACAGATCCAGGTGTTGCAGGAAGGGGGACCCCATCCATGGCCTGAGAGTAGGTTCTTGTCTAACACTTGGAAATGAATTGTCTGAGGAGATACATGAGCTGAAAAAGCAGGAGACTTTATTGGAAAGGGTGCCCAGGTGGAGAGCAGCTGAGTGAGAGAACCCTGGAGGACTGCTCTGCCACGTGGCTCACAGTCTCATTCTTTGGCCAATCATTCTGATTCAAGATCCTTCCTGGTGGTGCACACATTGTTCAGCTAAGATGGATGCCAGTGAGAAGNTTTAAAGATAAGTATTTCAGTGTTTAATAGTGTAAATTATTGTCTAAATTTTTAATGATTTCTTTACATTATGTTATCAGAATTGGGAAGTCAGATTATGTTATCAAATTTGGTAAATATTGCCACTTTGCTTTTTACAAAATTAAAATGAATGCTCTTATCACCTATATCTGAGAGTGTTTGTTTATTAATAACTTACTAGTGTTTGCTTTTCTCATGAAATTTTTAAAAGTTTAGAAAATTTCTTCATTCTAAGTGAAGTAAATATTTACCATCTATCCGTAGGTTTTTCCCTTTTCTTTTTCTTTTCTTAAGGAATCTTATTAAATATTTATATATAATATAATTTTTCTTCTGTTAAATTTGTTGCTTATAAATTTCAATATATTACATCTTTTAAATTTAGCTATATTGAAAGAAATATAAATGTTTATGTAGCCAAATTTATTAATTATAAATTATGTGACTTTTTCATTGTTTTTAAGTATACAAGATATTCCTCATCCTGAGATCCAGAGATTGAAAACATATTCACCTTCATTGTCTTCTATTTTATATTTCTTTTTAATTTAACTTGGTTTATGATATGAGGTAAGGCTCTAAATCCATATATTTTCTCCAAATAGCAAACTGTGAAATCTTGCTACTTATTAATCATTTTCATGTACATCAATTTGTACTATTTCATTTTGTAAATATACCAAGAAAAAATAATATGTATTTTCAACCTATTATTCTATCTTATTGGTGCCAGAAGTGTTTTTGTAGCAGAAGATTTGTGTATGATGAGAAATTTTGTAGGTTGTATTTTTTTATGTCCTTACAGCACAGTTAGTCCCATTTTGAGCCTGGAGACAAATAAAAGCATTTACTTTTTTTTTTTTTTAATCATGTGAATTTAGAAAGTGCTTTTCTACATGTATGGCCTGTGGGGCACACCAGACTCAATATGGCCAAAAGAAAGCTATTATTCATGACTCCATTACAACTCTCCTCTTCTGAGTTTCCTAGTGTGGTTAATGGTATAGCTTTCATTCAGTCTGCCTAGCCACAAACCCCAGCATCATTTCTGACTTTTCCCTCTCTATTTCACGCCACGTGCAGGTATTCCCTAGTGTTTTCTAACTCTGTCCTAAAGTACCAGTGGAATCAGTTCTTTCCCTCGGGTTATCACTGCCTCTGCTCTCAGGGCTGTGCCATCTCACCGCTGGATAACTGAGAGCAGCTTCAGGTTCTTAACTCCAGCCTGTTTTCCCTCAGCATGGGTACCGCTTATCTCACAGAATTACAGATCCAGGTGTTGCAGGAAGAGGGACCCCATCCATGGCCTGAGAGTAGGTTCTTGTCTAACACTTGGAAATGAATTGTCTGAGGAGATACATGAGCTGAAAAAGCAGGAGACTTTATTGGAAAGGGTGCCCAGGTGGAGAGCAGCTGAGTGAGAGAACCCTGGAGGACTGCTCTGCCACGTGGCTCACAGTCTCATTCTTTGGCCAATCATTCTGATTCAAGATCCTTCCTGGTGGTGCACACATTGTTCAGCTAAGATGGATGCCAGTGAGAAGGATTCTGGGAGGTGGTAAGACATGTGGTGCCTCATTTTGACTTTCCCTGAACTCTTTGGTTGGTGATGGCTTAGTAATCCTGTGTTCTTTATCAGGACCTCCTGTTATAAATAACTCATGCAAATGATTCGTATGGTGCCTGCCAGGGTAAACCGTTCAATCAGGGTGTTTCCGCTAACACAGGCACCTCATTTCTTCTGTTCTTAATCTTTGGGTGGCTTTACATTGTCTTGAGAATAGACTTCAAGCTCATTAACATGATATTTAAAGTTGAACAAAAAGTAGATCTTCAACTAACTTTTCCATTTCAACTCCCTGATTCCTGGTCACCCATGAACCTTGTGTTTCTGTCCCTTTTATTTTCAAATGTTTATTTCCCTTGGGCTGTTTTACTTATCAATGCCTTTCTCACTCTGTTTTCATAATCTTCACTCTAAGTCTCAGGGCAAATATCACTGACTCTGGAAAACTCTCTTTATTCAGTCAAACTTAATTGCCCTGTACTCTGTGTTCCTGTTGAATTTGTGTACACATTTATCAAAGCCCAGATTTCTTTCTGCATTATTTAAGATGCAGTATATCTGGTGAAACTCTACGTTTTAAGGGGACCAAAGTGGCCATTTGTCTTTCTAGACATAATATATAGCAGATTTTCTTCTTAGTTTGGCATGATGGGCTTGTGAAAGCAAGCTAAAGGAGATAAAACTTTAAAAACCAAAGCAGAAGGGATAACTGCAGCCTCTTCAGAGGTCTGACCTAGCAAAGATGACTTAGCAGCCAAAGGTGAGGATCCATCTTCAGTAGTGATGCCAGGAAGTGGGGACAAAAGTAATGAAAATTATAAACTGAGGCTCACAACTCACCACCTCATTGATAAACTGATCGAACTCTCTAATTTTGTCTTGTGTACTTCAAAGTTTCCTCTTTGAACCAGGTAAATAGCTTTGCCCCCAGATTTCTGCTGGAGAAAATGCTTAGGTAATTCAGACATGGGGCAATTGGATTATTAAAAGTGTGACCTATTTATACTACAAGCTGGATAGGCAGGTTATCCAGGTTACGCTTGGTTGCTTCTCTGCAACCACAGTGTAAATATCTGCAAATTGGGGCTCTTGTTGTATAATCTTTTTACCTCCCTGGTGATAAAAACAGAGATTTGAACAATGTAAATATTTGAACTGAACTGTTTCTACCCCATGTTTATTTTAATGTTTATAGCTGTAATCATAAAACATTTAACATTTTAAAGTTTTGTAACAGGGAGGAGTTAATGTAGACTCCATGTTGGATCTGTTTCTTCAACTTTAGCTCTTATTTTTTCCCATTTTTGTTATATAACCATGCATAATGGCCTGCCTTAGAGAACCCTGCCCACTTGGCCTGAACTAAAGCACCTTTGTTTAGCTCTCAAGGAGATAATCTGACCCTGCCCATCTATGAATGAATGTAAGGAAAAGAAACGAACATATTCCCTGCCTGCGGCTTGCCATTCTAGAAGATATTTGCAAGAATGAAATGGTCTTTTTACTTTGTTCCCTCACCTCGCCCGATCTCTGATCCCTAAAAGAACCTGGCATCTTGAGATGGTTATTTTGAGATGATAGTCTGACATCTTCTTGGTCAGCCGGCTTCCCAAATAAAGTCATAGTCCTTGCCTCAACACCTCGTCTTTCAGGTTCATTGGGCTATCGTGTGGTGAGTGGAGCAAGCTGGGACTTGGTAATGATTTTATATACAACTATTTTGCATTTGTAAATATTCCTATAGAAGATATGGGCTACCTGAAATAAAATGAGAAACAGTGCTGCCTTGGTTTTTGGGATCTCAAGCTGTAGTTACTACTTTAATAAATTCAGTCACTATTGAAGTATGTCATTAGCATTAAAATAAAACCCAGAGAGATACAGCATCATGACATTTAAAAAAAAGCTATTTTGTCTACCTAGATTGTAGCTGGAGAAGATTGCCCCCACACAGTCAATTCCCAGTTCTTTAACTGACAGATTTGGCAAATTTGCTTGGTATTGCTCTCTTATGTAGAAATTGGTTACCCTCCATCTCAATTTAAAGTATCATTTTTCTTGTTTAGAGAAAAGGTCTAACAGACAGAAGAGGTCTCTAAGTGCACCCCTATTATTGGAGAATGTTTATGCTGACCACCTGTAATTTAGAATGTATAACTGCTCCTAGCGACTTGTGCTGGCTCAGCCTTTCCCTCCAAGTCTTCAAAGAGTATTTTGTGCCAAGCCTACATGGTTTCTATTATTAGTTCCCTTTCCCTACTATTGTCTGTTTATGCACAAGGAAGTTCAGTGAATTGAGTTTTAATTTTCATGCCCTGTATGAAACCATGTGTTTTATAATCTAATGGGAAATACACAGAGTATGTAGTTGTTTAACTGAAAGTTGAAAGAATTTTTGTTAAAATACAGAGATATTTTATAAGGAAAGTTGTGTTGATTTATCTACATATAGTTGTGTTGATTTATCTTTGTATATAGGTAAGGAAGTGTGTATGCATATATACATCTATCTATTTATCTATTGGGCTTCCCTGGTGGCTCAATGGTAACGAAGCCACCTGCCAATGCAGGAGACACAGGTTGAATCCCTGGGTTGGGAAGATCCCCTGGGGGAGAACCTTGTAACCCAGTCCAGTATTCTTGCCTGGGAAATCCCATGGACGGAAGAGCCTGGTGGCCTACATTCCATGGGGTCACAAAGAGTCAGACATGACTTGGCAACTAAACAAATTTATCATCTGTACACTGTCTTCTACTGGTATGCTCATACATTTTTAACAACAGGCTCTCCAGGAAAAAAAGAAACAAACTCTTGTTTTTAAGTTTTGCCTATTTCCATGGCATAAATTCTCCCACCATGGCTCATTGTAAGCTATTGATAAGACATTGTTGAATATAGAGCTGGGAAGTGATATAAAGAACATTTTTATTTCATATTTTCACCATACAGAAATAGTAACTGTAAATAACTTCAAGAGCATAGATAAGTGCAAAATATAGCAAAAGAACTAGGAAGCAGTCAGTTTTGAGTATTTGCTGCTGCTGCTACTGCTAAGTCACTTCAGTTGTGTCCGACTGTGTGACCCCATAGACAGCAGCCCACCAGGTTTCCCCATTGCTGGGATTCTCCAGGCAAGAACACTGGAGTGGGTTGCCATTTCCTTCTCCAATGCATGAAAAGTGAAAGTGAAGTCGCTCAGTCGTGTCCGACCCTCAGTGACTCCATGGACTGCAGCCTTCCAGGCTCCTCCGTCCATGGGATTTTCCAGGCAAGAGTACTGGAGTGGGGTGCCATTGCCTTCTCCTTGAGTATTTGCCATCTTTGTTCCAATGCCACTTGTTTACTGTAAGTTTATGTAATTTAGTTTTTTATAATTAATGTACTTAAGAACTGCTTGCAGAATTCCTGAAAATTTGGCAGCTGGCTCTTGTAAGCTGGTATAGAGTCGCTCTGACACAACAAACACTGTTTGAATCCATTTCTATCCACGTCTTCCTTTTTCTGAGAAGGGTAGGCCCCTGTGACTGGAGATCTTTGTTGAACTTTGTGGTAAGGGGTTAAATAAATAGGTCTGGAGGAAGAAGCAGGAGTAAACTACAGAGTGTAATAAAGTGTGGAAACTTTTGTGTGTGATGTGGGTGGATGCTAGAATCACGGGATATTGGAGGAAAGGTTTTACCTTTATTTTTATGGGATCATCATCTTTCAGGTTGCCAGAGGAGAATGACTGAAGTCTTTAGGAATGTGTTCATTGCAGAAAACATGGTAGTTTGCCACAGGATATTAGTTGCAAATCTCTTTTTCCATTTCTTTTGTGAAATCTTTGTTAAAATCTGCACTGCTCAGTGGGCTTCCCGGGTGATGGTAGTAGTGAAAACCCACTTGCCAAGGTAGGAAACAGAAGAGATGCGGGTTTGATGCTTGGGCTGAAGGTCTCCTGGAGGAGGGCATGGCAGCGCACTCCAGTATTCTTGCCTGGGGGATCCCATGGACAGAGGAGCCCGGTGGGCTACAGTCCATAGCATCACAGTGTCGGACATGACTGAAGCAACTTAGTTCGCAAGCACTCATGTTGCTTAGTGATGTCTTTGGTGGGAATGGATTCTTCTTGGAGAGGGAAATAATACAGGGTTCTATATCAAAGTTGATGTGCAGCAAGAACTGAGACTGCTTTTTGGGTTACATGAAATATTTGAAAGTAATGCATCAAAGACACACACATTATCACATTAGTTGAAGTGCAGAATCATTTGTTAAAGTCTAAACTGTAAGCAGCACAGCATGGTGCTTCAGTGTATAGATTTTATAGCCCGGCTTTTGGAGTTTGATTATAGATTCTACCCACTTATTATGTGTGTGACTTTGGTCAAGTCGTATAATATCGCTGTTTCATTTTTTTTTTTTAGCTCTAAAACAGGAATTTTAATAATAAACATTGTATTGGTTTGAGATTAAATGAGTTATATGTAAAATACTTAGAATGATTCCTACTACACTATAAATTATATGATTAGCTATTATTTTTAATTGGCCTGGGGATTTAAGAATATGGTTAATTAGACTATTATATATATGAGTATTATTTATGCTGGGTTTCTGAGGGGTCTTAATAAAATTCTCTTCTCTGTTTGAGTTCTGTACTGAGGCATATGAAACAAGAGTGATAAAGATGGAATAATCAAAACATTACCTTTATTACTGATAGTGCTGATAAAGAGCAATGCGCTTGCATTTATCAGCCAGTGGACTTCCTAATCCACAAACTTAAAATTAGGCAGATTTACCCAGCCATTAGCAGCCCTGGAAATCTGCAAGCATCCTGTTTAGGGTCAGATCTTTTTATCATACTGCTGAAAGCAGAATAGAGCACACTCTGCTTAAGGGTGCACTGACATTCAGAGAAAAGGGGAAGGGAAAAGGCTGGGTTCTATGAGCCTAATTTCTGCTTCCACATTTGTCAGTCAAATCAATTTAGTCCTTTGTCAGTGGTTCCATGGATACGCAGCAGAGAGAAGCCAGGATTATTCCATAACTGGAGCTCCTTCCATATGGTGGGAAATAATAGGAAAAGCCTTTCCCTTTGTACCAGTGTTCAACCAGTAACCCAGAAACTGCTTCTGGTGTTTTTAACAGAGGACTTTTAATTTGGTTACTCAGATCTTGAAGGGATTGAGAGACTCAACTGGGGATGGTGAGATAACGCAGGGATTTGTAGTAGCAGGAAGACATCGCCTACCTTCATCTAAGGGAAGAGATGCCCTTAGCAAAGCCCAGGGGCTGGAATTACCTAAAAGAACCTGAAACCCTGTCCAGGAGGAGCTGGAGCCACAGAGACACTGCCTGAGNAACGCAGGGATTTGTAGTAGCAGGAAGACATCGCCTACCTTCATCTAAGGGAAGAGATGCCCTTAGCAAAGCCCAGGGGCTGGAATTACCTAAAAGAACCTGAAACCCTGTCCAGGAGGAGCTGGAGCCACAGAGACACTGCCTGAGGTGGAGAGGCAGTGGGGGAAATACTCTGGTCTCTCCTCCCCAGCCTCACATCTGTCTCTAGACCACAAGAGAGTTCTGAAGTGTCGTGGAGGTTGCCATGGCAGGAAGCGGCTAGGGTGGATGGCACAGTGGGCAGAGGCTGGGATTACTAAAATCTAGAGTCCTAGAGGACACACCCTGGAGAACCAAAACTCAGACCTCTGAGGAGGGGCTGCTGCTCAGCAGGTTCTGGTGTTTCTGAGCTCAGAGCAAGGCAGGAAGAGGTGTTGCCTGGCTGCTGCTAGAGTCTCAGGCTGGGTTGGGATTCGATAAAACTGGCTCTTCAAGTTTTGGGAAAAAATGTCAGCTGGATTCAATTGCTACTTCAAGAAAAAACTGCCCTCAGGGTGGAGAAACACTTTGGTGATGTTCACTGGAATCGGAAACAGAGAGGAAAGATCAAGTATCCTCTTCCTCCTACAGCCTTGCTGCCTCCTACTCATGTCCCAATATGTATCATTATAAGTTGTCAAGTGGAAGTCTCAGGGAGTAGATACCGTGCAAAACTACCAATAGGGTATCTTGCTCACTAAGGGGGACTTCCCTGGTAGCTCATCTGGTAAAGAACCCGCCGGCAATGCAGGAGACCCTGGTTTGATTCCTAGGTTGGGAAGATCCCCTGGAGAAGGGATAGGCTAGCCATTCCAGCATTCTTGGGCTTCCCTGGCTCTGCTAGTAAGAATCAGCCTGCGATGAGGAAGACCTGGGTTCGATCCCTGGGTTGGGAAGATCCCCTGAGAAGGGAAATGTTACCCACTCAGGTATTCTGGCCTGGAGAAGTCCATGGACTAAGTCGCAAAGAGTCTTTCATAACATGCTTTATTTTTTCTTTGAATTCTAAAGTGGATGAGATTTTGATCTGAAAATCCACCTAGAATACTCCACACACACTCCTGCCCCTACCTCCCTGAAGCTATAATTGTATGTTAAGTTTTATTTTTAGGAAACCACCCATTTTATTTGGTTTATTTAGCAATTCCCAAAGAAAAGGCAACAAAACCTCCCCAGATAAACCAAAACTCCCTCAAACCTAGAATGTTCGTTACATTATTCTTAAGCCAAACCAAGCTGTTAACAGGGTGAAGAGTCATTATACAAACTGTTCATGAAAATTATATGAAACCACTCTAAAAACATCATTAGGGCAACTCCATTTGTGATTCGTATTACTGAGTAGAAATAACTGATGAAACTCATTGATCCACTATTCATCGCACGGTGGTAGCTCTTAGGGATCCCCTCTCTTTTTTAAAGGGAATCATCCCCACGGACATGCAATGGACTGGGAAGTCTTATTCCAATAGAGTGTTCTTGGCCCTGATCTGCCTACCTCCATTTCCTTCTATTAGAGGTCTTCTGGATAAGGTATGTCTGGATTTCCTTGGAACCACAAACTTGCTCCTAAAGGTAAGAATTTTTAGGAAAATACAGGCAAGTAATTTCTGTCTTGTGATTTTCTATGCATGTGATTATGTCTTGTGATTTTTCATGAGTATAAACATCCAGTATGGGGTTAATCTTTGGAAGGGCTTCCCTAGAGGCAGGCAGAGAGCAGGGTCTTGACAGTATTTCTGTGGTTGCCATTTCTTGCCATGAGAGAGGATGTTCCCTGGGTATATCTGATCTAAAACTAACCCTATAATAAACTAGTATTTGCTTTTGTCATTTGCTCAATGTCTCTGCCCCATTGCTATAAATTCTAGTAAATCAATCCTAAAAAACAAATTGACAAATGATGTGACTAGAAAATTTATAAAAGAGGATGTACTAATAGAAAGTGAGTGGTGTTTAACCTAACTAAAAAATACATTTAAAAAAAGGGAATATTATTTTCTGTTTATCAAGCTTATGAAGATTTAAAAGTAATAATACTCAGTGCTTATGAAAGTTGTAATATAGACTATCTCAAGTATTGCTTGAAGATAAATGTATACGTGTTTAGGAAGAATTTTTGCAATATGTATTAAATTTTCAAAGATATTCTTTTATATCAGTTCAGATACTCCAATTCTAAGCTATTTTTTAAAGACTCCATTGAAGTATAGTTAATTTAAAATGTGGTAGTTTCAGGTGTAAGCTTTATAAATAATGATTCAGTATATATATATGCTGTTTCTTAGTTGCTCAGTCATGTCCAACTTTTTGTGACCCATAGTACCTTATCCATTCTCTAGGGGCTCTTCCTGGAATTGAATCTGGGTCTCTAGTCGGACACAACTGAGTGACTTCACTTCAGTGTATATTTGTTAATCCTAAACTCCTCTGGTTACCTCCTTTCCCCTTTGGTAACCAAAGTTTGTTTATGTTTGTGGGTCTGTTTCTGTTTTGTACATAAGTTATTTTGTATCTTTTTTTAAATGATATAAGCAGTATCATATGATATTTGTCTTTGTCTGTCTGGCTTACTTCACCTAGTATGGTAATCTTTAGGTCCACCTGTGTTGCTGCAAATGGCGTTCATTCTTTTTTATGCTGAGGAATATTTCATTGTCTAAATATACTACATCTTCTTTAACCATTCATCTGTTGATGGACATTTAGTTTGTTTCGATGCACTGACTATTGTAAATAGTGCTGCAATGAACATTGGGGTGCGTGTATCTTTTTGAATTATGGTTTTCTTTGGATATATGCTCAAGAATGGGATCTGCTTGTAGTTTTTTTAAGGAACTTCCATACTGTTCTCCATAGTGGCTGTACCAAGTTACTTTCCTGCCAAGAGGGTTCCTTTTATCCACACACTCCCCAGCATTTATTATTTGTAGACTTTTTGATGACATCCATTCTGACAAAGAAGTGATAGCTCATTGTAATTCTGATTTGTATTTCTCTAATAATTTGTTATTTTGATCATCTTTTCATATCCTTTTTGTTCATTTGTGTGTCTTCTTTGAAGAAATATATTTTAGATCATCTACCCATTTTTTGATTGGGTTGGTTTTTTTTTTAAATATATTGAATTGTTTGCATGTTTTAGAGATTAATCATGTGTTGGCTATCATTTGCAAATATTTTCTCCCATTCTCTATGTTGTCTTTTCATTTTGTTTATAGTTTCTTTCGCTTTGCAAAAGCTTTTAGGTTTTACCTATTTTATTCTACTTCTGTTGATCCTGAAGAAACAATCCTTAATATAGAAAAATCTACCTATAAAGCTTGTGGTTGAAGCATTATTTGTCAGTATGAACTCTTATAAGTAACTTAATTCTTCAACTCTAGGGAAAGTGTGAATATATTGTGGCACATTCACACAATGGATGCAAATATGAAAATTATGCAATATAAAAATTATGGTATTACTAAAATGTTGTAGTTCAAAGTAAAGGCTATTGTTTTAATGTTAAGAGAATAAATAAAAATTGTATATACAACATATTATTTTATCTTTACTATGAAAAAAGCCTACAAAATGGGAGAAAATATAGCAAAGATTTTTAAGAATGATTGCCACTGAATATGAATGATTACTATTTTCTTTTACATATTTTTCTGTATTTTAGACATTTCTTACCATCTATATATATATTACTTTCATGACCAAGAGGGAATTGAACAATTTAAGAAAAAGTTTAAACATTTTTCTTATAACAACTACTTTGATTTGCTCTTTAAAGAATATTTTCCAACTGTTTTTAATTTTCATCTTTAAAAAACATCAAGCTTGAGTTGTACGAATTGCTTATATCTTTTGGATTTTACCCCTGTCAGATAGGTGGCTTGCAAATATTTTTTCCCATTTCATAGGTTATCTTTTTATTTTGTGGGTTCTTTTGCTTTGAAGAGCCTTTTAGTTTGATGTAGTCCTACTTGCTCTTTTTTTTTTTGACGTATGTGCTTTAGGTATAATATCTGTAAAAATTAATAAACAGAAAATCCCAAATAAATATTTGAGAGGCCAGAAGGGAGAGCTCTCACACTCTGAAATGATAGAGCCCAATGGGAAGAAGAAAGACTCTAAGACTCAGCCAATGAAAAACCATGGGCTCTTGGTTTCCTGCAGGCCTACAACCCGTGTTTCTTAAAAGCCTTAAAAGCCTTCTCCTTCCCTTGCTGTGCAGTGGACTTGCATGAGACTCACCAGAGTGGCAGACCCTGATTTGTAATTCTCTGTGCATTCCAAATAAACCCACCTTTGCTGGAGAAAAAAAAAAAAAAAAAAA
>SJYV01055809.1:1092658-1115407 GCA_006410875.1 Neotragus pygmaeus
ACCCACCTTTGCTGGAAAAAAAAAAAAAAAAAAAAACATCAAGCTACTGTATTTAAATCTTCTTTAGGTCCTAGGTTTCAAAGGTAGGATGAAAAACAGAGGAATTTGGTGCAACATTATTTTTCCCAATTTTCATCATGACAATGCATTTATAACAGACAGTTTTCTGTTCTCTGGAAAACTAGGTATATTACATTAGAAACAAATTTCTATCTGGTGTCTCAGAACATTTTCTGCTGTTCAAGCAATGATGTTGTATTATCAGTCTTTTTGATATGTCTTTCCTTTTTACAGTTAGATTTTCCTGTTTTGTGTGTATGTGTGTGTGTTTGGTAAAATATGCACTTCTGTTGAAGACTAGGTAGATACAACATGCCTGCTGGCTGTGGAACAGTCTGTGAAGGACTCGGAAATAGGTAGAATGAAAAATATTAATACCAGGCATGTGAGAGCATACACTTGGCCTCTTTTGTGCCTTATGAAAATTCCCTGGGTGCCTTGGGCTCGTGTCTATGAAAAATTACAAGCTAGCGGTGTGTGTCATCTCATGTATACATTAAGGAAATGTTATTTAATATTCTGGTCCCATTTCCATTTTGTATAAAATCTTTAAATTATATTTATTTCTGACTGTTGAAATGATTGATTCTCATTATTTTAAACATGGGGAACATATATACTAGTTTTCTATTGCTTCAATAATAAATAATTGTAAACCTAATGACTTAATGCATAAATTCTAGAGATCTGAGATCCAAAGGGCTCACTGGGCTAAAATGTAGGAGTTGGCAGGACGGTTTTCTTTTGGGAGGTTCTACAGCATCACCGACCTAGTGGACATGAGTTTGAGCAAGCTCTGGGAGATGGTGAAGGACAGGGAAGCCTGGCGTGATACAGTCCATTGGGTTTCAAATAGTTGGCTACGACTGAGCGACTGAACAATGAATTGAGGGCAAAACCCATTTTCTTACTTTTCCTGGCTTTTGTAGGCTGCCTGTTCTCCTTGTTCATTGTCGTCTGCTACCTTCTCCACCAGCAGTGGCCAGTTGAGTCTTTCTCACATGGCACCGAAACTGAGGAGAGCTCTGGTTCTTTATGTTTTGGCACAGAAAGAGCTCAGCGAGAGGAAAATGATAGATAAGAAAGTGATTTATTCGAATAGGAGACTTGTGAAGTTTACAGGCAGGTGAGCAAGAGGATGCTGCCCCGTGAACTTACAGATTTATAATTAAAGGATAAGTGGGGGAGGAATGGAAGACCACCTTTTCCTCATTCTGGAGCACGCGTCAGACTTCCATCATCAGTTCCTTCTCCACGTCAGGTGGGGGAGTTGTCTTGTCCCCAGTATGGTCAAACCAGGACTGTCATGGTGCAATTGAAATAAGCGAAACAGCAGTAACATATACTAAAATATGGGAAATCATCTCAGGTTTCAGTATAATGTCACCTTTCCATTATATTTTTGTTTTTCGTGTGTGAGAAGGAGCATGTTCTAAGAATCATTAACTTACTGACCTCACTGGGCAGCTTGCAGGTCGCATTCTACCACTGTTTTTTTGTTGGCCACTGATTTTGGGGCCATGTTTCATGCTCCTGTTGCATGGTTTTATTATCAGGGAAGCCTGCTTTCTTAAATAATTATTCACTTACAGGGCTCTCCCATACTTTTTTCTTTCCTTATGATCCCTTAGTGGGATTAATTAACTACTATTTAAACACCTACTTCCTCCCTTTACTCTGTCCCTATCAGCATTGCACTGACCCTGACTCTTCAGCTTCCCTTTACCACATTTAAGGGGTCTTGTGATATTGAGTCTGCTGATAATCCAGGAGACTCTCCCTATTTAGTGTCAACTATCAGCCACCTCCTTAATTCTATCTGCCACCTTAATTTGTCTTGGTCACGTAACCTAAAATATTCATGGATTCCAGCATTTCAGATCCAGACATCTTTCAGTTGCAGGGAAGGGGGCATCATGCTGCTTTCTACAGAGGCATTCCAGAAAGGTAAAAATATACAAACAAAATCCTTAACCCAGTCACTCAAAGGTAACTTGCTGCAATTTGGGAAAATGTTTTGCCTTATTCCTGAAATCATGACCTAATTGATTTAAATACTTAATGGGAACTCAGAATATTTCTTGCCTAAATACTATATATTCTCAAACTTAGAATATCTGAGAATATTCACTAAAAAGTCTCTCTATTACTACTAGAGTTAATTGCTTTTAGTATATTCTGATGTGTTCTTATAGGTTATTAATGTAAATATATGTCCACTAACATCATTGTTATCATTGTTATCATTAGCATCACAGACTCGATGGACGTGAGTCTGAGTGAACTCCGGGAGTTGGTGATGGACAGGGAGGCCTGGCATGCTGCGATTCATGGGCTCGCAAAGAGTCGGACACGACTGAGTGACTGAACTGAACTGAACATCATTGTTCCTTGTTCTGCACGTGGTCCTTACCTTATCCCACAGTGGTGATGGGCACAGAGGTAATGACTAATATTTGTTGAGTACTTACTTTATGCCAGACTTTGTAACAAGTGTAATACATTTAATCTTTGCAACCCTAACAGTAGATACTATTTTTATTTTTAAGATGCAGAACCTGAGACATTGAGAAGTTAAGTCATTTACCTGTGGTCACTCACCTGGTAAATTAAAAGCTGGGGTTTCAGCCCAGATAGTCTGACTTCAGAACCCTCATGCTTAATTCCTATTCTCTATTTTATACCCTGTCTTATATGATAAGCACATTAGTTGCTAATTTAAAGAGTCGGTGACAATTTCTTGGTCATCTCTAAAAATCCCTTATGTAAAAGTGAGCACATCCATAATAACCTGCCTCAAAAGGTCCTGTGTTTCTGAGGAAGTGTCTCTAACACTCTTGGTTGGCTGCCCAGGAGCTATACCCAACAGCCCTTCCCAATAGCTTTCTCCCTTACCAGTGCCCTCAGTAGAGCTGGCAAAGCAGGAACTTGCTTTCATAACCTCTGGGTAGCAAGGAGTAGCTATGTGANCATTCTGGGAGGGATGTGAACTGAGGAAGAAGGTTGGGGTGACACCATCCAGCCCTGTTGTTGGTGATGTTTAGCCCGCTAAGTCATACGTGACTCATTTGCAACCTTGTGAACTGTAGCCTGCCAGGCTCTGCTGTCCATGGATTTACTAGTCAGGAATACTGGAGTGGGTTGCCATTTCCTTCTCCAGGGAATCTTCCCAACCTAGTGATCGANTATTCTGGGAGGGATGTGAACTGAGGAAGAGGGTTGGGGTGACACCATCCAGCCCTGTTGTTGGTGATGTTTAGCCCGCTAAGTCATGCGTGACTCATTTGCAACCTTGTGAACTGTAGCCTGCCAGGCTCTGCTGTCCATGGATTTCCTAGTCAGGAATACTGGAGTGGGTTGCCATTTCCTTCTCCAGGGAATCTTCCCAACCTAGTGATGGAACCTGCATTTCCTGCAATGGCAGGAAGATTCTTTACTGCTGTGCCACCAGGGAAGACCCATATACCCATATAATTTGCTTTGGCCAAAAGAATGTTAGCAAACATGGTTCCTCAGGGGCTGAAAAAGTAATACTCTTTGGTCCATGAGATAATCATGTGAAGAAACCCAGAATGTATACTGAAGGATGAAATGATGAAATACCATGTGGATCAAAGACAGACTGTCCCAGCTGAGGTCACTTCTAGAACCACCAGCCTGACAACTGCTTGACATGTGAATCAGGCCACTCTAGACCACCTAGCTGCATCTGAGCCAGCCAGTGGAAGGATTACTCAGTTGAGAGACAATAAGTGTTTTTGTTAAGGATGATGGAGATGATTGGTTACCTAGCAAAAACTAACTAATATGAGTTCTAATGTGATACAGAGATTTACCATGATTGTGGATATCTAGAGAGCAGAACAGTCTTGAGATTCTTGCCAACTTTGAAATGCTGTGGTCTTAAGATTGATTTTCTGACCAACACCTGAAAATTACAGAAAGGCAGATGTCTCTGAATGAAACTAAAGACTTTCTAATAATTGGATCTGTCAAACAATGTAGCTGATTGCCCCCTGAGGGAGATGTTACAAAAGTAGATGTTGTTTGGAAGACTATATTAAAATCTCAAATATCCATTTTAAATCTAAGACTTTAAGGAAAAATCATTTGAAAAGAGTTTTAGAAATGAGAAAAAAAATCATTGTGGAAAGGCCAAAAATTACTCAGAACACTGTAAAATTCCCAGTGTCCACTGGCATCATTGCACATATTCTTTCTAAACTGAATCTTGGGCCAAGAGTTGGAAGTGAGTCTTTGACTTTGGGTTTCTGAACTGCCTTCTCCATTTCATTTTCTCTCTTGTAGTTTCCATGGGTAGAAACACTTTGGTTTCTTGCCAATTGGTGAATCAGTATATGACTAACCTGGCATTGGGCCAGGACTGAAAGTGGTGGACTACAGCCAGAAATAGAAGCACAAGGTAACCCTCTAGAATGATGCCATGTATCTCTTGACATAACACCAAAAAGAGGATAATGAAAGTAGCCAGAGGAAAATGAACAAGCTGATGTAATAAGATGCTTGGGATGACTTCTATGAAACATAGGTATGGGGAATGGATCCTGGGATGTGGTACATTGAGTATGATGCTGTTAAGTCACTTCAGTCATGTCTGACTCTGTGCGATCCCATAGGTAGCAGCCCACCAGGCTCCCCCATCCCTGGGATTCTCCAGGCAAGAACACTGGAGTGGGTTGCCATTTCCTTCTCCAATGCATGAAAGTGAAAAGTGAAAGTGAAGTCGCTCAGTCATGTCTGACTCTTAGTGACCCCGTGGACTACAGCCTACCAGGCCCTCTGTCTATGGGGTTTTCCAGGCAAGAGTCCTGGAGTGGGGTGCCATTGCCTTCTCCAAGATTGAGTATAGTTATGCTAAATAAAACATAAGAGGATTTAATTAAAAATGTATTAGTTCTTTTTATCAGCCAATATTAGATCCTGATTGGCTTCAGCTATGAAGAAGGCGTGGCAATCCACTCTAATATTCTTGCCTAGAGAATTCCATGGACAGAGAAGCTGGGGTACAGTCCATAGGGTTGCACAGTCTTCAAGACTGAAACGATTAATCAATAGATTTTCTTTGCTCTCTCAGGCCAGTAAAAAGACTTCTTTAAGCTTCTTTCTTCGAGGAACTGGTGTTAAATTATCTCTAAACTTTTGTGTAAAAGTAAAATTCCATTACTGCCTGGAGACAAATGTTCTCAGGTATTAAAATGAGGGCTCAAAAATTCTTTGATTCATTTATATTTCATTTAGAATATTGAAATGATAATTCATTGAATGCTTCTTGAATGCCTGGTACTGAGAAAGGAAATTTGTATTTCCTTTATCATTTGTGTTTATCACAATGACCCTATATTATATCTGTCTCTTATACACATCTAGATGTGTATAAGAGACAGTCCCAATTCATTCCACCCACCCACCTCTCCCCCACCCCCAGCTACTGCTCTGTGGTTCTTTTTTTTAAAGGATTTTATTTTTATTGTTGGTTGCCCTGGGTCTTTGTTGCTTTGCCCAGGATTTCTCTAACTGCACTGAGTTTCATTGTGGTGTGAGGGCTTCTCATTGTGGTGGCTTCTCTTGTTGCATAAAGGCTCTAGGGGTGCAGTCTTCTGTAGTTGTAGCATGTGGGTTCAGTAGTTGCAGCTCATGGGCCCATTTGCTCCTTAGCATGTGGAATCTTCCTGGACCAGGAATCAAACCTGTGTCCCCTGCGTTGGCAGGTGGATTCTTATCCACTGTGACATGAGGGAAGCCTGTGCCCTGCATTTCAAGAGGGATATGAACAAATCTGTCATACAAGAGAGCATCCTATATGGAAGGGGTTTTGAGACCTTGTTATAGAAATGGGGAGGAATTATCCTGGAAAGGATGATTTGGGGGGAACGGTGGTGATGAATGTAAGTGTCACATGCCTGTAGTAAAGCTCTGAGAGCTCTCTGGTAAATTGAAAACGTGTCTGCAGATTCTTCCCATCCCTGTGTACATCACTTTGCAAGGTGATGTTTCTTTTTAGTAGAAGTAAAAGTAAAAAGTGGTAATGTTTTTTCTAATCCCTTGAATGTCTGCTAGGCTGTGTGATTGATTTCCCAGGGCTGCCATAACAATCTACCACAAACTAGGTCACTTAAAACAAGAGAAACCTTTTATCTCATAGCTTTGGAGTCTAGAGGTCTGAAATCAAGTTATTGGTGGGACCATATTCTCTCTGAAGGCTCCATGTAAGAATCTATTCCATGCCTTTTTCTTAGCTTCTGATATTAATGGCAATCCTTGATCTCCTGCAGTCATCACAGCATTCTCCCTGTGTGTTTCTGTATCTCGTCTTATAAAGTGCAAGTCCTATTGGTTACAGGCCCACTGTACTTCAGTATGACCTCACTTTAACTTAACTAATTACATCTTCAGTAACCCTTGTTATAACCCTATAGTAAGTTCACTTATTTATAACATTCTGGGAGGGATGTGAACTGAGGAAGAAGGTTGGGGTGACACCATCCAGCCCTGTTGTTGGTGATGTTTAGCCCGCTAAGTCATACGTGACTCATTTGCAACCTTGTGAACTGTAGCCTGCCAGGCTCTGCTGTCCATGGATTTCCTAGTCAGGAATACTGGAGTGGGTTGCCATTTCCTTCTCCAGGGAATCTTCCCAACCTAGTGATCGAACCTGCATTTCCTGCAATGGCAGGAAGATTCTTTACTGCTGTGCCACCAGGGAAGACCCATATACCCATATAATTTGCTTTGGCCAAAAGAATGTTAGCAAACATGGTTCCTCAGGGGCTGAAAAAGTAATACTCTTTGGTCCATGAGATAATCATGTGAAGAAACCCAGAATGTATACTGAAGGATGAAATGATGAAATACCATGTGGATCAAAGACAGACTGTCCCAGCTGAGGTCACTTCTAGAACCACCAGCCTGACAACTGCTTGACATGTGAATCAGGCCACTCTAGACCACCTAGCTGCATCTGAGCCAGCCAGTGGAAGGATTACTCAGTTGAGAGACAATAAGTGTTTTTGTTAAGGATGATGGAGATGATTGGTTACCTAGCAAAAACTAACTAATATGAGTTCTAATGTGATACAGAGATTTACCATGATTGTGGATATCTAGAGAGCAGAACAGTCTTGAGATTCTTGCCAACTTTGAAATGCTGTGGTCTTAAGATTGATTTTCTGACCAACACCTGAAAATTACAGAAAGGCAGATGTCTCTGAATGAAACTAAAGACTTTCTAATAATTGGATCTGTCAAACAATGTAGCTGATTGCCCCCTGAGGGAGATGTTACAAAAGTAGATGTTGTTTGGAAGACTATATTCAAATCTCAAATATCCATTTTAAATCTAAGACTTTAAGGAAAAATCATTTGAAAAGAGTTTTAGAAATGAGAAAAAAAATCATTGTGGAAAGGCCAAAAATTACTCAGAACACTGTAAAATTCCCAGTGTCCACTGGCATCATTGCACATATTCTTTCTAAACTGAATCTTGGGCCAAGAGTTGGAAGTGAGTCTTTGACTTTGGGTTTCTGAACTGCCTTCTCCATTTCATTTTCTCTCTTGTAGTTTCCATGGGTAGAAACACTTTGGTTTCTTGCCAATTGGTGAATCAGTATATGACTAACCTGGCATTGGGCCAGGACTGAAAGTGGTGGACTACAGCCAGAAATAGAACCACAAGGTAACCCTCTAGAATGATGCCATGTATCTCTTGACATAACACCAAAAAGAGGATAATGAAAGTAGCCAGAGGAAAATGAACAAGCTGATGTAATAAGATGCTTGGGATGGCTTCTATGAAACATAGGTATGGGGAATGGATCCTGGGATGTGGTACATTGAGTATGATGCTGTTAAGTCACTTCAGTCATGTCTGACTCTGTGCGATCCCATAGGTAGCAGCCCACCAGGCTCCCCCATCCCTGGGATTCTCCAGGCAAGAACACTGGAGTGGGTTGCCATTTCCTTCTCCAATGCATGAAAGTGAAAAGTGAAAGTGAAGTCGCTCAGTCATGTCTGACTCTTAGTGACCCCGTGGACTACAGCCTACCAGGCCCTCTGTCTATGGGGTTTTCCAGGCAAGAGTCCTGGAGTGGGGTGCCATTGCCTTCTCCAACATTGAGTATAGTTATGCTAAATAAAACATAAGAGGATTTAATTAAAAATGTATTAGTTCTTTTTATCAGCCAATATTAGATCCTGATTGGCTTCAGCTATGAAGAAGGCGTGGCAATCCACTCTAATATTCTTGCCTAGAGAATTCCATGGACAGAGAAGCTGGGGTACAGTCCATAGGGTTGCACAGTCTTCAAGACTGAAACGATTAACCAACAGATTTTCTTTGCTCTCTCAGGCCAGTAAAAAGACTTCTTTAAGCTTCTTTCTTCGAGGAACTGGTGTTAAATTATCTCTAAACTTTTGTGTAAAAGTAAAATTCCATTACTGCCTGGAGACAAATGTTCTCAGGTATTAAAATGAGGGCTCAAAAATTCTTTGATTCATTTATATTTCATTTAGAATATTGAAATGATAATTCATTGAATGCTTCTTGAATGCCTGGTACTGAGAAAGGAAATTTGTATTTCCTTTATCATTTGTGTTTATCACAATGACCCTATATTATATGGCTTAGAAATGTCCAAAATTAGTGAATAGATTTCTGGGCTTCAGTTTTCCCATCTTTAAAATAGATGTTTATACTAATTACAACTTATCAGCTTTGTATATGTTAACAATTATTTATTGGCAAAGAATATGCAGAAACAATAGCCTAACATTTTATAGTCTGTAATTTAAATTTATTTTGGTATAAACAGTGTTATCTGAGTGTGAACACAGGTAAATGCTACTCTGTATCTTAGGGATGGCATCTGAAAGACCCTGAGAAGAATCAACAACAGTAAAAAGAATCAACAACCAACTAGAGTAGTTCCCAATATTTTAGTCAGTTTTGGCTATTAATAACAAAATGAAGAGACTGGGTGGATTAAACAACATATGTTCATTTCTTATAGCTCTGGAGGTTGAAAAGTTCAAGATCAAGGTGCCAGCAGATTTGCTGTCTGCTGAGTGCCCTCTTCCTGGTGGCAGGGGCTTGCTTTCTTGATGTATCCTCAGGTAGAAGAGAGAAAGAGGCTCTGGTACCTTGTTCTGTTTAAAATGTTAGTCACTCAGTTGCAACCCCATGACTGAAGCATGCCAGGCTTCTCTGCTCATGGAATTCTCCTGGTAAAAATACTGGAGTGGACTGCCATTCCCTTCTCCAGGGGATCTTCCTGACCCAGGGATAGAACCTGGGTCTCCTTCATAGCAGCCGGATTCTTTACCATCTGAGCCACCAGGGAAGCCCTTCTTCCTCTGGTTTGTATATGCACTAATCCCATCATGGAGACTCTATGACCTTATCTAAACCTAGTCACCCCCCAAAGGTCCAGTATCTAAGTACCATCCACTGGGGATTAGGGCTTCAACACATAATTTGTCAGGATATGATCATTTAGTCCATAGCACTTAGCATTTTAAATACCATTCTCAAAATTTCTGAATGGTAGAGTCATTATGGAAAACAGTGGTAGCAATTCTTCAAAATTAAAAATAGAACTACCATATGATCCAGCAATCCCATTTCTGGGTATATATCCAAAAGAAATGAAAACAGAAATTTATATTTCCATGTTCATGGCAGCATTATTCACAAGAGTCAAGATATGAAAACAACCTGTGTCCTTTGACAGATGAATGGATAAAGAAAACGTAACTCTCTATCTCTCTCTCTCTATATATATATGTAGGCAATCGGATATTGTTAAGCCTATAAGAAGAAGAAAATCCTGGTATTTGTGACAATATAGATAAACCTGCTGGTCATTATGCTAAAAGAAATGAGCTAGTTGGGAAATAAAAATACTATATAGTATTATTTATATGTGGAATCTAAAACAAAAAATAAAAAAATGCCAATCCCACAGAAACAGTGAGTAGCATGGTGGTTGCCAGGGTCTAGGTGGAAGAAGAAATGAGGCCATATAGGTCAAATGAGGCCATATAGGTGTAAGTAAGTTCTGAGGAGATAATGTATAATGTGACTGTTAACAGCATTGAATTCTATACTTGAAGTTTCCTGAGATTATACCTTAAGCACTCACACGCACACACACATGCACAAAAGTTAACTATTTGAAGTGATGGATGTATTAAATAGATTTATTGTAATAATCTTTTCACAGTGTATGCCAAATCATCTGGTAGTATACTTTTCATACAATATTATTTCTTAGTTATTCCTTAATAAATCTGGGCAATATTTATGCTAGAGAATTTGTCCATGGCATAAAGATGACAGAGATAATGTNATTTATTGTAATAATCTTTTCACAGTGTATGCCAAATCATCTGGTAGTATACTTTTCATACAATATTATTTCTTAGTTATTCCTTAATAAATCTGGGCAATATTTATGCTAGAGAATTTGTCCATGGCATAAAGATGACAGAGATAATGTTTCCTTATGAATGAGTGTCATTCACCATATACGGCTGGTTATACCTTTGCACAGCCCCACTACTCCTGCACTAACTGAGCTGTGTGATGCACCTCCTTCCCTAGCAGAGGTTAGATTCTGCCCCCTCACCCGTCCAGCATCCCTCTGATTCATGGAAGAGTATGTCTCTTCACCTAAATTTAAGGCTGATCAATTCGGCTGTCAGAATATATTTGGGGCAGACTGAAGTTTTCATGCAAGGTATGAGGCAGTTTGGCTGGGGGCAGAGTGTGGTAGTCTCCTTGGAGCTACAAAAACTCTCTTGGTGTCTGTTTGTTAACTGTTCAGACATTCAGGAGGGTTGGGCTAAATCTTGCTTTCGTAGTCACATGCCACTTTGTCATGAAGTTGTAGTACATGGACTACCAAAGTCTTCTGATATGTACTAGAGAAGCTGACCATTGCTGTCCATCGGAATTGACTGAAGGCAGTCAGGGGACTGGCTAACCGTAAAGATGNTATGACTCTAAGTAGATGCAGAAAAAGCATTTGATAAATATAAACATGTGTGTGTTAGATAAATTGAATAATATGCATAGAAATATGTTAAAAGCGAGAGGGGCTTTAATGTAATATGTTCTGGGATATAGGACAAGCTTAGAGTTTTGTTAATGGCTTGGTACCATCACTTAATTCATTGAACTTTTATTGAAGTTGCTCTTCCATTCCCAGAAGGCCATTAAGGAAGGCAGCAAGAATTTTGCTGAAGCATAAAATGACTGGGCAGAAAATAGTCAAAGCAGAGGATAAGTTTTAGTTGCAGCTTTTCAAATAGCCTAGGGCAGAATAGGATGAGAACTAGGAAAATCAATCCCCAAATGTCTGTAAGTTAAGAAATAGACCATTATTTGCCTTGACAAGTTTACTCATTCATTTCCTAACAGTAAATCCCTATAACTTAATTTTTGTTCTATAAAAATAGAGAACTTCTGGAAAAAAGATAGTAGTATTTCAGTAGGAAAAATATCCCATTTCTCAGCCACAATCACAACACTTTGATCTATGGCCAAGAGATCAAAATCCATAAAGAGAAAAAAAAAATCTGTAACTATAATGGACAATCTGTTTTGTTAACCAAGGACTTACAATGACTTAATATGGCTTTGAGTTTTCTGAGTTCAGCAGGTATTTAAAGATGAATTTTTTTCTTATGAGGTTTTCGGAGACCTCTATCATATATTTAAGAACTTCTCACTGGTAGTTCTCTTGGGGTAAGTGATGCTCTCTTCTCTGACTCTCTCCTTAGTTGCCAGGAATATAGCAGGCCATATATGGCACTCCCCAGTGGGTTTTGTTGAATAGGACATAATATAAACCTTCGCAGGGTCTCTCTTTTGTGCATGACCTGTATCTGATGCACTGGACTCCTTGATGTACCCTTTGACCTGATAAGTTCTGGAGTGAAGTTAGACCTCACAGTCCTTGGGTTCAGTCATTGACAGCCAACCACCTTGCCTTTAGCTCTATATCTGTCAGGTGGGACTGAGTTCCAGCCTACTGGGCTTCCCATACTGTGTCCATACTAAGCTCTTTCAGTAGTACCAGTGAAGCTCCTATAATTAGCTTTAAGGTGAAAAGAGGCACACCAAATCTTTCCATTAGGCAGTGTATAACNGCTCTATATCTGTCAGGTGGGACTGAGTTCCAGCCTACTGGGCTTCCCATACTGTGTCCATACTAAGCTCTTTCAGTAGTACCAGTGAAGCTCCTATAATTAGCTTTAAGGTGAAAAGAGGCACACCAAATCTTTCCATTAGGCAGTGTATAACAGAGCTCTTGCCTGCAAAATCATCTTAAAATTTTTTCTTCTATTGAAAGAATCAAGCTTTTTTTTTTTTTGAAGTTAATTGGAGGATAATTACTCCACACTATTGAGTGGCCCCTGCCATACATCAATATGAATCAGCCACAGGTACATATATGTCCCCTCCCTCTTGAATTTCCTCCGCCTCTCCAATCCCATCCTACCCCTAGCATCTAATCACCTTTTCCAATATGAACTATTCCTCAGGGCAGTCAAATAGTTCATGAGGGTAAGTTTCTCTCTATAAAATTGTCATAGCCAGTAAACAAAGAAGGAATAATAGGATGCAAATATCACCATTTTGTGACCCTCAATGATATGTTTAATCTAGGAAATTGTCCTTTATAGCTGGTACCACCACAAAAAAGAGAAACTACTAGACATTATATATTGTACCTATTGAGAGAAGTATATACCACCACCTCTAAAATATTCTTGCCAAAATTTTTACCTTGAAATAGATCAAGCCTCTAGATTTAACTAGCAATTTATGAGCCTGGCTTACAGGAAATACAGGGAACAGAATAACGTGTTAAAAGACACCATGGGGAAGCAGTCATTAAAATCCAGTATGTAGAAAACTTCATTGGACAAATAATCCTGTTTGTTTAATAAGCAATTTTAAAGAGAGAAAGGTGGGTGTGGAAAAATCTTAAGGAATTTAAGAAATATGGTCAATGTAATGTGTGATTCTTATTTGAGTCCTGATTCAAACTAAACATTTAAAAATGTACAAGACAGTCATGGATATTTGAATACTGACTGCTTATTAGATGTTTATTGAAAGGAATTATGGTTCAGTATTTTTGATATGATAATGAATGACACCATGGCTGTGTTTGGAAAAAAAAGGCCCTTGTATTTAAAGGGATACTATGAAGTACTTACGGATAAATTGATACTGATGCTTGAGGTTCAGTTCAAAATAATGATGAGAAACTTGAACCCAAGCAGTTTCCTCCAGAGTCTAATGATGAAGTTATCCTGTAAATACAGAAATGTGCAACAATAAGGGAACAATAAAGCACCCAGTTTTGTTGGTCTCTAGGGCCAGATAGGAAAAGTCAAAGATAAGCTTGGAAAGTAGGTTAGGGTCAAAGTTTGACAGACCTTGGAAAATAGACTAAAGAACTTTAAAAGAAACCATTATTTCAATAGGTAGGGCATCATCATGTTCTGTACCAAAACTTTGTGATAAGATTTAGTGCTAATTTAAGTGCTAGTCATCATGGTTTGTCAAGATACTGAAAGCTCCCTTTGATGGAAGATGAGATTTCTAAGCATTAGATCTTTGAAAGTTGAACAATGGATTTTGATGACGTATTCTTTTCTTACTGGTGATAGGAGCACTTTTTAAAATAATTTACATTTGGTCACCTAAATTATACGTTTCTAGCCTTGAAGCCCTAGGAGAACCAGAGTTAAAAGATAATACACTTGCTCTGTGTCCTCTAGAGAAGAACTGAACCCACCAAGTTTCCTAGTGTTATGATTGCCAAGATTTGATTGCAATTCTCTGTGGTGTTCTTAATTTTTTGCCCTCAGTTCATGATATTATACATAATTTCCAAAAATATTTCCCTCTACAGTACAATGCTGATTTGTAACTTTGTTTTGCAATATTTTTTTTATAATTGGACTTTTGTGGAAAACCACCTAATGATAATTAATTATAAGCAGAATAAATTTTATGGCAGAGTGAAAATTATTTAAAAAGTTACTTCTTCTTGTTGTCGGTGGCCTCCGTTTTGGTTTTCTTGGCCCATACAAAACTAGTAACGTGAAAGCTAGGTGCTCTGTGGTGCATGCTTCTAGTCTTTAGAGTAATGAAGGTTTTGGAAAGACATCATCAAGGCAGAAACAGAACGCTTATTGCCTCTTTTGAATTAATAATATTTTATTGTCTTTACTAGAAACTCTGCTTTCCTAGGGCTTCCCAGCTGGCACAGAGGTAAACAATCCACCTGCAACCAATGCGGGAGATGCATACTGAGCTGGGGGGATACCCTGGAGTAGGAAATGACAACCCACTCTGATATTCTTGCCTGGAGAATCCCATGGACAGGGGATCCTGGTGGGCTACAGTCCATGGGATCTCAAAGAGTCAGATACAACTGAGCAACTCAGCATGCACGCAGGCATGCTTGTTTCCTAACTCAAGTAATATGAGATACATAATGGAGTTTGTGTTATCCACAGATTTAAATTTAACCATTTGGTTTCAAGTTTCAGATTTGATGGAAATGATCAAGTTTTACAAGGCATGTCTAGCATAGTACAGTTTCATAAGATTCATAAGTGTCCTACCTGGAGTTTCTATAAGCAGACTATGACATAGGAAGTCTTCTTCCAGTGTTTTTTTCAGGAAAGCACTTTCAGGCAAAGGAAACAAGGAAAATAGAATAGGACAGGAAAAAACAAAAAAACAAAAATGAACAACCATGAGCCAGAATATGGATCTTATTCCATAGGAAGCTGTAGAGGACAAATTGCACAACCAGGTCACGCCTCATGATGGGAGTCAGTCAGGGCAGTGGTCATACCTGGGAAGAGATGGGCAGTCATAGCTTCCCAGGTGAGGCTGCTCCTGTTCCCGTGAGGGAAAATCTCTAGAAATGGGAGTAACTGTGAGATACCAACCACTGCTCACAGTAGCTGGGGAAAAGGGGGATGCCCCTGTTTACATGAAGTGGGTGGGTTCCGACAACAATCTTCACAGTTCACCCTTTGAACTCAGATATACATGCATTCAGGCACAGCCTCTCGAGAATTCTGATTGGAAATCTTACAAGAAAGTTACCTGGATAAATAAAATCCAACTGCCACTGAGGCCATGAGTGATCTTTACTACCAATTCTGAGTTCTCCCCATCCCCAAGCACTTCTGCCAATCAGTGTGGTTTGCCTGGTGGATGGATGACCCACCTTATTCTGAATGGGTGAGGCTCTTGGTCACTCTGTCTTTATTTGCTCATGGTTGCTGTAATTTCCTTTTTATAGTAAGGACTGGGAATGAAAGTCACGTGGTGTACCAGAGATGGTCAGTTGTCCCTGTCAGTATAGTAATCCTTTTGTTTGCTTGCCTATTTACTGGCATAAGGATCCCAAAGTGAATAGTTAGCAGCGTTAGCTCTAAGATAGTGAGATTCTTTCTTTGTCCTTAGTGGAAGAATTCCACAGAGTTCCAAACTGTGGGGCAGCATGCATGTTTCCCAAGTGGGTTCCTGGACGTGATCACGAGTGTGACTGCTTCTACCTCCATCTCATGTTGGCCAGCCCCATTTATTCATTATGGACAGAGAACAGCATAATGGCTGTTGGATTAAGATCTACAGTGACAGTGAAGTTGCTCAGTTGTGTCCGACTCTCTGCAACTCCATGGACTGTAGCCTACCAGGCTCCTCTGTCCTTGGGATTTTCCAGGCAAGAGTACTGGAGTGGGGTGCCATTTCCTTCTCCAAGGGATCTTTCCAACCCTGGAATTGAACCCAGGTCTCCTGCATTGCAGGCAGACGCTTTACCGTCTAAGCCACCAGGGAAGCCTGCATCCTAAAAGATAGGGCCTGATCCTTTCAAGGGCTTCCCAGGTGGCTGGAGATGTGGATTCAATCCCTAGGTCAGGAAGATCCACTGGAGAAGGAAATGACAAGCCTTTCTAGTATTCTTACCTGGAAAATTCCATAGACAGAGGAGCCTGGCAGGCTACAGTCCATGGGGTTGCAAAAGAATCGGACACAAGTTAGCGACTAAACAACATCCTTTCAACATGTTCTCACCAAGCTGCTCTCTGTTGCATATTTGTGAAGCCTCTTCAGTCTTCTATTGGGCTAGAAACTTAGATGGCACAGTATGGGGTAGGAGCAATGGTTACTGTAGTCACAAGACCTCTGCTGGTCCTCCTTCACTGTACAGCGGTTATGTAGATTGACAGTAATGTTACACAGGATTCTATGATGATAAATTTAGCCATTCTATGAACTGTTGTTAGTGCTGGCTGAGAACCATGGCCAGGAAAGAAAACACAATGTCCTATCTGGAATACAAGCCCAGGCAGGATGTAACATTGCCTTTTCCAGAGTGTAAGTATCTGGTTGCTTTCACTGAAAGATAGTTCATAGTGCGGGCACATTGTTCTGTGCTGCTGGCAAGAGAGACATTCACCAATGACAGTAGCTAGTGTAGTGTTGGTGCAAAGGAGCCCAGGCTGACAGGCACATGTGGAGGTCAATTTTTTCCACCAAGGTCATTCTTAGTTCAGTTCAGTTGTTCAGTCGTGTCCAATCTTTGTGACATCATGGACTGAAGAATGCCAGGCTTCCCTGCCAATTACCATACCATTTCCCAGAGCTTGCTCAAATTCATGTCCATAGAGTCAGTGACGCCACCCAACCATCTCATCCTCTATCTCCCCTTCTCCTCGCACCTTCAGTCATTCCCAGCATTAGGGTCTTTTCAAATGAGTCAGTTCTTTGCATCAGGTGGCCAAAGTACTGGAGTTTCAGCTTCAGCATCAGCCCTTCCAATGAATATTCAGGACTGATTTCCTTTAGGATGGACTGGTTGGATCTCCTTGCAGTCCAAGGCACTCAAGAGTCTTCTCCAACACCACAGTTCAAAAGCATCAATTCTTCAGTGCTCAGCTTTCTTTCTAGTCCAACTCTCACATCCATGCATGACTACTGGAAAAACCATAGCTTTGACTAGATGGGCCTTTGTTGGCAAAGTAACGTCTCTGCTTTTTAATATGCTGTCTAGGTTGATCATAACTTTTCTTCCCAGGAGCAAGTGCCTTTTAGTTTCATGGCTGCAGTCACCATTTGCAGTGATTTTGGAGCCCAAGAAAATAAAGTCTCTATGTTTCTACTGGTTCCCCATCTATGCGCCATTAAGTGATGGGACCAGATGGGACCAGATCTTAGTATTTTGAATGTTGAGTTTTAAGCCAACCTTTTCACTCTCCTCTTTCACTTTCATCTAGAGGCTCTTTAGTCCCTCTTCACTTTCTGCCATAAGGGTGGTGTCATTTGCATATCTGAGGTTATTGATGTTTCTCCTGGCAATCTTGATTCCAGCTTGTGCTTCTTCTAGCCCAGCAATTTGTGTGATGTACACTGCATGTAAGTTAAATAAGCAGGGTGACATACCCCTTACCTGATTTGGAACCAATCTGTTGTTCCATGTCCAGTTCTAACTGTTGCTTCATGACCTGCATACAGATTTCTCAGGAGGCAGGAAAGGTGGTCTGCTATTCTCATCTCTGTAAGAGTTTTCCACAGCTTGTTGTAATCCACACAGTCAAAAGCTTTGGCATAGTCAGTTAAGCAGAAGTATGTATTTTTCTGGAACTTCATTGCTTTTTCAATTATCCAACAGATGATGGCAATTTGATCTCTGGTTATTCTGCCTTTTTAGAAAATCCAGCTTGAACATCTGGATGTTTTCTGTTCACGTACTGTTGAAGCCTGGCTTGGAGAATTTTGAGCATTATTTTGCTAGTGTGTGAGATGAGTGCAATTGTGCAGTAGTTTGAACATTCTTGGGCATTGCTTTTGTTTGGGATTGGAAAGAAAATTTTCCAGTCCAGTGGACCCAGATAACCATGATGGTGTGATCTCTCACCTAGAACCAGGCTTCCTGGAGTGCAAAGTCAAGTGGGCCTTAGGAAGCATCACTGTGAACAAAGCTAGTAAAGGTGATAGAATTCCAGTTGAGCTATTTCAAAACCTAAAAGATGATGCTGTTAAAGTGCGACACTCTGTATGGTCATTCTGGTTCATGGTTATTCTATTCAACTGCCAGAGAAGCTGAAGACTGAGGCTGGGTGACTGAGACGTCCTGTCCTCTTGGGTGTTGGACACCTCTTCTAAAGTTGATTCTCTCCAGTAGACCTTAATATGCGCTATAAGGGTCCTTCTTTGTCATCCTTGAACTATTTTTAAATGTACCATTTTCTTAGTGGTTGCTTTAGGTATTACAATGAATGTGTATAACTGCAGTGGCAATCTATGGGAAACATTTTACCACTTCAAGTGGAGTATAGGACTCTTGTTTCCATTCAAATAAGTCCCTTAACTCTCCCCATTAAAAAATTACTTTCCTCTACACACATGGAGCACTCCATGAGTTGGTATTATAGTTGTTGCTTCAACCATCATGCATGATTTAGAATCCATGAGAAGAGAGATAGTCTATTAAATTTACCCTTTCCTTGCCTTTTTTTTCTTTTTTTTTTGCCTACTGCATTATTATTTCCACCATTCTGAAGCCTTTCTGTTTGAAGGATTTCTTTAAGACATTCTTTAAGGGAGGTCTACTGGGAACAGATTCTCTTAGTTTCTTTCATCTAAGAATGTCTTTTTTTCCTCTTCATACCTGAAGGATATTTTTGTGAAGGATAGAGTTTAGGGCTGACAGTTTTTTTTTTTTTTCTTTCAACACTTGAAAAATGTGCTAAATTTGATATAATATAAACCAACATGTCTAGGGCTAAAGTTGCCAAAGTTTAATTATCATTGCCAACTAAATAGCCTGTTTTGATTGGAAAAGGAAGAAGCAGTTTAAAATTTCACACCTCTTATATTATTAGAAATATTTATTTTTTGACTGAAGGGAAATGCACATGAAAGCTTTTTCTGTTATTGCATGCTTTCTAGGTAGTTGCTTCTTTTTTTTCTTCTGAAGCATGCAAAGAAAAGAAGCTGTGTTTTGAGGGCATGCAGGTTGTGAAAACAAACTGACAGTCCAGTCCAGTGAGCCGTCCTCTGTATTTGATTCACCACACAAAAAATTGTCTGTGGTGAAGTATAAGAAGTTTGGGATCAGCTGTACATGCCTTTGAATCTTCTGTTACTATTTACTGGGTACATCATCTTCAGTGAGTTATTTAACCTGTTTTGGCCTCTGTTCCTTCATAGATAAACTGGAGCAATAATAGTTTTTTCTTTGGGAATTAAGGCAGATGAGATACATAGATTTCTAGGATGTGATAGGTTCTCAATTCTTTCAGTTGTGTTCCTCTTTCCTCCTTTAACGTCTAGAAAATTTAAGGGTTAAGGAAAAATTCACAGAAAGGGTGTCTGCCTTCCTCTTGGGAAACATGGTGAACTGGCAAAGTTACTATGTAGTAGGAAAGGTATTATTTGAATTACTTATTTCTTTAAAAGTTGTGATTTTATCTTTGAAATTTATTGAGTTACTATTATTTTTAATTGCTTTTGTGCTCAGTCACTAAAATCATGTCTGACTCTTTGGGGCCCAATGGACTGTAGCCTGCAGGCTCCTCTGTATGGAATTCTCCAGGCAAAAATACTGGAGTGGGTTGCCATTTCCTCTTCCACGGGGATCTTTCCAACCCAGGTATTGAGCCTGTGTCTCTTGCATTGGCAGGCAGATTCTTTCTCACTAGCGCCACCTAGGAAGCCCATTTAATTACTTTAGTTATTTTAATAAAGTACCTCAACTACCACACAACTGCACTCATCTCACATGCTAGTAAAGTAATGCTCAAAATTCTCCAAAGCAGGCTTCAACAGTACGTGAAGCATGAACTTCCAGATGTTCAAGCTGGTTTTAGAAAAGGCAGAGAAACCAGAGTTCAAATTGCCAACATCCACTGGATCATGGAAAAAGCAAGAGAGTTCCAGAAAAACATCTATTTCTGCTTGATTGGCTATGCCAAAGCCTTTGACTGTGTGGATCACAATAAACTGTGGAAAATTCTGAAAGAGATGGGAATACCAGACCACCTGACCTGCCTCTTGAGAAATCTGTATGCAGGTCAGGAAGCAACAGTTAGAACTGGACATGGAACAACAGACTGGTTCCAAATAGGAAAAGGAGTACGTCAAGGCTGTATATTGTCACCCTGCTTATTTAACTTCTATGCAGAGTACATCATGAGAAANCTCCAGTATTCTTGCCCAGAGAATCCCATGGACAGAGGAGCCTGGTGGGCTACAGTCCATGGGGTCGCAAGGAGTCAGACACGGCTGAGCAGCTAAGCAGCAACAGCAATTAACTAACGGCTTGGGGAGGAGGCACGAGATCTAAGTCTAAAGACGATTCTGTCTATTCACAGTATCACCAGACTTCATTTCTAGCAAAATCCAAAATTTTTCAAATGTTAGCTTATCTCCAAGATGTAAAGCAGAGATTGATCTTAGTGCCAAAAGTCCAGTGGTCCAGTCCAGATGGTGCTAACTAACCACCATCCACGTTGTCCCTTCAAAGTCATCGTCTTGGAGAGCTCAGAGCTGCCAGGTGCCTGCAGATGGCTGGATCTGCTTTGAGGATTGCCTTCTGAGCCATTCCTGAGACCCACAAGGAAATCCATCTCAAGATCTGCTGGTCTGACCTAATATTTGCAAAGCTGGTCTCTAGGTCATAAGATCTGCTACTGGGATAATCGGACTGGGGGAAATAGGATCCTTCTGCAGCAAGAAGGATTCAGGTTAGATCCCAGAGTGCATGTCTCAAAAAAAATGGCTGGGCCAGGGCCAACCTCTGGGCGAGGCTGGGCTATGCCAGTCTCAGAAAACTCCTTTCTTATTTCTTACCTTCTCTGGCACTTGTATCTGTACCTCACTGCTCTGCTCGAGATTCATTGTTCCCTGGGAAGGAGTCATCATATCCCAGAGCCCGAGGCCATCATTTTGTTTAATGCATGTTGGGTTTGCACCCCGAGAGCAGATAACTCCAGGTCTGAGTCCGTCTCCACCCCCAACACCTGGCCTGACGCCACATGCAGCAACAGGTGCTCTGATCTGTCGGAGATGCTCAGGGATGCAGGGTCCATCAGTCGGTACAGGGTGGCATGGATGGTTGGATGGAGAACCACACACCAAGAACGTCACCCTGTAATCCCACTTAAGCCTCCTGACAGCCCTGCATGAGAGGTTTAATTAAGCTCTGTCTTAAGAGACAAAACTGAGGCACCAAAGAACTCCACCAAACCCTTCCCAGTCCTAGGCAGGGAAACAGTTGGCCACAGCGGGGGGCACTCTTCTTTCTGGAGTCACTTTTGATGGAAACTCCAGACTCCTCCTTGAAGAACAGGCTTCAGGCTTTGGTCTCATCTGAAGGCAGGAACTAGACCAGATCAAAACCAGGAAGATGAATAGCTGACGCCCATCCAGTGCTGATCATGTGCTAAGTGAGGTTCTGAACACTTCATGCTAAGTCATTTGATCCCTCAAGGAGGCGAGAGACCGCCCCCACTTTACAGCTGAGGAAACTGAGGCACCAGTTGCTTGAGATGGTCCTGCCAGAGAACACCAGAACCAGGGAGGGCGGGATGCCAGCAGCCAGATGTCAGACCACATGCCCCTTTACCACCGCACCATTCTGTCTGCCTCTCACTCACTGCAGGACATGATTTATGCAGAGGAGCCACAGCTTTCCTTTCCACAGAAGCCCAGAGAAGTCGAGCAACCAGCCTGATGTCACACAGCACAGGTCCCCAGTGCCAGCCACCTTGGGCGTAGGAGGGGTTGAGGGAGGATGCATCCAGGCCAGATACGGTGCTTGCCACTCCCCTTACACAGATCTCATCTGATCCTGACGGCAGCCCAGGAGGAAGGCCGTGCGAGCCCTGTGATAAGAGGAGAACGCGGGGAGGTTAGGGGAGGAGAAACAGGCTGAGACACTGGCTTTCGACAGCTGAGTCCTGGCTCTCCACCCTGAGCACAGCCCTCCCCAGCCCCGCAGCTGGCCCCAGCCCATGCTGCCGGGAAGGTCTCCCTGGCCCCGGGAAGCATAGACGGACCATCTGCCCTCTTTCCTCTCCTTCTTTCTTGGCTTCTTTGTGCTAATTTACGGACAGCAGGCAGAGTCTGAGATGATGAAGGCGAGGAATTAAGAGAGGGTGGGAGGAAGGAAGGGAGGGGGCGGGGCTGTAAACACTAATTGTTTTATCAGGAGGTTGCATTCCATTTCCGTGCTGAAGGGAAGGCTGTGTTTAATTAACTCTGCTGTGTGCTGGGGACAGGGCCTGATTGAAAATGAGCTACGGGGCCTCTGTTACAAGGCAGAGGGCCCCACAGCCTCACAAAGGCACCAGCCCCGGGGACATCTGGGCAGGAGCTCGGAGGCAGAGAGGCCCATGGGGTCCCTCCCAGCTTCCTCCCTGCCTGTAGGTTCCGGGCCTTTGCTTGAGCACCTCCCCCCATGCCCCCCCACTGCCTTGGCCTCTCCCTGTCCTAACTGGCTGGAAGGAGGCAGCTGCTCACCTGTCTCAGGCCGGCGGCGTTTGGTCCCAAGAGACTGAAGCCCACTTAGCTGCACTTGAGTCAGTTCAGTTCAGTTCAGTCGCTCAGTCGTGTCCAGCTCTCTGCGA
>SJYV01055809.1:1116032-1168990 GCA_006410875.1 Neotragus pygmaeus
GTCCATTGAGTCGGTGATGCCATCCACCCATCTCATCCTCTGTCATCCCCTTCTCCTCCCACCTTCAATCTTAACCAGCATCAGAGTCTTCTCCAATGAGTCAGCTCTTCGCATCAGGTGGCCAAAGTATTGGAGTTTCAGCTTCAGCATCAGTCCTTCCAATGCATATTCAGGATTGATTTCCTTTAGGAAAGACTGGTTGGCTCTCCCTGTAGTCCAACAGCCTCTCAAGAGTCTTCTCCAACACCACAGTTCAAAAGCATCACTTAAGTAAGGAAGGCTTAATTATCAGGCCACAAGGGTGTCCCCATGAGCCCCAGAAGCTGGAAGAACAGCTGAGCCTCTAGAACTCAGAGATGGAAAGGAATCAGATCCAAACCACTTTGTCCCGGCCACCCCCGCCACCACCATAGCGCCTCAGACCCGCTTCTTTCTGGATCTGCTCTTTCCTCTGCGTTGGCTCCCCTCTGCCCTTCCGGTCTTCAGGGCTTCAGAAGCTGACGTCCACTCTCCTGATGCAGGTTCGCATGCTTGAGTGCAAGAGTTCTGATTGGCCCAGCTCTTTGGTCCATTGCTCATCCTTGTCCAATCAGCCAGGGCTAAGCCGTGGGTCACATGACTGCCTTTCAGGGTCAAGCAGGACTGCGCTCTCGGGGTTGGGGGAGCAGGAAAGAAGGGGATTGGACTCTCAGGATTCAAGGCGGCTCTCCCCTTCAGTGGTGTCCCCTGCCTGACCCCACCTATGGAGTCAGTAATTTTACTCGGTGCTTCCCCTGCCCTTTTTGTCCAGCAGTTGTGTGACCTTGGACAAGTTATTAACTTTCTCCATGCCTCAATTTTCTCTTCTGCAAGGAATAACAGAATCCAATTCCTATAGTGTTCTGTGAATTTATTAAGGCAAAGAAACAAAACATTTAACACAGTCCCTGGCACATAATTAGTGCCCAGTTATGCAGACTCTAATTGCTTCATGATATATTGTTTCTCTTTTAGAGCATTTTTCCTGTGGTCTGGGATAACCTTCTTGTGTGTCTGTCTCGTCTGTCACCCTGAGAACTACTGTCTGGAGACACTCATCACCTTACAGGTGAGCTATTTGCCCCCAAACGGGCCACAGCACCAGGCACAAGGTAACCGCTCAGTAAGCGCCCAGCAGCCGAGCGACACCCACAGCCGCCTCCACTCACTGATCGTCCGCCACGCGCCGAGGCAGGAGGAATCGTAATGAAACAGCCCTTGGAATCTGGGCCCCTGGTGCATGGTTGCTGAGCAAATTCAAGAGCAGGTACTTCATAAAGCCTCAGATTAATCCCCACCACAGCCTTGGGAAGTAAGAATTTCTGTCTCCATTCTTCACAAGGGAGGTTCACCGTACTTGTTGAGTCTCAAGGACCCAGTGACACTGGCCGTCCAGGGGAGAGGACGGCCGGGAAGCTGGCGTTGCTCACTGCCTGCCCACTGGCACTCCCGCTGTGCAGCCAGGCTCTGGAGGCTGGGGACAGACACCAGACTGAGGAGGGCAGGAGGCAGGCGGGCTGGGTCCTCCAGCCAGCCAGGACAATCCAGGGAGAGGTGCAGGCACTCTGCCTAGAGAGACGTCAGAACCACTCTGCTCAGTCAGGCACCGCCTCCAGGAGCCAGGGTGCTCACCTGTGTAAATGTGTGTGAGCAGAGAGCACNCTCCTCCCCCACAACGGCAGGAAGGCAGCAAACCACCTTCTACTTGCTCACGACAACATCCTTTCCTTAGTAAGACCTCTTCAACCCTTCACTCCCCTGGGCCCATTTCTGCCAGGTCCTACCAGATTCTCCCGTGGTGCACCTGGGCAGAGAGCCTATGGAATCCAGTGACCGCTGTATTTCCCACTCGCTAAACGTATGACGTTGCTACCACTGCCCTGGATTCCGCACTATTTCTGAGCTGTGTGACCGTAGGCAGGTCACTTAACTATCTGAGTCCATCCTGTCTTCTGTAAAGTCAGGCCTCAGTAGTACCTATCTTAAAGGGCTGGTACGTGAATTATAGGAGACAACACCTNTTCCATAAAGATGGCTCAGGGCCTTGGCCAGTGAGAACCCGCGGACAGCCTTGGGACCTAGACCACAGGACCCAGTGTGCGGTACCACATCTGCATGGCTCTGTTCTGATTGGCCCGTGTGGCCAGTGTGAATTCTGATTGACCAGGAACCAGCCAATCACGTGTTGAGCACTTGGAGCTCCGCTCCCGAGATGTGTATAAGAGACAGTCAGAGAAGTCTAGGAGAGGCTGACTAGAAGAGCAGAAGTCCCTTCCGAGGAATTGAGTTCTCTCAAATATAGGTAACAGAACTGAGGCACAGAGAAGGACAGGGCTCTGCCCAAGGTCACACAGCACACCAGGGGATCCCACCTCGGGCCCTGCTGCCCTCTCCTGTCCACTCCCAGTCCTCTAGGTGGTGTTACTAGTGCCCAGAGAGGGGCAGCTTTCAGCGAGGCTTTCTGATTCACCTCTCCTCAAAGTTCCAAAACCCTGGAGACTTGAAACCACAAGCCCTTGCAGCGGTCCTCAGAGGTTTGGCCAGGACGACCTGGTCCACAGCGCCACCTGCTGATCAGCGATTCCACGCAGGTCAGGGCTCCCCGCCAAGGAGGAAGGCTCATTGCTATTAACCATTTCAGGTTCCTGAGTACAGCCCTCATGGACATCTGTTTTACAGTTTACTTCCTTCTCACACATCCAACTGCAAGGGAAGAAAGACGGGAGAGGAGGAAAAACATACGAGAAAAGAATATAAACAGTCTAACTCACAGACATGTTTTATGGGACAAAGGAAAACAAAAAACTAGGAAGGAAATAAAACGGATGGGAAAGAGATCAAAATAATCAAGAAAAATACAGAAATAAAGGAGGGGAAAAAAGGTTTGACCAAGAAAAAGAGAAAATATCCACACCAAGTCAGGCCAAGCCCAGACCAGACGGGCAGAGGACAGGACCCATATTGCAGACAGTCTCAGCCACTGCTACCTCCGTCCCAAAGGTGTGCGCCCAGAACAAGCGTCTGGGTGGGAAGCCAGGCAGGCAGGAGCTGGCAACACTCAAGCCCTGGGGGTTCTGGACAGGACACGGTCCCTGGCGCCACCTGCTGGACGGATGGGGGTACCACGTCTATCCCCCGGAAGTTAGATTTGGATGCAAATATCTCCATTTCTCAGAGAAGGAAACTGAAGCTCCAAGAGAGATGGTGACTTGTTAAGGGATGGTCACTCAGCAAGTACAGCAGCCTGCCAGGTACAGATATCTGAAGATGTCTGACTTCAAAGGTCTCAGCCCAAGCTCTCCCCGTCCTCAACAATCCAGCCCAGCCCAAGAACAAGGCCAGGTGCCGAGCGTGTGGTTAGCGGCGCGTGCTTTGGCCGCACGCAGCTAGGATATGGGTTGCTGGCTCTAACAGTGATGAGCCTTCTTTTTTTGTTGTTATCAGTGGTTCACTGACACCCAGCACTGGGCCAGACCTGGGACAGAGCAGACAGCATGGATGTGACTCTTGCTCTCGGGGTGCTTCACTGATGGCAGAGAATGGAAAATAGAGAAGCAGTTACATTTAGATAAAGTTACAAAGTGGCCAACACACTCCATACCACCTTTGGCTTTCCGAGTGGCCCCCAACACAGCCCACACCTAGGGACCGCATCCAAGTCAGCGCCGTTGGACAGGTGGATAAACTGAGAAGCGGGGGAGCAGAGAACAGGGGATCAAGAGACTCACCAGCCGCAGGGACTCACCCATCTCTTGATGCTCCGTTGGTCAGCGCAGCCACTGCTGGTCACCAGTTCCTCCCTCAGCCAACATCGCCATGGCAACTCCAGAGCTGAAGATCTGGAGATTCGGGAGGCCAGCGCTGGCCAAGCTCGCCCAGGCAGGGCCATCCCAGAGATGAGCAATCAGGTAGAGGGTGTTAGGCCGGGTGAGAGATGGAAACCTGACTCTGCCCAAAGGCAGTGGCCACACCTCGGCTTCGGGTGACATGTGACCAGGCAGGACACATGGTCCCACGAGGGCCACTGGGACCAAAGCATCTGAATTTTCAAAAGAAACCCCGATGCAGGATTTAGAAGTGAAAGCTGCTGGTTCTTGAGTGTCTAATTCAAAATATCAGGAAAACAAAAACAAAACCACATTAGTTTCCAAGTTTCAGCTTGCTCACCGCCAGTTCAAGACGTCTGGTCATTTACAAAACACCCCTTCTCTGTAAGCAGGCCTTCATGCTCCACTTTGTACCGAGAAAGGCCTTCCAGAGCAAGAAACAGTCCCAGGCTTCCACCCCATTTGCTGATGCAGCTCTGTTGTCTGAGAAGGGATGTGACTTGCTTAAGGCTGAAGAGACCTTAATTCTCAGTTCCAAACCAAAGCTGCCCATGTCCATCACTGCAGGAGAACTCACTCATCTCGCTGCAGGCCCTCTGGGTGCAGAACAGGGAGACACTTCTGCTTCCTGTTTAAGTGTCTGCCTGGAGGAAGACAGCAATCCTCCCTGTTGACCCCAAATATGTGTCGAGGTGATGGCTCTCCCCTTAGAGTGATTTTCCCGGGATCCAAATACAGGCTTCAGATAATTCAAGTAATCAGTCCATCACTGTGCCCCAAATCCCACCAGGATCTACTCTCATCTATTACGTTGTTGAGTCTTTCAAAACCTGTAATTGAAAGACACCAAGCTCTCTTTGCGGGAGAGACCCAGAGCCTGGGTCTGGAGAGAATAAGCTCTGAGAGCTGGTTTGGAAGGGAAGGAGATGAAAAGAGCAGGGGCTCTGGTCCAAAATGGCAGGACTCAGGGAAGGCCCAAGTGTGCCCATGAGAGGGAGGGCTTCAAGAGGAAAGCACCCTCAAAGAAGCCTTTCATAGAGATCAGTGTTTTCCAAAGTGTGGGAAAGGAGGGAAGAGAGAGGGATGGAGAGGGAAGGAACAGGGTAGGGAGAAGGGAGGGAGACTGAGAAAGGCATGGGGCAGACAATTCAGGCCTGAGGATTACATTTCTCTGCCTGGGCAGCCAGGCAGTTCCATAAAGATGGCTCAGGGCCTTGGCCAGTGAGAACCCGCGGACAGCCTTGGGACCTAGACCACAGGACCCAGTGTGCGGTACCACATCTGCATGGCTCTGTTCTGATTGGCCCGTGTGGCCAGTGTGAATTCTGATTGACCAGGAACCAGCCAATCACGTGTTGAGCACTTGGAGCTCCGCTCCCGTGGGATTCCGGACCCACTGGACCTTGCAGGTTGGGGGATGGCCCATCCCGCAGACCACCCTGATCCTCGGGCACACGTGAGACAGGGAGTCCTGGCATGACACCAGCAGGAGGCAAGGGAATGCCTGGAGAAATGGTCCCGTTTTTCCACCATCACACTGAAATGAGGACTCAGAATTCAAAACAAAGGTGAAATACATATATATAAAGAGTGATTTTCTTGGCGCATCTGAGATGCAGACCCACCCCGCGATCTCGGGTAGTCCTCACCACTCCTCTGCAGGGAATATATACACACTGCCCTCATTTTAGAGGAGGAAACTGAGGTTCAGTGTGGTAACTCACGGTACCGATGGACCTGTCCTCCGCGCCATCTTCATGGCGGTTGCTTACTCTGCCTATGACACGTGCAGGCCCAACCACCCCCAATGCCACCAGGGTCAGCCCCGAAGGAACCCACCACAGATCAGGATCTTTGTATTATAAACCAACTTTTAATAATAATAAAAAAATCTATCATGAATTGAATGAGAAGATCTGTACATTGTAAAGTAAACCAGTGCACAATGCCCTTGTCTGCAGGGAAACCTCTCCCTTTCTGCCATGGGGGTCCTTATTTGTATCAGGCCACCTCTGTCCAGTGACAAGCTCACCTCTTGCAATCTGATGCAGGGTGGCAAGAGAGGGAAGGCGACTCCCAGGGATGCAGGGAGCCAAGATATTGATGTGGCTTCAAGCCTGCAGGGCAGAGGGGAAACTACACCTGATCTTACCCATCAGCCAAGGTGGAAAGACATGTCTCTGCTGGTGACAGGAGCTGGAAGGGTCAAACTCCAGGGTTGGGGAGAGTGGGGAAGGGGGCCGGACAGTGGGTAGACACTGTGTGCGTTCCTGTGCCCAGGTGGGCACGGTAGCTTCCGGTCTCTCTGGCTAGCTGAGAAGTCCCAAATGCCCTGCTGCTGCCTTGCTCTGGATTAACATTAAAAATAAACTACAGAAGCCGCCACTCAGGGTTTCCCAGCAGCCCCTCTACCACAGAGGACAGACACTCGTGTGGGACTGCCTCTCCATTGGATGGTTCAACTACTTCCAGCCCCCAGGCCTGGCCCAGCCACCTCTGAAACCCTTGGAGCCAGTCATTCAAAGAACAAAGTAATTCACCCTAATACAGGCCAACGGCTAGAGAACTGAACGTGGGTGGGGAAAGGAACCCTAGTCGATACCTGTAAGCAATATCTTAAGACCCTAATACTTAAAAAGATGAAATACTGATATTTCTTGAATTTTCAATAATTTAGTTTTTTNGGGGACGACAGAGGATGAGATGGCTGGATGGCATCACGGACTTGATGGATGTGAATCTGGGTGAACTCCGGGAGATGGTGATGAACAGGGTGGCCTGGCGTGCTGCAATTCATGGGTCGCAAAGAGTCGGACATGACTGAGTGACTGAACTGAACTGAACTGAGGACTAGCCAGTAGGGCACTCTGTGATGCTTCTGATGTTTATGTCAGAAGCTTTTCTATCCCCTTTTCACTGTAATAAAACTGCAGTGAAGCTCTGAGTGGTTGAAGCCTTGTGTCTGGTCCCAAAGCTAAATTCTCTTCTTTGGAGATAACGAATCAGACACTGTTCACCATAAGCTATCAGTGGTCCTTGTGAATGAAAACTCAAGATTCAGAGAATACCCAGAGCTGTATCCATTGCTAATCTATAACTATGCCTTTCACCTCAGTCATGCCATCCAGAAGGGCATATCAGGGAAAAGGCACAACTCTGAGAAATCAGTTGACCTTGATGGAAGGCTTATATTATCTAAGCCTGATCAAAAACTTAAATTTTCTTATAATCTTGAAAGTAGAGTCGCTCAGTCGTGTCCGACTATTTGTGACCCCATGGACTGTAGCCTACAACGCTCCTCCGTCCATGGGTGTTTCCAGGCAAGAGTACCGGTGTGGGTTGCCATTTCCTTTAAATTCNATTTTCTTATAATCTTGAAAGTAGAGTCGCTCAGTCGTGTCCGACTATTTGTGACCCCATGGACTGTAGCCTACAACGCTCCTCCGTCCATGGGTGTTTCCAGGCAAGAGTACCGGTGTGGGTTGCCATTTCCTTTAAATTCTTGATGGTATGAAAATGCTCTGACACTGTTTCAGTTATGATGTGTAGTTCTGCAAACCACCAACTGAGCACTTGAGACACTTTTCTTCCTTATATTATATAGAGTCTGGAGGAGGCAGGGCATCTAGTTCATCAGTGCAGTGATGTCATCAAAGACCCAATTTTGTTTCAGGTATTAAACACATTTAAATTTTACCCTCCTTTATTGCATTATGGTAGAAAGATGGCTGCTAAAGTTCTAAGCATCATTATGGCACACCAGTATCCCAAATAGGAAGGAATCAAAAAGAGACATTAAAGTCATGATTGATAAGACATGATGCAGTTCTTGGGGCTGGGCACACTGTCAACTCAAAATACATTGCACTTCTGCTAGCAAGAAAGAAGGGAAACAAATGCCTGTTGGGTAGGCAACTATCACTGTTAGCTTCCTAAAATCCTTCTCTTTTAACTCTGCGAAATACGACAATGGAACATCAAGACTCCACTTTGGACCATTATTCCTACTATGTCTATACCTTGAACATTCTTCTGTCATCTTCTTTTTTTCCCCTCTTCACTCCACAATTTATAAGTTGTACTATAGGTTGAATGACATGAACTTACCAATATTCTCCTATTTTCCCATAAAATTTTCACGAGTCCCTCAACTAATTTGGGATTAAAGGAAACTGAATAATAACTATGGGCAGTTCGGAATAAAAACTGCTTAAAGCCACCAGAAAATGTTTTTAAAAATAGAAGAAAACCTATCTGTTTTACAATTTAAACCAGCGAAAGACTCAAATTGGACATTTTCACTTGGAAAAACAGAACAAATGTCACCTGCTAATTACCTCTAGTCATATTTCTAGAGACTGACAGTCATAGATGAGGAGGTGTCCATTTTTTATTTCTTCAGTTTGAGGAAGTGATCCAGTCATGTCCTGCAGAGAGAGAAAATGCATTACCTTGTGCTTTTCTTTAATAGTGTGAACTACCATTTACCTTATGCCTTCTCTCAGTCCCAGTTGAAATTATCACCATGGCTAAACATATATTCATAAAGATATGGAACTCAATAGAGAAGAATTAATCTTCCTAGAGTAGAACACTTAAAATTAAAAAAAGATGAGTGGAAAGAGCCAGCACAGAGGGGAAAGACAAGATAAGTGTCTCAAACACCCAAGTATGGAGAAGATCCAGCACTTTGCAGGGGCCATAGCCAGGCTTTGTAACAGGAGAGGAAGTCATCTGGAAAATGGCATTTCTCACACACCAGCTGTAAGTCAATCTCCCGGGTAGGAGTATCAGATTAAACAACACTTGCAGGTCTCTCATTTCTATGAATGTAATAAGATTCCATCAACAGAGTCAATCTTTTGTTCAGTGGTTTACCACCTGCTGGTCACATTTTGCTAAAGTCATCTTCTACAAAGTCCCTGCCCAGGAAGTTTCACATGCTTGGTCTGGAATGTCCCTTTTGTGGAAGAAATAGATTAATAGCATAAGAAGTCATCCTGATGTGCAGCCAAATAAAAAATTGAGTCATGATCATTAAAATGTATGCCATTTAACAGCTGGAAAGGATAGCATGAGAGTTCTTGAGAAAGTTNAAGTTTCACATGCTTGGTCTGAAATGTCCCTTTTGTGGAAGAAATAGATTAATAGCATAAGTCATCCTGATGTGCAGCCAAATAAAAAATTGAGTCATGATCATTAAAATGTATGCCATTTAACAGCTGGAAAGGATAGCATGAGAGTTCTTGAGAAAGTTAATAAATGGGGCGGGGGGTGGAGAAAGAGAACTAAATAAAAATATGAAAATGGCAAAAAAGCAATGAAGAATTTCAGAAAATAAAGGAGTGAAAAATCCAACTGTTGCACACAAGACAACAGCAAAGTAAGAAGAAATAATTTTACTGGTTGAGAAAGTAGATTATAGTTCTGGTTTCACTAATTATTCATGTAATTTTGAACAGGTCACTTAATCTTTACTTTTTAAAAACTTTAATATCATTTATATTTCATGCCATTCACCCATTTAAACATAGAATTCAATGCTTTATAGTATATTTGCAGAATTATACAATTGTCATAGTCTAATTTGAGAACATTTGATTACCCCCCAAAAAACCTAATTCCCATTAGCAGTCACTCTTTATTCACACTGCTCTCAAACCTGGCAACTAGTAAAATATTTTCTGTCTCGATAGATTTTCCTCTTCTGGACATTTCATATAAATTTCACTTTATGCAATGTTTTCAAGGTTCACCCTGCTACAGCATATATTAGCACTTCATTCCTTTTTATTTTAAATAATACTCCATTACATGGACATACTGCATTTTTTACTTTATTTAACAATTGGTAGATATTTGAGCTTTTCCCTCTTTTTAGTGATTATAGATAATGTTGCTCTTAGCATTTGTGTCAAAGCTTTTGTAAACCATGTAAGTTTTCATGATCTCATCTATAAAACAAAACTAAGAGTCTATGCTTTACGTTTCCACATTTGAGGAAGTTTTCATTTTAATTCTCTAATTGATTTATGACATAGTTATTGAAAAATATAATTAGATACATTTTCAGCTGATATGCCTAGTAAAACAATTAACAATGGCATACACTACTGCCTTTCAGGTGATAAACAGATATGCATGTATGTTAAGTTGCTTCAGTTGTGTTAGACTCTGTGACCCTATGGACTGTAGCCTGCTAGGCTCCTCTGTCCATGTGATTCTCCAGGCATGCATACTGGAGTGGGGTGCCATGCCCTCCTCCAGGAACTCTTCCTGACCCAGGGACTAAATCCATGTCTCCTGTAGTTCCTGTGCTGCAGGCAGATTCTTCACTGCCGAACCACCAGGGAAGATCATAAATAGATGAGAGCTCTTCAAATATTTGTTAATTAACAGACCATTTAATTTTCTCTTGTATTCATTTAGCCACCTATCCATTCATTCATCAAATATTTACCAGTTGCTTATGAGTGCCCACAATGTGCTATTTCCACAAGGTACAGGGCAGTAAATAAGAGAGAGCTTACATATAAGAAATTTATATTCTGGACATGTATGCACATCTATAAGAAACATGGCAGAAAGTGAAAATGACATTTATTGAGACTTAGATATATAGTCTTGGTGAGTTTAGAGTACAGTTCTTTGCCTACCGTGATATTTCAACAAATTCTTTGTTGTTGAAATGAAACTCTTGGTTGAAACGATCTAGGAAAAGGCTTATTTAAATATAGAAAATGACAGGATTCAAGTAGGAGGTACTTGCTCTTGAAAGATACTGTTGTTGTAGATGTTATAGCAATGTATAATAATTGCCAAAGAGAACTGGAAGTGGTGTTAGCAGCAAGTTACAGAAGATCAAAACTTGTGCCTTATGGAGCCATGTGATTATACTTTGGCACAGAACAAACCATCCTACATTGCTATCCAGTTTGTTTGAATATACCCTGCATTTCAACATCTTTCTTTTGAAATAATTGTGGCCTTCCCTTTTACATCATCCTGGATTTCTGTTTAAAATGCCTGATGAAAGATATAACATCTAAAACTGTAACATAATAAAGGAAATTTGTTTTGTTAACTCATTAGATATTATAATCCAGTCAGTATTTTACAAATACTCCTAGTAGTTAGTGTTATGAAAATTGCTGAATGCTATATTTTCTTTTCTCAGAACTAATGATGACATTTGATATCCTGAACAAGTTTTGCTAATCTGGTTAATTTTTGAAAAATAATATAAATATGAATACAAAGTTTACTGATTTCACATTGACTTGAAATAATCTTGGATATTTTAGCTTACAAGATGGATTCATTCCAATGATAACCATTGGCCATCTGTTTCCTTTCCTGAGAAGCAATAAAAGAATATACTAATTTGTAATCAGAATGCAATGAGACACTACATCCACAAATATTAGAATCCATCAAGAGAATTCTTTTGGTTTGTACCAATAGTCATTGTTCTTTGATACTTGTACTGAAGTCACAGGAGATGCCACGAAGGAAGTGAGGCTATAACTGAATTTTGGAGAAAAAACAAATCATCTTGAAGATAGGTTCCACTATGAATTCATCTTCTTTACATATAACTCCCCTTTTCTGTACCTCTACCCCCTCCTTCAAAAATTCTTACTCTTATTTATCTGGTCAGTTCCCTCTATACTTCTCTACAAGAGCATCCCCAAATTTTCCTCTTTTCTTAAAACCTCCAGTCTCACCAACCTTGTTGCTATCAACTCCATCCTCATATAATGACTTTAAAGATAGTAAATTCAATTTATTAAGTAAAAAGCCCAGAAATACCTTCCAATGTACAAACAACCTTATAACTACACTCATTACCTTTTATCTTCCTGCTACCACCGAAAGTCCTCTTTCCTCTCAAAGGCTTATCTTTCTCTCTAAGCTCTAGTTCCCTTCCTGAGCTGGATATTCTTCATCTGTCCTCTGTGTCCACTTTCCACCATTTCTACCCTGCTTTATGTCCCAGGAGAAGGAGCTGTAGGACCTACATCAAGGCTCCTTTGCCCTCTGGCATCAGGTTGGATTTTGCCAGTGGAAGTCACCAGAAATCAGAGCAGGAGAATGTTGAGGAATAGTCTTGCCCTTATTATCCTCCTTCTCAGGCTCAGGGGTTGGCGATGAATGTGTTCCTCTAAAAAGTCCACAGTATTTACCCTGGAGCTATAGGTCTCAAAATGTCATGGTAACCATTTGCTCTGTTATCAGACCTAGTGGAGTGACACTGTTGCTGACCCCAGGAGCCCTTCACCGTTTTGGGTTCCTTTTTCTTAATTCTGTCTTTAATTTCAGCTCATTAACTTCATTCATTTTTTTTTTTTTTTGAGTGTTTCTGCTACTTGTCAAGAACTTAAGGATACACGTTCTTAGCAAATACTCATCAAGAAAAATTGTTTGGAACTTGTAAATAAGATCAAAGGTGAACAGAATGTCCTTTTATTATCATAAGGGGTCATTGTTTTACAGGTTCACACAAGGGTTATCCAGGGGAATATACTTTGTTCAGCTCAGTTTATTATGACTTAAAGGTCCCAGACTTAGTGAAGTTACATGAATAGTTAATTTATGCATTTTGTACTATAGTGATGTAAATAAGGTCTGTCTAAATTTTCTCTGTATAAAAGCACTAAAGACTTCAGTTTTTACTTTTCAGGATATTAATCAATTTGCACTTACTAAGCAATCTTGTCCTTACATTTCTTTGATAATGTGCTGTGCTACACTTAGTTACTCAGTTGTGTCTAACTCTTTGTGACCCCAGGGACTGTAGCCCTCCAGGCTCCTCTGTCCATGGGGATTCTCCAGGCAAGAATGCTGGAGAGGGTTGCCATACCCTCCTCCAGGGGGTCTTTCCAACCCAAGGATTGAACCCAGTCTCCCACGTTGCAGGTGAATTCTTTCTGTCTGACCCACCAGGGAAGCCCAAGAATACTGGAGTGGGTAGCCTGTCCCTTCTCCAGAGGAACTTCCTGACCCAGGACCAACTGGGATCTCCTGAATTGCAGGTTTATTCTTTACCAGCTGAGCTATCCGGGAAGCCCTTCTTTGGTAAAACTTAAAAGTGAATCATCTGATTAAATCACTTTGAGCTGGTCTTAATATCTTACAAGTTACCTCATTGTTTAGCAAATCAAAGGGCATTTTTGATACATGTTCTTTTTATATTTGTATGAGAGTTGTGATTGTATCTTTCTGAAAATTCTCCTTTAGCATCTCTTTTGACTATCTCTCCTGTCTTATATCTACTTCTTTAATCTTTATCTGTTGGTTCCTTCCTATGTTCATTTAAAGCATATTCAAATCTCTCCTATCATTAAAAAATAAAACAAATCCTGGAAATTTTCTGTTTCCATTTATACTTCACACTTCTTGAAACAATTGCCTGCATACACACACATCTGTCATTTCTTCATCTCACTTCTGTTTCTCTTTCTGTTGACATGATTTCTTCCTCCGTGATTCCAATGAAAGTGCTCACATCAAAGAGCTCCTTATTCAATTTAATAAACACGTTAAGTCCTGAAGTCAATTAAATTCACCATAGCATTTAACTCTGATGTCTCTATTCTTGAAATATTCTTTTGGTGACTGTGGTATCATGCATTCTTGATTTTCTTTCTTCTTTCTGATTGTAATTCTTTTGAGTCTTTGCATGATTGTGATGCAGGGTTTGGTTATACTTGAAGGTTGTCATCTGAGCCTTTTTTTTTTTTCCTTCTTATTCTTCATATGCTCCCACATGATCTCCTTCTACTTCAGAGGCTTCAGTTACCATTTAGTTCCATGGCACAGGCCTAGCTTTACCTCTGAAGCATCACGTCTGCATACCAGCTTTTATTAGGCATCTTAGATGTCCCAGTATATCTAAAACTCCTTACAGTATCAAAAGAACTAATTGTGCATTAAGGAATAGTGTCACCATTCTGTGGCTGCTTAAGCAGAAACAGACAATTTTCTTAAATAATTCTTCCTCACCTCTTGTATACAATTAAACTCTAAATTAGGACAATTTTACCTTTTAAACAATTCTCACATCTACTTTTATCTGCATCCTGACTCTTACTCTTTGGGTCAAGTCACAATCATTCAACTGCCTCCAAATTAGCCTTCCTGCCTCTATTTTTGGGTTTCTCTGGTGGCTCAGATGCTAAGAATCCACCTGCAGTGTGGGAGACCTGGGTTCGATCTCTGGGTTGGGAAGATCCCCTGGAGGAGGGCATGGCAACCCACTCCAGTATTCTTGCCTGGAGAATCCCCATAAACAGAGGAGGCTGGTGAGCTACAGTCCATGGGGTTGCAAAGAATTGGACACAGCTGAGTGACTAAGGTGCTGCTGCTGCTGCCTCTATTTTTGCCATTTATCTAAAATGCTAATTGAATTTCTCTCACTTTGAACCCTCAAATAACTCCTGTTTTCTTTGGGTATGTCCAATGATCTTATCATGGTGTTTAAAAGCCTTCATCCTCTGACCTTGACTTCCGCTGTAGCCTCATTTCTTGTATTTCATTTATGAACTCTTTGCTCTAGTCATAGTAGATGGGAATTAAAGCCAAGTGGAACCCAAACATCGACCTACTTAGAAATATGCTTGCTTTCTGTTTTCTGCAGAATAAACAAAAATTTGTAAATTTTGGTTGATGATTTACTTGTGCTTATATAATAATAGCTTCACTGGGAGAGAGAGTACTTTGTAGGTCACCAGTTGTCCTTTATGTTTTGCTGAATGTCCTAAGCTTCAGCCCTAACTGCTGTTTACTGAGGTCATTTTTCAGGGTTGTTTATGCAACTGATAAGGTTGAGAGATGAGATAATATCTCCTTCTACCCCCAGACAAAGGGCAAGCTTGTTATTCCTTTCTATAAGAGTGGTTTTGGATTCCCCAGTGTCAGTTTTTTTTCGGTTAGGATGCACATACCCTGCATGTGTAGTGTATATCTGGATTCCTCCTTGTCTCCTTGTGAGATCTGGGGGCAAGAAGAACCACTGTAAATATGCAGATGCTCCAGCAGCTTGCTGTGCCCTGAGTAATAAAACCCTTTGTCTCTGACTCAGGAGTTTTGTCTCTTCTGCCAGCATCCAGGGAAGAATAAGACTAATTTATTAGCTTGAAAATAAAATCAGATCTTAGACCTGATTGTTTTATATTTTAAAGTTGTGTTTTTGCTTCTAAGTAATTATAACACAAGTTGATAAAAATGTTGCTTTTTTCTGAATAGAAAATTAAAATAATGAATGGTTTAGGTTAGTATTGGCATCTGGCAGTTGTGGTGGGTTTTGTTCAGTGGCTCAGTCATGTCTGACTCTGCACTGCAGCACTCCAGCTTCCCTGTCTTTCACTATCTGGCAATAGTACTTGAATGTAATTTTAGAGGGGATTCTCAATAGTGATAGGTCAGCTTTTGATATCAACTTCTATATAATCATTGGACCTAAGGCAGTGTTAGAAATATGAAATCATGTTATTCTCAGTGGCATCTAAAGGATATTAAAAGATTCATTAATTTTTTTCTTTCAAAAATATGTTAGCACTTAAAAAAAAAAAGCACAACATGAGAGTTGTGACTTAAGTTTTATTTGGGGTCAAATGAGGACTATATCCCAGAAACAGCCACTCAGGTATCTCTGAGGTACTGTTCCAAAGAGGTAAAGGGGAAGACCAGGATATATATGACTTTAGTAAAGGATGATATGTGCATTCAAGCACACATTTTGGCAGAAAGTTGCTGCTAGTCATGAAGAGCAGTTGTCTCCATTAATGATTTCAGTGCTTTTCTAGGTATGAAAAGATGCAAGATATTGAGCTCTTAAAATCTTCTCCTGAAAATATCTAACTATCCGAAGACCAATTCTGCCAGTTTTTCCCAGAGCATAGAGGGCCTCATTCCTGATTTTCACCTTGAACTTTCTTTCAGGTTATGTTGAAGATCAGGTACTGTAGTGACTAGTGACTTCATGCCTTTGGAACCCAAAGTAGAGCAACGATTTTCAGTTGGAAGCACCTCTAACATATTAGCATGATCATAGCAATGTGGATCATCAAATCGACCTGACACTGATCTGAATGAGAAAGTAAAAAATTCAACTCATTCTTTCATTAATTCATTCTGAGAAAAAGAAGCACCTACTAATTTCCAGGTAGAAATTTCTATTCTAGAGAGTATGAATTTAGAAATAAGTGACAAAATCCTTGCATCCTTATAGAGATTACAACTAGTGGGAGAGCATGACATGCAAACATTTCTAATATAATGTATTGATCATACGAATTTTGATAAAAATAATCATTAATCCATAGTAAAGTGCCAGAAACCTGAGAGTCATTTCCTAGGCAGGTTGATAAGTCTAGGGGTCCCCAAGGAGAGAGGGGTCTGGAATTCTCAAGGAGGAAGAAAGGACAAACTTTTTTTCCTTCTCTACATTCTTTAGGATTATATAACAATAATATATTCTGCCTGAGGACAACCTCTGGATTAAACCTTCTGGCTAATTCTGTTATCTTAAAATGTAAATTATGGGAGTAGGTCTGGTGAGGTCTTTACAACCTCCAGACATTCTTTGGATTCATTGAAGAGTATATAACTTCATTGCTAATACTAACAAGTGGGTACTCTTTCTGTCCCCTTCTGATGCCTATGTCAGAAGCTTTCTCTATCTCCTTTATACTTTAATAAAACTTTATTACGCAAAAGCTCTGAGTGATCAAGCCTCATCTCTGGCCCTGGATTGAATTCTTCTCCTCCGGGAGCCAAGAATCCTGGCGTTGTGATTCAACAACAACCTTTCAAACCATTATCTATGATAGTTTATATATATGTAATTTATTATATGTTTTATAGATATAAATATATCTACCAGTTTTTTTTTTTTCTTTTAGGTGTGTTAGTTGCTCAGCCATGTCCAACCCTTTGCGATCGCATGGACTGTAGCCTGCCATGCTACTTTGTCCGAGGAATTCTTCAGGAAAGAATACTGCGGTGGGTCGCCATTCCCTTCTGCAGGGTATCTTCCTGACTCAGGGATCAGACCTGGATCTCTTGCATTGCAGGTAGATTCTTTATTATCTGATCTACCAGGACAGCCCAGTTTATATACACGAATTATATGTGATAGCTTATATATACTAGTATATATGGTTGTATACATACACATATATATGTATATGTACCCTAGTATATAAATGTGTATGTGTATGTAATTTTTATGCCCAAGTCGCGAAATCTCCCAATGACCACCAGGGAGTGGATATCAGATGCAAAAGCAAGAGAGTTTTTATTACCAAGCTCCAGCTGGGGCTCCCACGGATACCGACACAGTGGCTAGAGGGAGGAGCCTCGAACTCTGGGTGTCATTGCTTATATAGGGTATTCTCCTGCAAAAAATGTTACCTTCTGTGGAAGGGCTAGGTGTTGGGTTCTGATTGGTTTTCATCTCCCGGGTTCTGATTGGTTCCCATTTCCAGGGCTTAATTCAAATTTCCCGGGCAGGTCATAAGTCCTGAACGTAAAGTCAGGAGATCCTGATCTGGGATCTGATTGGCTCGCAGGTAGTGGGATGAGATCAGGGGATTTCCAAAGACTCTTTCCTCCGAACTCTAAAATGGAGTCTTTTTTAACAGAATGGGGTGGCTTAGGTTCTTCATAATTATTAGGAATACTAACTTTGAATTAGGTTTATTGTTCAGAGAACTCAGAAATTCTGAGTACATAATTTGTCTTACAAGCTTGTGTTTTCCTGAGTGTCCATGAGAGAAAATGAGAATATTCATGTTCAGTTGTATTCACTGAATATACACAAGGTCAAGTACTTCTGTTGTAAGACTTAGATTACAAGTTAAATTCATGAAGAACTAAGTTTGCTTGGAGAACACAGTATTTTGCATTTTAAACTGTAAGGACCTGGCAGAACTGGAGGTTTCATGTATTGTGGTTGCATTTTGAAATTTCAAAGGCCTGCTTTTGATTGGATTATAAGATCCATGTTATGTAAATTGGAGTGTGTCATTGAATGAATGAGTACAATAGCAAGACAATATATTTGTCCCTGGACTAAATTTCATGAGGGCAAAATCTTTCTTCTGCTTGCCACTAGATCCCTGGAGCATGACTACCAAAGCAAAAATGGCTGCTGTCCACTTCATTTAAGTGTGACCCCAGGCAAAATAAATAGAACTCTTAAAAATGTGAGTGTGGTGAACACGGTGATTTATACAGTCCCATACACAGGCCCATCTCCTTATGAAATGTAGTACTGGCCTGTGAGATGCAAGCCCAAGGGGCGGAGTGAGGTGTTCCAGATGCCATGGCTTCTCTGATGAGGAGGGACAGGCATGGAAAAAGGCCCTTTTGGCCTTGTTCTTTATTACTTTTCTCCAGTTGCACTCTTCTTTCCTTACCTGTTGTCATGAGGCCTGTTGGTTCAGGAGTTATTAAGAGATTGGGAGGCCACAATAATGAAAAGAGGTCTCTTGTTGTAGCCAGGGCATAGAGAAAAAAGTTTGTGAACCCTCAGTAACATCATTGAACAGTCAGTGAACACAGGTACTACTTCCTTTGAACTTATTGTTCTGTGAGAAAAAAAAGAAACTATTTGTTTAAGCTGCTCTTAATCATAGTTTCTTTACTTGCAGTTGAAACTTATTTATAACTGATAGAGTAGGAAAAATGTATTCCCTAAATTAATATTAAAATTGTATTGTAGTCTTTAAATTATAGGAAACTTTCAGCTCATAGCTTATTGTCCTTCGACTCTTTAGGAAAATTCAAAATTTGACTTTACTGTTTAATCCTATTGGGGAAACACCATAGGCCAACTTTAACAGCCTGGAGCAGTAATTGTTTAAAAAGCCTTTAATAGGATACAATTCTCTCTTTCAATTTTGCTGCATGCTTCTTTCTTTCCTTTTGTCTCTTCCATTTTCCCTCTCCCTCCATCTTCTTGATCTCTTTTGCTTCCTTCTCTATTTCTACCCATAACCTAAACAAAGACTATACTTATTAATGTGTTAACTGAATATGTTTTTCTGTTTCCTATTTTAATTAAAAATTGATAAGTAAAATATTTTAATGTATAGGTTTATGATGTTGCTTTTTTCCAAAAAGGATTTGTACCGCCATGATTTGTAGTTTTCTCTGGAAAAAAACAGCTGCTTCCCTAATATCTTAGATTACCTCTATGAACTTTAATATTCTGAGTTAATTATTCATGAAAGAAGAATGAATTGTCATCTCTTGTCTGAGAATGGTGACTAAGGTAATTATAAGTTACTTTCATGAAGCAGAAGCAAAAACCAAAAAAACGATAAAAGTCTCTATTTCTTAAAATGTAGAGGAAACTTACTTTGACCTTATGATTTAAAGGATTCAGTGTCATCTGTAACTTATTTGTCATTAGTTCATTCATTCAACAGATGTTTATTTAGAGACGGCTGTGTGCAAAGAAATATGGGATTCTTTATTGCCCACCCCTGAAGGGATATGTGTGCCATTAAGAATTCTGAAGGAGATCAACCCTGGGATTTCTTTGGAAGGAATGATGCTAAAGCTGAAACTCCAGTACTTTGGCCACCTCATGCGAAGAGTTGACTCATTGGAAAAGACTCTGATGCTGGGAGGGATTGGGGGCAGGAGGAGAAACCATCCTATTNTGAAGGAGATCAACCCTGGGATTTCTTTGGAAGGAATGATGCTAAAGCTGAAACTCCAGTACTTTGGCCACCTCATGCGAAGAGTTGACTCATTGGAAAAGACTCTGATGCTGGGAGGGATTGGGGGCAGGAGGAGAAGGGGACGACCGAGGATGAGATGGCTGGATGGCATCACGGACTTGATGAACCTGAGTTTGAGTGAACTCCGAGAGATGGTGATGAACAGGGAGGCCTGGCGTGCTGCAGTTCATGGGGTCGCAAAGAGTCGGACACGACTGAGCGACTGAACTGAAGAAATAATTAACTTTTTTTTATCTTTATCAGAATCACCAGTCCAAGGAGAAAACTATATTTATCTCATGTCCGCTGAGGTGTAACATCACCAGAACCAAAGAGAATGAAGAGAGAGAGCCGAAAGACTGGAGGCATTCTAGGTCTTACAGATGTTGGAGTTGTTTTGCTCAGTAATTTACTGAAAATATAAGATCCTTATGATTAGTTTTCTTCTAGGTCTTACAGATGTTGGAATTATTTTGCTCAGTAACTTACTGAAAATATAAGATCCTTATGATTAGTTAAGGTTATCTTAATTTCTTTATTTTTGCAATGGACAATCTGCAAAAACTGTGAGAGAGCTCTGAGTTGTTTAGGATCATGGAAAACTCTCTTTGAAAGAAGTACATGTTAGCACACAAGAAAATAGAGGGCACAGTCTCTGAGGTCCTAATAAGAAAAGAGGTGATGAGGAAGGTGTCTGTCAAGATTTCCTCTCTGCAGGAGGTTGCATAGTCTCCTCATTTAAGGCTTCTAAAACAATATTAAAGAAATGCTATGGAGCATTTGAGTTCCTAAGATCATTCTTTTGCTTTATATACAATTTGTAAGGTAGTTCTAGAGTTTAATATTTAGTTCTCTGTTTCAAAATTGGAAAGATACAGAGGGACCTTAGAAAGAGTTCAAAGGAACAACTCAAAGAGAAAGATCGGTCTTGTGAAAAGATTTAAGAAGAAAGACTCTAAAAAGGAAACATCATCTATTATTGGCCATAAAGAAGAGATGAAATTTGGCTGATTATTTTGGCATCAAACAAAAAGACATAAAATGGCCTAGAAATGGTAAGCCTCTTCTTAGTAATCATTCTTTTAATATTAAGATTTTTATTAAAGTATATTTATAATTAGTCTGTGTTCAGTACCCTTGAAGAGCAACCATTCTTTCATTTTGATGAAATAACTTTTCTCCAACATTTGTTATTTGTAGACTTTATGATGATGGCCATTCTGACCTGTGTGAGGTAATATCTCATTATGATTTTGACTTGCATTTTTCAAACAATTAGCAATGCAGAGCATCTTTTCACGTGCCAGTTGGCCATCTGTATGTCTTCTTTGGAAAAATGTATAGTTTACATGTAATTGTCCATCTTTCCCACAATCCAGCATCATGAGATATCATTCCATTTCTTTGAATCATCTTTGATTTCCTTTATCAATGTCTCATAGTTTTCAACATATAAATCTTTCACCTCCTTGGTTAAGTTTATTCCTAGGCATGTTTTTATGTGATTTTAAATGGAATTTTTTTTTTTTTTACTGTCTCTGGTATTTCATTACTAATGTATAGAAATGCAACGGATTTCCATGTATCAATCTTGTATGCTACTACCATGCTGAAATCATTTTTTAGTTCTAATAGGTTTTTTTTTTTTTGGTGGAGACTTTAGGGTTCATTATATAGAGTATCTTGTCATCTGCTGATAGTGACAGTTTTACTTCTTATTTTCCAATTTGGATACCTTTTATTTATTTTCTTACCTGATTGCTGTGACTAGGATTTCTAATACTGTGTTAAATAGAAACAATTAAAGTGGACATCTTTGTCTTATTCCTGAGTTTAGTGGGAAGGCTTTCAGCNGTTTTACTTCTTATTTTCCAATTTGGATACCTTTTATTTATTTTCTTACCTGATTGCTGTGACTAGGATTTCTAATACTGTGTTAAATAGAAACAATTAAAGTGGACATCTTTGTCTTATTCCTGAGTTTAGTGGGAAGGCTTTCAGCTTTTCACCACTGAGTATTATGTTAGCAGTGGGTTTGTCATAAATGGTTTTTATTATGTTTAGATATGTTACCTCTGGTGAGACTTTTTATCATGAATGAATGTTGAATTTTGTCAAATGCTTTTTCTGTATCTACTGAGGTGATTGTGTGGTTTTTTTCTTTCCTTTTGTTAATGTGATGTATCACATGGATTGATGTGTATATTGAATCATCCTTATGACACTGGAATGAATCTAAATTGATCATGGTGTATGGTCCTCTTTGTGCATTATTGGATTTAGTTTGTTAAATAGTGTTGAAGATCTTTTACTATTTAGATAATTATTATCAAAATTATTACATTCCTGCTAGTATGAGAACTCAGTGAGGGAAAAATTGTGTCTATTTTGTTCACTCTTTCTAGGTATATAGGCTTTTAGTAGGCATTGAGTGAAATTTTTTTCCTATTAAATTGAACATCTTTGGATATAATAAACATTTAGTTTCAAACGTGTTTATAGAAATCAAATGTATTAGATACCTTAATTCGAAGTGGAAAGAATATTCGTTCATATTTTGAAAGGTAGAGGTAATGTTCTAAGAAATTCTTTCTAGTTTCTTGGAGTCAGGATGACTAAAAATATGTATCTGGTTCTGAACTTCTTTCTCAGAATTCTCAGCATAGTCCTGGAGTTGCTCAGAATCAGATAATTGGAACTGGTGCATGCAACACAACCTAGTTGGTATTTCAAAAAACCATCAGATTTTNGTTATTAAATATGTGTATAATTAGAGTCTTATAAAAATTCAGAAACATGCTTTGACACTTTTATTTATATTTAGAACTTCAAAAACATCAAATGTAGGATATCTTTTGCCCTGAACTCAATTAATTTCTTTTATGTCATTTTCCTTTCCTAATATAAAACTGAATGAGTATAATAAATAAAATGACAACCAACTTCATTAGTGTTACTCAGAAGTGAAAGATTTTGTACCCAGTCCTACTTTTGAGAACTTTAGCTCTAACAGGAAAATTTTCCTTCATGATGTGGAGACTCTATTCAAGGCAAAAGGAGTGAACTGACCTGATATTTATTGTTATGTTGTCAAATCTTACTTATATACAGGAGATGTGACTATACCATGGGCTCATTGCATGCATGCTCAGTCACTTCGATCATGTTTGACTCTGAAGCCCCATGAACTATATAGCCCACCAGGCTCCTCTGTCCATGGCATTCTCCAGGTAAGAATACTGGAGTGGATCGCCAAACCCTCCTCCAGGGGATCTTCCCGACCCAGGGACTGAACCCACGTCTCTTATGTCTCCTGAACTCAGGCAGGTTCTTTGCCAAGTGCCACCTGGGAAGCACATGCCATGCCTCATTCAGTTCAGTTCAGTCACTCAGGCACGTTCGACTCTTTGCAACCCCATGAATTGCAGCATGCCAGGTCTCCCTGTCCATCACAATCTCCTGGAGTTCACTTAGACTCACGTCCATCGAGTCAGTGATGCCATCCAGCCATCTCATCCTCTGTTGTCCCCTTCTCCTCCTGCCCCCAATCCCTCCCAGCATCAGAGTCTTTTCCAATGAGTCAACTCTTTGCATGAGGTGGCCAAAGTACTGGAGTTTCATGCCTCATTACCTAGTGACTATTCATATCTGGACATTTTCCTTTACTTCTCTATTTTATTTAATTTCTCAAATCCAAATCATCACACTTGCATATGGTTATCTTATTTCAGGGCCAAAACTTAATATTTGAAGATATTTGGATATTCTTATGCATTCAGTCATAATTATGTTAATAATCAACTCCCAAGGGCATCTGAAGTTGGAACATCTGGCACACAATCAAAGTTTAGTAGGAAATGATATTTTGATTTCAGGTCTCAAATCTGGCAATTTGACCAGTCACAGCTGAATGGGTTACCAGCTATGTTGCCAAGAAGAAATCAGGATTAAAAAAATACATGTTATGCTCAATTTTGTTTCAGTCTAGTTGTTCAAAGGATATTTTGAGACTTGAAAAGAGTAACTCATGGGTTTTGTGAAACATGAAGCCCATTCTGAAAAAATAAGACTGACCTTTTTTGTTCACAACTCATTTGTCGTTTGAGCACACCGATATAGTTGGTGAATGTGAACATTTCCCATCATTTAATGGATTATACTTTTGGTAAGGTTCTTCCTTTAACTCTCTTATTTTCTCTATCATTTTGAAACCATCGATTTCCATTTCAAGTTCTGGAGATCAATAATTGTGTACTCCAGGACTTACAAGTGGAAGACATTTAGGGACATGATAGTCTTGCTCGTCTATCTCCTCTTCATCCTAATCCTTTTAGACATCTGTGGTCCAGCTATGAGAGGAGCAAAGTTGTGTGCTATGATCTGATAAACACTTTCATTCCCATCTTTTGAGAGCTGCTATGATTGGACACATTATTGGACAAGCCAGCTCTGGTGGGGACCCTCTACACAATGATGTTACACAAAGATGATGGGTATAATGTAGCTCTGAGATAGCCTCCTCTCCAAACTCTCCTTAAAGTTCAGTTCCTCCATTTCATTAACATAGGAGGAGGAAGAGGGAAAATAGATCATTATCTCTTACCTTAACTGTTCAGTGGTGATACCCTTCTTTTTCTGTTTTTTGACTAATGGTAACTTACAATCGATGCCCTCCCTCTCCATGGTGAATGACCAAATACTGACTCCTCCTCGTAAGACACACATATAACTTTGGGGGGAGGCTTTAGGGGATGATACTGAACATTTCTCTGTGGGTGAGGTCTAGTCTGACCCTTCTCCTTCTACTCCCCCTTGATTCTGGTCAAAATAAGCCTTCTTTTTGCCTCTTGTTGATGGAACTCTGTCACAGGTGAATGGAACTCTTGAATGGAGTCCTGTCAAGATAGGTCAAGTCCAGCCCCTTCTCTGTTGGTCACAAGTGTGTGGGAAACTCTGGTGTTATTGCTAGAGCTGTGATGAATAACTCTGACCTTATAAGAATTTCTTTTGGACATAATGGTGCGGTATTTCTGGGCCATATGGGATACATATTTATTGTGACTAATGCCAAATTGCCCTCTAGGAAGTTTGCACTGGTCTATATTTTCACCAGCAATGGACGAAGTTTCATTTTTACCAATATCTCTGCCAGTAGTTAGCATTATCTAGATTTCCAATTTTTGCCAGCCTATAAAAACTTAATTTGTATTTCTATAATTGCTGTTTGTTTTGATTTGTCATCTACTTGTCAGCATCTCGAGTTTCTTCTATATATTGGATAGTCATATTTCCAACTCATTTTTCTATTTGAGTTGTTATCTTTCACTATAGAATTTTAAGTGGTCTTGTATATTCTAAACATTAGTCCCTAGCTGGTTTTATACTTTGAAAATATCTTCTTCCATTCTTTAAGCTGTATGTTAACTTTATCCATAATGTCTTTTATCGACCAGAAATTTTTCATTTTGATGTAGACAATGTAATCACTTCTTTGTTTGTGCTTTCAAAGTTTTGTTTAAACAAAAAAACTTTGTTCAAATCTGTAGCTGTCCTACTTTTTATTCCACCAACTTTCTAGTTTCATCCTTCACGTTTAGATATTCACTCCTTCGTAGTCTACTTTGGTATGTAAGATTAAATAGGGATTCACTTTTCCCAAACCTTTTTACTAAATAATTCATTGTTTCTCTGTGAGTTTGTGATTCTATACTTATCTTATATAAAATTGTCTCATATACATGGTATATCCCTGAGCTTTCTATTTTGTTTCATTGGTTGATATAATTGTTCTTGTGATAGTATCTTATTTTTTAAATATTATTATTTTAAACTATGTATTCATAGTTGGCAGCATGCCACTTTTTTTTTTAATCTTTAAAAACTTTGGCTTCCTATTAAATAATAGAATAAGTTTATTTAGCTGTTTAAAAATCCAACTGGAAATAGGATGAGTATCACATTGAATTTGTAGAATTTGGAAGAATGAATATCTTTGTAATGTTAAGTCATCTTGTTGAAGAGAATAGAATGTCTATTTAATTTTATATATCATCTAGTATGACCTTTACTAGAGTTTTTATGTTTTCTCCATGGAGTGTGTTCTTGGTTAATTTCTAGATATTTTATGGCTTTCCCCCCCTTTTCTTTCTTCTTTTTTACTACTATTGTATTTTCCTCATTGGTTATTGTTGGGGTAAGTTAGTGGTATTGATTTTTTAAGTTGTTATACCCAGTTAAATTTCTTTTCTAGTCTTAGTCTTGGTTTGCTAAGATTTTTGAAAAAATAAACAGGTCTGGAACTTGATTAAAGTCTTTTTTCATCATTTAAATAATATGATTTTCCCATCTACTAATGAGATAAGTGGCATTGATAAATTTCATCAAGCATAGCTATAATAATTTTGCACTTCTAGGATTAAATTCATTTGAGCATGATGTAAACTTTTCAGGTGTTTTTCAGATGAACTATTAGATTCAGTTAGCTAGCTGTATGACCTTGAGCTGTATGACCTTGATTAAGCCACATGATCCTTCTATGCCTAAATTCTTTTTCAGTAAAATGGAGATAAGAGTCAGAGAGTTGTCTTTGAATTACATATTTCAGGGTTTGTTTAGAGGAGTGCCTGATGTAATAAAATCTATGTAAATGCTTATAATATAAAATCTTTTGCAGTCAGTTAAATGAGGTTCTAATTTTCTTTTCTTCTGCACTGTCTGAGTTTGATAGCAAAGTGATGCTAGTCTCCCAAATGAGTTGAGCAACTTTGGGCTTTTTCAAAGCAAGCATATTTAAATAAACAGAGTGCTAACTTACCATCTTGATTCTAGAGAGTTTTGCCCCCTCCCCACCTTTTTTTTAAAAGACAGTAATAATCATTGAATATGATATTAACTGTGGGTTATATATGGCCTTTATTATGTTGAGGCAAGTTCCCTGTAGACCTACTTTGTGAGTTTTTGTCATCAATGCTTCCCTGGTAGCTCAGCTGGTAAAAAATCTGCCTGCAATGCAGGAGACCACAGTTTGATTCCTGGGTCAGGAAGATCTGCTAGAGAAGAGATAGGCTGCCCACTCAAGTATTCCTGGGCTCCCCTGGAGGCTCAGCTGGTAAAGAATCTGCCTGCAATGTGGGAGACCTAGGTTCGATCCCTGGGTTGGAAAGATTCCCTGGAGAAGGGAATGAATACCCACTCCAGTATATTGGCCTGGAGAATTCCAGTCCATGGGGTCACAGAGTTGGACATGACTAAGCGACTTTCATTTTGTCATTAGTAGACATTAAATTTTATCAAAAGCTTTTTCTGCATCTGTTGAGATAATCATGTGGTTTTTATTCTTCATTTGCTAATTTGTTGTATTACAACAAATTGATTGATTAGGGGATATTGAAAAACTCTTTCATCTCTTGGATAAATCCCACGTGATCATGGTGTACAATGATTTTAATGTATTGTTGGAGTCAGTTTGCTAGTATTTTGTTGAGTTTTGCATCTGTGTTCATCAATGATATTGGCCTGTAATTTTTGGGTGTGTGTGTGATTATCTTTGTTTGGTTTTGGTATCAGAGTGATAGTTTCTTCATAGAATGAGTTCATAAGTGTTCCTTCCTCTACAATATTTTAGAATTCTTTCAGAAGAATAGATATTAACTCTTCTCTAAATGTTTGGTAGAAATCGCCTATTGAAGTCATCTGATTCTGGACTTCTGTTTGTTGGGAGTTTTAAAATTACTGATTCCATTTCAGTACTGGTAATTGATCTGTTCATATTTTCTATTTCTTCCTGATTCAGTTTTGGGAGACTGTACCTTTATAAGACTGTCCATTTCTTCTAGGTTGTCCATTTTATGGTGTATAGTTGCTTGTGATAGTCTCTCATGATCCTTTGTATTTCTGTAGTGTCAGTTGTAACTTTCCCTTTTCCATTTCTGATTTTTATTGATTTGACTCCTCTCCCTTGTTTTCTTAATGAGTCTGGCTAAAAGTTTATCAACTTATTTATTTTTTCAAAGAACTTGATTTTAGTTTTATTGATATTTTCTATCATATTTAAAATCTCCATTTCATATTTCTGCTCTGATCTTTATGGTTTATTTCCTTCTATTAACTTTTGGTTTTGTATTGTCTATATGGTGAGTTTAAGGACAATGAAGGATATGATCTCCAGGTACAAAACACTTGCTTGTATCCTTCCCATTTGCTATCGCTTCACCAAGCAACTCAGAGTTTCACCTTTAAGTTAATAAAGAGACATTATGCTAAATGAGATAAGTACAATGGTGTTATGAGGAGGTGGTGGGAGGGATAGGACAGATGTTTAAGAGTACAAACTTAAGAGTAGTAAGTCCTAGAGATCTAATGCACAGTATAGTGAATGTAACAATGATGTTGTACTATAATCATCAAAATTACTAAGAGACTAAGTCTTAATTATGTCAACCACTAAAAAGAAATGATAATCATGTCAGGTGATATAAGTGCTAATTATCACTGTAATGTTAATCATATTCCAATATATAAATGTATCAAATTGTTGTACTTGTATAAATGTACACCTTACATTTATATCTGTCAAATATATTTCAAATTAAAATGTTAGATCTAAAAAATAAATATGATAAAAATATTAAAAATAGCAAAGTTTTAGCAGAACATCATATCTTTTTAGGTTGGAAGCTAGCTGCTTAGGGTTTGAGGGAAGGAGGGTTAGGTTTTCCAGTTTGTCCAGGTAGCTCACGTATTTTCATCTACACTTCATTCAGCAGAGATTTTGCAATGCTTTCACCAGGGCAACTTGAACTCATGTTGCTGATGTCTGTAGTGAAAGGCCAGACTATAATCTCCCGGACTACTGTGGCAAGATGCAAGAGCCATCCTGGAAGGTGTTCTTCTCTTATGACTGGTTTTGGCTGTCATTGGCCCCAGGCTGCAGTCAGTCTTCTACCTCTCACACCCAGTCCAGGTAGAAAAAGCGTGTGATCCCCAGGGTTTCACGAGCATATGCATTTTGTATGTGCATTAGTTACTAAAACTCATTCTCCCCTCTTGCTTCTATATTGGCCTCAGATTGAGCAGAGGAACCCAGCAACCCAGGCTGTTTTGCCCTGTGTTGTGCAACTAGGACACCATGATTGTCCTCTCCCTTCCTAATTTGCTGATTTGACTTAGTAGTCCTGACATGCCCTGGGAGCATTTAGACTCAGAGAAGAACTTTCCATCTTTGGCACATTCTCAATGCTGTGACAAAGGACATTGTCACAGCTGATTGCTCGGCTGGGCTTTGGCTGGGAGACTTGTTATTAACTAGGCTCAAATGAAATTTTAAAAGAAAAGGATATTTTTCACATTGGCATTTAAGAAATTGTGCTACAGGAAGTGGAATATACTTGTTCCTTTTCTTGATAGAGAACACAAAGTACTTTGGATTGTTCATAGCTCCCTCAATGCACTTCAGCAAAAGAAAAGCTGAACTTTTTAATTTATTGCCAGTTCTAGAGAAGAGCTTACTAAATTCTTCCCTCAGCTCAAATGTAGCCCCTAAACTATTATTAATTATATTAGTTTATAAATAGACTCTAAAGTGATCAATTACTAAATTAAATTAAAACATTCCTCTGGATTACTTTTATTCTGTTGTACTTGATTTAGACCTGATGGGTTTGTATAAAATACTGGCCATCATAGCTACTCGCAGTTACCAAATGAAACCAATGCATTATTTCACGGAGGGTATTAGACCTTGCATTGAGGTGTGTATGGAAGTGTATAAACAAGTGTAAAACAAGTGGTTGCCTTTCTCATTGGCCTAATCAGTCTCTCTTAAGTACAGATACAAGTTTTGCCTCTCACAGAACCACTGTTACTTTAGATGTCAAGGACTGCATTTTTTATTTTTGGTGTTTTTGGTTCTCTTTGTCACTGAAAGGGGAATGTGTCAATTTAAGACAGGTGAGATTAGGTTTAGCAAAGTCTCAGCTGTGGATGGGCATCATTTTTGCCTGCAATTGTTAAATGTGAAATTCAATCACTAAATGACTTATTCTCTCCAGTGGACACCCTCAGCAGATGACAAAAAGAACAACTAACTTGGGTCCTCATCAAAGATGACATTAAAATATTCTCTTAAACTTTCTAACTTAATAGCACAACAAATGTTACTTGAGCATCTACTGTGTGTCAGGCAGTCTTCTAGCCCGAGGATGATACAAATGGAAACAAGTTAAATTCTTCTCCCATTATTAACAAGGAGACAAAAATGAACAAAGTATGCAGTAGCAATAAGTTCTATAAACATACTAACAGGGTGAGATGACAGTGACTGGGGACCCACTTCAGCTTGGGTTGGAAAAGGAAAGACATGTGCAAAGTGGCATCTGAGCTGACACCGGAGTGATATGCAAAGATTTGGAGACAGAGCATCCCAGGAGGAGCAAGACAGAAGCTCAGAGGATTGCATTTTTATGAAGAGAACTAGATCAGTGTGGATTGAACTGAGTGATGCAGGGAGAGAGCAGTATGGGATAAGACTGAAGAGGTGGATAGAAATCACTTCATTCAGGGCTTTGGGGCCCTGACCAAGAGTTTAGATGTTATTCTAAGGATAATGGGGAGCACTTCCAATCCTTTAGCAGTCCTGCCATCTGTGCCTTTAAAATGTATTCAAAATATGACAACTGCTCACCCTTATACCAACACTGCTACTTCTTTTAATCAGAAAATGTCAGGATCAAATGCAGCTAAAAAAACCACAAACAGTTTTGATGTGTACAGAATGGATTGTGGAGAGGTGAGTATAGAATAGAGGTATCAGTTAAGAGATGATTTTGTGGTCCAGATGGGAGATAATATTGACTTGGATAAAGGTGGCAGTGATGGAGGTGGTAGAAAATGGCCACATTGAGGTTATATTTTAAACTAGCCCCATCACCATAAAACCTGAGACTGTGAAACACGTGGAGAGCAATTTTCCTGGGTTCCTTTACCCTGCCACTTTCCACCCAGGCACCCCTTCCCAATAAGGTCTCTTGGTTTATTATCAGCATGTGTATCTCCTTGGATGATTCATTTCTGAGAGTTAGGCTAGAATCCACTCAGGCCCTGAATAGGGTCCCTCTTGCTGCAACACCTAAGCTTGACTGCTGAAGCAGTGACTGTTTTGTTTCATGTTTTATTTTCTGTTTATTTGTTAAATTTACTTACTTATGTATCTTTAAGGAAATCTCATAGACGAATAGGGGAACTGGTCTTTGGCTCAGACAGGACAGACTGACCTTGGACTGGAAAGAGCTATGGGTTCTTGAACTGGCTTTTTGCCTCAAGTATCCTTTTTTGGACCAAGAGAAAATGTGTTTCCTGCTCTGGGCTCTAGGCTTTGTTTGCCAGACCAGCTGTGAACACTTGTTACAGCTACACAGAAGCTGTTCACAGCATGCCTGTGACTGGTTGGAGATTGCTTAGAAGAAACTGCCAGTGGCTTGCTTGACCTCGCTCTCTTTGTTTTGATAATTCTGTCCTAATAATCCAACAACATCAATATTTGACCATGGTACCAGTCAAGACCTGATCTATCTTGCTTCTGGTTTTCTTTTTTATTGAATGGAAGTATTGTTGTTACAATATTGTGTTGGTTTCAAATGTCCAGCAAAGTGATTCAGCTTTATATATGTAATTTTTAGATTACTTTCATTATAGGTTATTATAAGTTATTGAATATTGTCCTTTGTGTTATACAGTAATCCTCACTGCTTATCTGTTTTCTTCTTAAGATTTGAATGAATGACCTCTTTGTGTGTATGTGTGTGTGTATGTAAATGTATATGGTTGTGATCATAGTTTCAGCGTGTCTCTCTGACACCCAAGACCTGTTATCACAAACTATAACCTTTGGCCATTTTTTTTTTTTTGGAAGATGAATGAAAAGAAGTAGTTCAGAGTGAAAAAACATAGTTCAAAGTTTTATCTGCATAGGTAAATTTATAGTGGTCCCTTTTTATCTTACAATGTTCCTCAGATAAGTTGGTTCCTTTTTAGTTTTCAGAGGGATGGCACAAATAAATTAGAACTTCTGTCTCAGCTGCCCTTTTGGCAAGAGTAAAGTTTCTTGTGTAAAGATGAATAAAGAGGGAGGCAGGGACCCAGAGAGTAGAGAATGGGAGGTATAATTTATCTGTACACACTGGACACTGCCCTCTTCATAGCAACAGCAATAAAGAAAAAAAATTTTTTTCTAAGTTAACATTAAAAAACAGCTGTGTGTCTCAGATGTTAAAGTATGTAGTTGTCTGGTGTGTAGCTGCTAAATCATGTCAGACTCTTTTGCAACCCCATGGGCTGTAGCCCATCAGACTCCTCTGTCCATGGGATTTCCCAGGTAAGTATACTGGAGTGAGTTGCCATTTCCTTCTTCAGGGGGTCTTACCCGACTCAGGGATCAAAACCACGTCTCTTGCATGTCTTGCATCTCCTGCACCGGCAGGCGGATTCTTTACCATTGAGCCACCTGGGAAATGCCTACTTTTCACAAATACCTTTTCTGATCTAATGTCCTAAAGGAACTGTGCTTTTGAGATATCTTAGGCTCTGTTCATATGTAAATGTAGCTGTGGGTTTCGAGAGATGAGACCTTTCGTTTGTTTTGAGCTCCCTGCAAGAAATTTCAGTTATAAGTTGGAAAAAGGATAAAGCCAATTGTAGACATATTTGCAGGTTATGGGGCAGGTGGAATTGGGAATTTCTCAAGTCTTGTTAGGTGAAAGCGTCTACATATGAATATACTTTGTGTTTATACATATATGTGCGTATATATCTATATACATACACACAAGACTCTGCAGTTCCATTTCTAGATTTGTTGTTTAAAATTTAAAGACATTGGTCTGATGAGAAGGCTTTGCTTTCAGAAGCTGTCGCAGGTCCCAGATGACAGAGCCGCTTGTCCCCCACGTGGCAGTTTCTGGGTACTGCAGCTAGAGCCCAGCAAACAGCACACCAGCCGTTCAGAGCAAGACAGCTTCTCATCCCAGGAGGAAGCACGTCTCATTTGGGTACTAAACCTGGTGACACGTGAAAGAAGATGTATGATATTTATAAAATTGAATGTTTAGAAAGCTCAGCAATGCCACATCAAATGCTTGGAGATACCCAAGGGGCAATGAGTGAAGCATGGTGCCGAGTGCAATGCCGACCTTCCTTTCATTGGGAAACAGAGCTTCACATCACGCTAAGCATTTTGCTACGTATGAAACTCACATTTGAATCAATGACTGGGAGCAGAGCCAGTTGGACCATGTGGCTCTGTAAAGTCTAGCCGGGTGATGGACGGTAATATTTTTTTGGAATGACTTAAGGAAACCCAGGGGACTGTTGACAGGCAGGGGGTCCCGACATTATTAGATTCCTTCTGATATGTCAGTGCTGCCAGTGAATTTTAGTTTTCCCCAAGGTTCTCTTTGATCTTGGAGGAAACACTGAATAAGCTTCTGGACTGTCAAATTTGCAGTGAGTTCAACTGATATTTCTTTTTAAGACTTTAAAGGATCATAAATTACAACCGGCTTTTTGGTCTCAGTGCTGTCAGAGCCCTCAGCTGTAGCAAATGTGCTCAGTAAATGTGTGTTTTGATGGACTCGACTTTTGTAACCAGCCCCCACCTCCCCAGTTTTGGAAGGAATAAAAGGAAACCTTAAGATAAAGAATATGGTTCATTAAATCAAAATATGATTTATAGAAAAGTCAAACATTCCAATAATTTGAGCTCAAGCTGGGAGTTCTGTTTAAAAACGTTTTAAATTTCATAGTACTTTGATAGTGTTTTTGTAGAGTTTCACATGATGCTTAACATATACTACCGTTCCATTTGATTTCTGTTTGCTCAGTGATAACATTTGATTGAAGCCCTGGAATTCTTGTCTCAACAGGCTTATTAACCTTAGAGTTTCAGGTCCTAACTCTTATCTGTTTCAATAATTGTTGCTACTACCAATTTAGCAGTATTCCACCTTTGGTCATGTTAAAAAAACGGTAATGTAGTCAGAAAAGAATGTTAATGTTGGTTCTAAACAAACTATTTAAATTCTTGGAGTAGTGGAAGGAACACTGGGTAAGTTCATAACATTCAGTGTTAAAATGGGGATTCTCTTGCAACAAGCTAGAGGACCTCTGACAAAATTTTTCAAATCTCTTTGATTCTTAGTTTCAACATCAGTGCATTGGGGATAAACATATTAACTTTCTAGTGTATTGTTGACTCACTCCAGAAATTTATTCAGTAGCAGTTTTGTGCTAGGCATTATTCTAAATGTTGGGATACGTAGTTGAATAATATCCAAAAGCCCTATCCTCATGAAGCTTGCCTTCTAGCTGGGGAAGACAAACAGCATAGAATTAAACAGTTCTGGTAGCCCTAAGTGTTATATAGGATATACATCAGGACAGTGTGGTAAGAATGCCTTGGCTGATAGGGACAGCCCAGCATTAAACAAGGTGTCTGGGGAAAGCTCCTCTGAGGACATCACATTGAAGGTGACCTGCATGACAAAACAGCACTACTCTTGTGAGAGGTCCAGGGAAGCACATTCTGTGGACAGGGCATAGAAATGCAAAGGCCTTAAAGTAGGCTAGAACACGGAATGTTTTTGTTTTTGGCTGTACTGTGTAGCCTGTGGGATCTTAGCTCCTTGATCAGGGGTCAAACCCATACTCTTTGCACTGGAAGTGTAATAGACTACCAAGGAAGTCCACAGTGTAGTTAGAACAGACAGAAGTCAGGTCTAGAGGAAGGCAGAGTTTGGATTATGATGTAGTTCATTTCAACCACAGTAAGGATTTGAATATTCTCCAAGGACGATGGAAATCATTGGAAACTTTTAAGAAATGTAATGACATGGTTTGATTTGTATTTCAAAAAGTTGACTGCTGTGTAGAAAATGGAATGTGGGATAGATGCTATCTATCTTTCAGGAAGAATAGTTAGAAAGCTATTCCTCTATTCTGGGTACCAGATGATGTTGCTGGGACTGGTGAAGTAACAATGGAAATGGTGATAAAAATATGGATTCAGGATGTATTTTGAACTGAACTGATGATAAAACTTGCTAATGGATTAAATTTGAGGGATTTAATAAAGAGANCCAATAATTTGAGCTCAAGCTGGGAGTTCTGTTTAAAAACGTTTTAAATTTCATAGTACTTTGATAGTGTTTTTGTAGAGTTTCACATGATGCTTAACATATACTACCATTCCATTTGATTTCTGTTTGCTCAGTGATAACGTTTGATTGAAGCCCTGGAATTCTTGTCTCAACAGGCTTATTAACCTTAGAGTTTCAGGTCCTAACTCTTATCTGTTTCAATAATTGTTGCTACTACCAATTTAGCAGTATTCCACCTTTGGTCATGTTAAAAAAACGGTAATGTAGTCAGAAAAGAATGTTAATGTTGGTTCTAAACAAACTATTTAAATTCTTGGAGTAGTGGAAGGAACACTGGGTAAGTTCATAACATTCAGTGTTAAAATGGGGATTCTCTTGCAACAAGCTAGAGGACCTCTGACAAAATTTTTCAAATCTCTTTGATTCTTAGTTTCAACATCAGTGCATTGGGGATAAACATATTAACTTTCTAGTGTATTGTTGACTCACTCCAGAAATTTATTCAGTAGCAGTTTTGTGCTAGGCATTATTCTAAATGTTGGGATACGTAGTTGAATAATATCCAAAAGCCCTATCCTCATGAAGCTTGCCTTCTAGCTGGGGAAGACAAACAGCATAGAATTAAACAGTTCTGGTAGCCCTAAGTGTTATATAGGATATACATCAGGACAGTGTGGTAAGAATGCCTTGGCTGATAGGGACAGCCCAGCATTAAACAAGGTGACTGGGGAAAGCTCCTCTGAGGACATCACATTGAAGGTGACCTGCATGACAAAACAGCACTACTCTTGTGAGAGGTCCAGGGAAGCACATTCTGTGGACAGGGCATAGAAATGCAAAGGCCTTAAAATAGGCTAGAACACGGAATGTTTTTGTTTTTGGCTGTACTGTGTAGCCTGTGGGATCTTAGCTCCTTGATCAGGGGTCAAACCCATACTCTTTGCACTGGAAGTGTAATAGACTACCAAGGAAGTCCACAGTGTAGTTAGAACAGACAGAAGTCAGGTCTAGAGGAAGGCAGAGTTTGGATTATGATGTAGTTCATTTCAACCACAGTAAGGATTTGAATATTCTCCAAGGACGATGGAAATCATCGGAAACTTTTAAGAAATGTAATGACATGGTTTGATTTGTATTTCAAAAAGTTGACTGCTGTGTAGAAAATGGAATGTGGGATAGATGCTATCTATCTTTCAGGAAGAATAGTTAGAAAGCTATTCCTCTATTCTGGGTACCAGATGATGTTGCTGGGACTGGTGAAGTAACAATGGAAATGGTGATAAAAATATGGATTCAGGATGTATTTTGAACTGAACTGATGATAAAACTTGCTAATGGATTAAATTTGAGGGATTTAATAAAGAGAGAAGTCTGGGATAAATCCTACATTTTTGTTTGATGGGTGACTCACGGTTCATGAATTGGGCAGCAGCCTTTTGCTCAGTCGTGTCTGACTCTTTGCAATCCCATGTTCCCCTGTCCATGGAATCCTCCAGGCAACTGGAGTGGGTTGCCATTTCCTGCTCCAAGGGATCTTCCCAACCCAGGGATTGAACCCAGGTATCCTGCATTGCAGGCAGATTCTTTACCATCTGAGCCACAAAGGAAGCCCCCCCTTTGATGGGTAGAACAATCAAATGGGAGTCAAATTTGAGAAGAAACTGCTTTGGGCAAGGAAACTGAGAGTTCCATTTTTCATATGTTAAGTTTAAGTTGTATTTTAGAATTCAAGTAGAGATATCACATAGGTATCTAAGAATAAGAAGTAGAATATGCAAGCTGGAGCTCTGGGCAGAGCTTTGGGCTATAGATGTATAAATTTGGGAATGAATAGTTTTGCTGATATTTAAAGCCATAAGCCCTGAAGAGATGGCTCAGGGAAGAAGAATGAGCAGTGATCAGGGGACCTGGGGCATTCCAGTGGTGAAATGTCATATTCAAAAAACAGCTGAAGAGTTTGGAAAGGAGTAGCTTGCTGATGGATACAAACAAGCAAATGTTCTGTGTCTAGGAAGGGGTTATTTGTGTCTGTTGCTGCTGAGAGGTATTAGTAAATGAGGATAGAGACATGGCCTTAAGGTTTGTTCACAGTGACTAAAAACAAGCACACTGCATTGCAGTGACAGGGACAAGAGCCAGACTGGAGTAGATGGTTATGAGAATTATACTCCATGCAAATCCAGTGTCTGGTACATAATGTGTGCTTGACATATATAGATACTACTGAGAAAGTATGATTTGGTGGCAGGTTTTGTGGTTTGCTATAGCAACCATTCTCCTTGCCTCCTTCCCCCACCCCCACTTCATTTTTCAGGCAGACACTCCCCCACAAAATTTGTTCAAGTTTTCCATTCTCCCCTATGCCTAGGGACAAGCCATCCCTCATCTGCATCATCCTTGGTGGTCTCATTCCTCTCCTCAGGGACCATCAGTTCCAGTCATTGGGATCTGAGAGTGGTCTGCTGAAGTGAAAGTGTTAGTTGCTCAGTCGTGTCTGAGTCTTGGTGACCCTGTGGACTGCAGACTGCCAGGCCCCTCTGTCCATGGAATTCAGGCAAAAATACTGGAAGTGGGTAGCCATTGCCTTCTGCAGGGAGTCTTCCTGACCCAGGGATCAAACCCATGTCTCCAGCATTGCAGGCAGATTCTCTACCATCTGATCACCTTTTCCTTTGCCAATAAAAGGATATTCATGGTAAGAAATGCCCCTCTCCTTCACAGAGTTACATCTGTTGGGATATCTGGAATTGCTGCAGCCATCTGCATACAGCACCTGAGAAAGACAGACTGTCAATGTCAGCGTGGAAATATGAAAAGCCATCTCAGTCTCATGGGAGTACTAAGACAATCTTTAAATCAGTATTTCTCAGGATATGAATTCCACAAAGCTCTGTATGATGCTGATTTCATTTATAAATTACCTAGTGCTGGAGAAGGAAATGGCAACCCACTGCAGTGTTCTTGCCTGGAGAATCTCAGGGACAGGGGAGCCTGGTGGGCTGCCATCTGTGGGGTCGCACAGAGTCAGACATGGCTGAAGTGACTTAGCAGCAGCAGCAGCAGCAGACATTGCTCTAAGTTTTACTTACTATCTTTCAGCTCAGTTAACTCGCTCAGTTGTGTCTGACTCTTTGTGACCCCATGAACCGCAGCACGCCAGGCCTCCCTGTCCATCACCAACTCCTGGAGTCCACCCAAACCCATGTACATTGAGTCAATGATGCCATCCAACCATCTCATTCTCTGTCATCCCCTTCTCCTCCTGTCCTCAATTTCCCCCAACATCAGGGTCTTTTCCAATGAGTCAGCTCTTCACATCAGGTGGCCAAAGTATTGGAGTTTCAGCTTCAACATCAGTCCTTTCAATGAACACCTAGGATTGATCTCCTTTAGAGTGGACCGGTTGGATCTTCCTGCAGTTCAAGGAACTCTGAAGAGTCTTCTCTAACACCACAGTTCAAAAGCATCAATTTTTTGGTGCTCAGCTTTCTTCACAGTCCAACTCTCACCTCCATACATGACCACTGGAAAAACCATAGCCTTGACTAGATGGACCTTTGTTGGCAAAGTAATCTCTCTGCTTTTTAATATGCTGCCTAGGTTAAAGATGAGTAAATTGAGATCAAGCAATGTTAAGTGATTGGCCTGGAGGATAGGAGAACACAGAGTGGGTATTCAAACTGAGGTTCTCTACCTACCATGTGCATGGTATCTCTGTAGCTCATCATAAGTAAGTAGGGCATCAGGAAATGAAGATGTATCTATTTGATATCTATATTTTAATTGATGGGTGGCTTCCCTGGTGGCTCAGATGGTAAAGAAACTGCCTGCAATGCAGGAGACCCAGGTTCAATCCCTGGATTGGGAAGATCCCCTGGAGAAGAGCATGGCAACCCACTCCAGTATTCTTGCCTGGAGAGCTCCAAGGACAGAGGAGCCTGGAGGGCTATGGTCTATAGGGTCACAAAGAGTTAGACATGACTGTGTGACTAACACTTTCACTTTCATTTCAATAGAGGCAAGTGGTTTGAGACTCTTTCTTCTTTTGTTAACTAATGGGCCTAGAACTGCAGAGGAGATGTGTATCAGCAGTCCTTGGTTGGCACATGCCTTGGACGACAGTGTTCTTGTCTGGAGGGACCAGAATCCAAGTTTCCAAAGAGTAACTTGGCACAAATTAACTGCCAGGTTGTTTAACTGCGAATTTTAAAACAGATAAAAATTTTAAAACTGCTAATAATTTAGGACTTGCTATATGACCTACCTTGTATGCAGTGCTTTAAGTATTGTACATTGTGCCATTACATCTTCACTGCAGCTTGAGCTCTAAGAAAATTTTATTTTCTGCATTTTTTTGATTGAGAAAGGTCATAAAGTGTTTTAATGTGTATTGTTCCGAACTGCTGAATTTTAATCCAGGTTTCTCTCATTTCAAAGACCATACTCTTAACTAGCCAATGAATACATTAAATTTTAATTAAAATTTAGCATAAATCTGGAGACCCAAAGTACACTGAGGTAGCATTTGTCTCTCGAAGGGCTTGTGCATAGGAAATGTCTGAAAGCAAGTGGAATGAGATTAACAACAGTTTTTCTTGATATTGGGGATAAGAGTTAATTTTTAATTCTCTCTGATAGATCACTGTTGCTAAAAAAAAACTTATAAATGATTTTTTTTTTTAAAATCAGGATTTTTAGTTTATAGATCTGGCAACCAGAAATTAGACAGAGATGGATTTACCAAGATAATGTGGGACTATTTTGTCACTAAACACCTGGCCAGCCGGGCAGTTGTCCCTTTCTTTTTGTCTTTCATTCTGACTTCCGCTGCAGTTATAAGGGAAGAGACATTCACCTCCACCCCTCTCTTTGAGCATTAAACTCTTTCGGGCTTCTTTCTATAAATCACTGATGTCTTCTTTCCATCTCTCTGGGTATGACTGAGTAATCGGATTTTTCATATTCTAAAGACAAACAGAAACCAATGGCCCAATTATTTATTTTGTGTTGGGTCGATTGGTACATTAAATAAGGGAAGAATAAAGAGGCTTGCTTGTTGAGTTGTCCGAGTTTCTTTTCTGTTAACTCTACCTAATGTTATGTACTCAACCACAGAACAGTGGGTGATTACTTAGTGAATAACCCTAATCACCTCTTAGATTTCTACTTCATCAATGTTTGTATAGCAAACAGAACCTTGATAAAACCTAAGTTGATTGCAAAATGAATTTCCTGTACATGTTGCTAACAAATCTTTTTCCTGACAGCCTAGTTATATTTTGCGGGTTTGTATGCTTTTTAGAATTTGCGTTCTGCCACCTTCATGTAAAACTTTTAAAAATGTTTAAGGAATGCTGTTGATAGTAATGTTGTAAAATACAGGTGGCCAGGTTGGAACTGAAATAACTGTGTCAAAAATTGAGGAGAAACTTTTATAACAGTATTTCAGCCAGGAATTGACAAGCCTTCTTGTGATAAGAACTGAAACGCTATCAAATTCAAGTGATTGTATTATAAGAAGACATTAAAATTTCATGATATGTCCTCAAATTTGAGGTCATATTATGACCCTCAAATAAAGTGAATATACCTCACTTTATAAATGTAAATGACCCTGTCCTTACATTTATAAACTAAATAACCCTGTCCTTCACTGCTATCTATCCTTCAAATGTACTGTTTTGTTAAATCTTTAAGTGCATAAATTTTTTAGAGTTAAATTCAAGATGCACTAGTACATTGCGTATTTTCCTTCATCAACCAATTTTTCTCAATATACAGCTTTCCCCTCCTCTTTCAGTCTGTAGTACAAGCCACAATGGCTTTCTGAACCACATGAGGAAAAGTACTATCTTTTCTCTTTTGCTTCCAGATTTTATGCCTAAATCATTCTCCAGGTGAAATGGTTACTGGAGAAATCTAAAAATTAGTTCTGTCTAAAGGGCTACCTCACTCAAAGGAGATGATCTTGTTCTTCATCCCTTCAGAGAAGAAGGGAAATGCCTGCACATGAGCCTGCGGACAGTAGTATGATGGTGTGTGTAAGGGAAAGTCTCAGAGTTCAGCTCAAATATTTATGTAAATTCACTTTGCAACTTGAAGGTAGAGAAATGAGCTGTGCTCCTATGCACTAGTTTTACGTATCAGAAATACTGCTGAACCTGTAGAAGGAAAAAGAAATAGGCATATATCTGGGTTACACCAACAACAAAATTTTCAGTACTTAAAATTTTAGTACATTATCTTTCATAAATTTTTATGCATATCTATATATTTAATTCAGAAATATGCTCTCTAAAGATTTTGTGTTCTTTTCCCTGCATATAATACTACTTTATACATACCTATTTGTCTATATCAGTCTATATATCTATTTTTCAATCATCTATGTGAATCATGCATGTGTGTGTGTATGCTAAGTGGCTTCAGCCATGTCCGACTGTTTGTGACCTTATGGGCTGTAGCCCGCCAGGCTCCTCTGTCCATGGGATTCTCCAGGCAAGAATACTGGAGTTGGTTTCCATATCCTCCTTCAAGGATCTTCCTGACCCAGGAATGGAACCCATGTCTCTTAAGTCTGCTGTGTTAGCAGGCAGCCTCTTTACCACTAGCACCACTGGAAACACTAGGTAAATGCTGGTTATCTTAATCCTTATTTGATAGTGATGGGGTTCAGAACACACTACCCCACAATATGACATGCTGACTATTTTAACCTGAAAGAATATGAGAAAACTGCAGGTCCTGGAGGAACTCTCTGACTTTCCCCCTTCTCCCCCGAGCAGATCATAAAACCTTCTTGTGAGAGGTGCTCTCCTTATACGGCAGGAAGATGAATATCCCAGAGATGATTGACACTGATAGCAATGTGAACACACAGCCTGGCGAAGTTTCCCATTTACTACTTTGGCTCATACCCCTTTGTCCTGTATATTTTTCCCATGACTTTCTTCATCAGACCTGATATAAAAATGCCCAGGTTTAACAATTTCTTTGGATCTTCATTTCCTTTTGAAGGCTCCATGTCAAGGAAAATTTATATTACATAAACCCGTATGCTTTTCTCCTATTAATCTGTCTTTTGCCCAGCCACTTATAGAGCCCCAGCTGGAGAACCTAGGAGGCTAGTGGGAAAGGAGTCTTTCCCCCCTTGCCATAGTAAAGGTAACATAGTGTCTTGTGTTTCTTGGACATTTGGGCTTCTTCTTTTGCAACTATCCTATTCATGGACTTATTTTCAGAAAATTCAGACCAAAGATTCCCTACAATGTTCCTTTAAGATAGTATTGCAGTATTTTCTCTTTATGAAGGAAGGAAAAGAGACTGGGTATTGACTGAATCAGACTTAGTATTTGAATGAAACTCTGAAATCTAGAGAGTGCATTTAATATAATACTGGGACCGAATACCTTCGACTTTTACAATCGATGTGTAGACCAGAGCATGTATTGCCTTTGTAATTTAAAAAGAAAGACAGTGGAAAAAGCCAAATTTTTCTGTAAAAAGGAACATAACAGGCACATTTCTTTACTTAGCTCAAAAGACGATGCAACCATATATTTAAATTACAGAATCAATTTTGAGTTTGACATTTTGTGATGAGAACACTGAAATGTTGCAGCTAGTTTGGAGAGAAATGGGCTTAGTATATAATTAATGGAGACAAGGCATTACAGAGAACAACAAAAAAAATAAAATTAAATCAGATAAGTGCACATGTCAACTGCTGTGGGGGCCGGGGAGGTGGAATAAAGTATGAATCATTGTATTTTGAATTAAAATAGCATGTTTTGGTAATTGTAGTGTGGAGCTTTATATTCATTTTCCTGCCATGCTAAACATCCTCACTAAGTTAAAAAATACTAGCTGTGACATTGAAGCAAGCAATAGCATTAGCATGAACTAAAGCCAGAACATTTAAAGCAGAAAAAGAAAAAAAAGCACCGATTTGTAGGTCTGCAGAATGTCCATGAAAGTTTACAGGCTCACCAGATGCTTGTTCTAACTGGGTATATGCACAAGTATATTGGACTCACAGTGAGGAGGAAAGCCAGGGAATGGGAAAGGGCATGCTAATCCAGATGATTAACAACACTTAATGGCAAGAGTCAGTGCTGAAGATTGCACCATGCAGGTCCCTTTGCATACAGCTCTTCATTTCATCACCACAACCCACAAGGGAGGGATTAAGAACCTCACAACTGCCTCCAGCCATGAGAGGCACCTGACATTCTAAGTCTTTTCTCTTTCCAAAGCTCATGTTCTTACTGACCTGGAGATGCTGCCACAGCATCTCTTCCCTAGGCCCATTATTTTTTGCTATTGTTTACTCTGCCCCACTATTGATTCATTCATGCATAATATATCATATAGCTACCAGATTCTTAATATATGCCCTGCCCTGTGCCGGATGCTCTCAATACAGCAAGGAATTCGATGGCTGTTTCTTCCAATCATGGAATTTACAGTTGACCAGAGGAAACTGAGAATTATTAATCATCATCAAACAGCATTAAGTACCTAGAAAGTACAGTCACTGTCATTTTTGCATCAGTGCTTTATTTTGGTGTTATCACCTCCATTTTGCATGTGAAGAAACAGGCTCAGATATATTTAATAGTCGGTTATATTTCAGGTGGCTGTGAAGTGTCTGATCTGGGATTCCAGCCTCAGCCTGCAGGATGTTCTGTTGTCTCTTCATGATGTCACCCTGCCTCATTGCTACGCCCATTGATTCTTCAGTGGATTTCTCATCGGGCGCCTAAGTCCCCGTGCCACCATCTTTTGCATTTTTTGCCGCTACCATGTTGTTGTTGCTGCTGCTGCTAAGTCGCTTCAGACGTGTCCGACTCTGTGTGACCCCATAGACGGCAGCCCACCAGGCTCCCCTGTCCCTAGGATTCTCCAGGCAAGAGTACTGGAGTGGGGTGCCATTTCCTTCTCCAATGCATGCATGCATGCTAAGTTGCTTCAGTCGTGTCTGACTCTGGGTGATCCCATGTACAGCAGCCCACCAGGCTGCTCTGTCCATGGAATTCTCTAGGCAAGAGTACTGGAGTGGGTTGCCATTTCCTTCTCCGTGTTGTTATTTTCCCTCTAAGTCAGTTCTCTTGTCAGCATCTCCCACAGATAGGATCATTTTTGCACAAAGTAATATGTTGAAGTAATGTGCTAATTCTGTCTCTAATAGCCTCACTGCCCACAAAAAACACATGTGCATATGCACACACACACAGACACTTTAGCCTTAGGAACATGTGGTAAATGAACTAATATTCAACACTACAGGCTTTCCTTGTGGTTCAGCTGGTCAAGAATCCACCTGCAGTATGGGAGTTATAGTGAAGTCTCTCAGTCGTGTCCAACTCTTTGCGACCCCATGGGCTGTAGCCTACCATACTCCTCTGTCCATGGGATTTTCCAGGCAAGAGTACTGGAGTGGGTTGTCATTGCCTTCTGCAATATGGGAGACCTGGTTTCAATCCCTGGGTTGTGAAGATACCCTGGAGAAGGTAAAGGCTACCCTCTCTAGTATTCTGGCCTGGAGAATTCCATGGACTGTATAGTCTATGGGGTCGCAAAGAGTCGGACACAACTGAGCGACTTTCATGTTCATGTTCACGTTCAACGTGATAATTAAACAGTTTCTGAAAAAGTCAGATTCTAGTAACTTTGCTTTTCAAGGCAGGCATAATGCAAATTCAAAGCAAATTTCAACAGCAACCACATTGGCCATATTGTCTTTAAATCAGACTTCTTTTAGGATGCCCTGTAATCTTCAGTGATGTGACACNAAACAGTTTCTGAAAAAGTCAGATTCTAGTAACTTTGCTTTTCAAGGCAGGCATAATGCAAATTCAAAGCAAATTTCAACAGCAACCACATTGGCCATATTGTCTTTAAATCAGACTTCTTTTAGGATGCCCTGTAATCTTCAGTGATGTGACACGACTTAGACACATCTTCCCAAATCATTTCAATCACTCCCACAGAGGTGTTATAACCATATGCTAGCTCTGGCAAAGTGATAAACCTTCCCTCCACGATAAACTATATGCTCTGACTTGTGGGAGTAATTGTCTCAGGAATACATGGGCTATTGGAAGTAGCTCTCTCTTTATATACTGGGAGTTCTTTGAAGAACATGTAAAGATTTCAACATATACTATCTTAATTAAATAGGTAATGCAAGTCCCTGATGGGCCCCTATCTTGGAGTGTGATTAATGAATACCCTGTCCAGCTGTCAGTATTGTGTCCCTGTTACATGACATATAGCAAGTTTTCAATCTCTCTGTTAGTCCAAATTTACTTCTTTTTAGAGCTGGGATAATATCTATTGGGCTTCCCTGGTGGCTCAGCTGGTAAAGAATCTAGAGGCAATGTGGGAGACCTGGGTTCGTTCTCTGGGTTGGGAAGATCCCCTGGAGAAGGGAACAACTACCCACTCCAGTATTCTGTCCTGGAGAATTTAATGGACTGTATAGTCCACAGGGTTGCAAAGAGGTGGACACAACTGAGCGACTTTCACTAATATCTATAGTGGCTTTAAAACTGGCCCCAATTCTATGACATACTTCCCACCAATAGGTTGAGTCTATGTCCCTCTCTTTGAAACGATGGACTTGTGACTGCTTGGCTGGTAGTATACGTTGAGATGACACCCTGTGACTTCCAAGGATAGGTCACAAAGGTCTTGCCATTTCACTCGTGAAGCATTTGCTCTTGGAACCTAGTGCTTCCACGTATATAATACAGTCTTATGACTCAGAGCTGCAGTTGAGAGTCTCAGATGAATGCAGCCTTCCAGCCATCTCCACTGAAGTACTAGACACGAAAGCAAGGTTATCTTGCCTCCTCCAGATCAGTCGATTTGCCAGCCAAATAGCACTAATTGACCATCAGTGACATGATGTAGAAATTTCCCCTCACATCTAATATGGTCACAAACATACATAAAGTGTTTTGAGGCATAGGACAGAAGTGTAAAATATACTATTTCCTTTACAGTTTTGGGAGTGGCAGTCAGGATGAATACATATGCAAAGATAATGTACATATTGTTAGAGTAACAACTGCTATTCTTGCTCTAAGAGTTCAAAGAAAGGAGAGTTAAGTCACAACGAAGAAAGTGGTTCTTGAGATCAGAGGCTCCCATCTTCAGGGAGAAGAAGGGAACGTTTGTTCCAGAGACTGTGCAAGATAACTGATGTGATTTTAATTCATATTTCATAGATTAAAGGGCAAGAGAGGCAATGCATATGTGTCAGTCACCTCCTCCTCACTCTCTTGGTGATGGAGAGATTCCTGCCCTAGGGTTATGAGGAAGAGGCTGGCTGAACACAAGACTCTGGACAGTGGACAGATGAGACTGACAGCGGTTCCATAGCCACATGCATTCCCAGCGAGGGGAGGACACTGCTGCTGGTCAGGGCCATGCAGGTTTGTTCTCAAGAACAGGATGGACGACCAGGGACTGTGAGGCAGGCTTTATATTAATAGAATCAAGAGAACGGAGTGACCCCTGGTTCCCAGGAGAGGATGGGACTTGATTTGAATATTTATGAGGCCTTTCAGGGAACTGAAACTCAAAACTCAGGATGGGTACCCTGTGCCTGGTCCCTCTGATGAAGAGCTTTGTCTGGGTTGGCGACCGTAGTCACAGGAACAGACTGGGATGAGGACCTGCTATTAGGCCATCAGAAGCTCTCCTGGTTTTATACATAAGAAAGGAGCATAGCCCTAAGCATCCTGTATCCTGCATTGAACCTGGACTGGAGATTCGTTTCTTATATGATATTACACATGTTTCAATGCAAACGCGTGTATACCCATGGAAGATTCATGTTGATGTATGGCAAAACCAATACAATATTGTAAAGTAATTAGCCTCCAATTAAAATAAATTTAAATAGAAAAAAAAGGAGCATAGGATATTGAGCCTTCATTTTTGGCCTTAAACTCTTACATTATAATGTGCTCAAGNTGTTGATGTATGGCAAAACCAATACAATATTGTAAAGTAATTAGCCTCCAATTAAAATAAATTTAAATAGAAAAAAAAGGAGCATAGGATATTGAGCCTTCATTTTTGGCCTTAAACTCTTACATTATAATGTGCTCAAGATGCCAGAGCCTATGAAAAATGGAGCTTGATTTTGAACCTGAGTGTGTCAGGCCCATTGTCCTTCATGGGCTCAAAGTCTGTGCACTGGATGCAAAGGAAGGAGGGGACAAGTGTATGGATATCCCTGAGCATCTGCTACCTCTTTCTGTGTCATCCTCCTCTGTTTCAGTGGATTTACTCTCAAGGCACCAATACTCTAACAATGCTCACAAGAGGTAGTATGTAATAGCAATGTCATAAAAATTCCTTGAATATGTGTATATCCCATAATTCTACAGATTGCATTACCCTTAGAATTTCTACATACAAACACTAAAATGCATTCATTCAGACTCACGTCTCACACGCTATGTAACGGGACACATCCTCAGACTGCTCCATTCAGCCTGGAGTTTATGTGACCTTTTCACATGTGCTTTGAACTCTGTCTTTCCAGACAGAGAACAGGATAAGAATATCCCATTGAGAGGAAGGGGGAAGGGAAGAGTGCATTCCAGGAAATGGAAGCATTGCCTGATCACGGCTGAAACACCTGTTCACAATAAACATGCAGTGTCTTAGTAACACAGTTGCTATTACTATTACCACCAGGGGCTTCCCAGGTGGCGCAGTGGTAAAGAATCCACTAGCCAATGCAGGAGACGTGGGTTTGATCTCTGGGTGGGGAGATCCCCGGGAGGAGGGCATGGCGGCCCACTCCAGTATTCTTGCCTGGAGAATTCCATGAATAGAGGAACCTGGCAGGGTACCACCCATAGGGTAACAAGGAGTCAGACACGACTGAGAGCGCACTTGCGTACACACACACACACACACACACACACACACACACACTGCCACCATGTACCTTACTTCTCCTTTGCTTCCCAATGACCTATTGTACACTTATAAACTTTATTTTAAAGAGACATCATCCTTCCCTATATTTGGGGTCAAGCAGTGGTGGGGGCAGCTGGTGAGAGGAAGAATTAGGCAGAAACCAGGAGCAGGCAGCAGGGGGAGCTGGGTTGCAAGAAGTCTGGTAAAAACTGGTGGAGAATGGTCAAAACCATGAAGGCCATAGAGCCAAAAACGTTCAAACCAGCAACAGACTGTCCTGAAAACAAAGAGCCCCGACCAGTCCAGGTGACACTTGGGATATCCTGATTCTTCCGGCCTTTTCTCCTGCCCTCTCTGAATGCTCTTTTCTTTTGGGCACCCATGTCCTTTCCAGGCCTGCAGTGTTCACACTGCCTCACTGAGGCTTGTACTGTTCTGATCCCTTTTTTAGTATAGAGCTTTCCTGCTCAGGGCTCTAAACCTTGATATATTTTTCTAGGTGATCTGGTGAGCAACGTATGGCAAGGGAGCAGTAGGTGCTACAGTGTAGCATTACCTTTCTGAAACTTGCTTTGATGCATTTAGAAGAAACAGGCATTTCAGGCAGAGAAGAAAAGAGACAGTTTGGGGAAATAATTTGCTCTTTGTTCACTCCAAAATTTTATCTCCTAAGAGGTCTTTCTAAAGTGCTCAGTATTCATAGGAGAGATTTGCCTCAAAGTCATAGAATGTTGTACAGCTAAGGAAAGATTAGTTCGGCCATTGTTTTCTAGTCTCCTGATGGCTCCCAGGGCAGGTCTTTAGGTGGGGGCTTATATAATGCTTGTTAATAAACAACATTAACAGAGAAATAACAATTTCTCTCCTGTATTGACATCTGCTGTCACTCTTTGTGACATGCACAATGTACAGTGGGTGAAATCCATAATTGAAATATGAAAGTCACTTTACACAGATGTCTTGGGACTGGATTGTTAGGAGATAATGGCCCTTCAATTGGTCTGTTTGATGCTAATATGGTTGCTATAGGTGCAGCAATTTTAAAGCAGCCTCTGTCTATGAATGGGAGAAGTAAATCTAGGACTTCAGGGATTTTCTGGCTGCTGAAAAAGCCCTCTGCCATCTGTTCCTTCAAATACCCGCCTTGCTTTCTGTTGCCTGAAATTCTGCAAATGGTTATCCAGATTTTCCCTTCTGTTTCCTTTCCCCATGAAAATTAAAATGACAAAATAGAGTCACCTGGGGACATACTAGAAACGTCCCCATGCTTGGATCTGACCCCTAGAGTACCTGCTTTATTAGTCTGGATTAGAGCCCAGCTATTGGAATTGTTTTTAGAAGTCCCTGGGTAATGTTAATGTGCAGCCAGTGTCTGTAAACACTGCTATTGAAACACTAAAATGTACTGATTTGTGCCTGAGATATCTGAGTGTGGGCATTTTGTTCTTGCTTTATGTTCGATCAGATATCTTCTTGAAAAACAGGTTACTAGAAGGGAAAAGGACAATAAAGAGACTTATGGATTCCTAAGGAAATTGATGGTCAAACTGAAGAGACTGGAGTGGAAGACACGGGGATTCCAAAACCATGCGTTGTCTATTTCACAGTGCTTAAAGACTGGGCTCCTTACGGTTAATGACAAACAATGAAGAGACATGCAGTAGCCTCCCCGCAAACACATTTCAGGAGCCATGCTCACGTAGGTCGGGGCTGGGGAATGGCGTGCACACTAATTTTGTAGGCAGCAAGAGGAGCTTTAAGATGTTGCCTCCACATTTGCTTCTGCCCTGCCAACCTATTGGGGAGCTGCATCATCTGTCTTTTGATTTGAAGGTCCAGATTAATGGGCCTGAAAACTGAATTAACTCAGTGACTCCTCAGAGGTTCATGCTGCAATGAAAACAAGTCAGAAGAGGAACTACCTGTGGCTGAGTGCTACAGAATCTTTTCAGCTTAGCATTCGCAAGGTTAAGATGAATCTGAAATGGTAATACAACATGGGCAAACCAAAGTTAGGGTTAGAGCGAAATGTTCTAGAATGTTCTCAGGTTTCAAAATGTCATAAGCTGAACAACTAATCATCGATATGCTTTCTTCCTGGCTATATATCATTTGCTTGTCTTTGCCTGGGATGCTCCTTGGGTTTTTCAAAGCAGCAAGATTAATCCAAGAAAATAAGTAAATTAAAAGGGGCATATGTGGGAGGGAAGCTCAAGAGGGAGGGGATATATGTATATTTAAAGCTGATTCACATTGTTGTATGGCAGAAACTAATGCAACATTGTAAAGCAGTTATCTGTCAATTAAAACAAAGTCTTATGATAAATCATAATGGGAAAGAATATTAAAAAAGAATGTGGATATATGTAAAATCGAATCACTTCACTGTAAAATAGGAACTAACAACATTGTAATCAACTGTGTGGTGTTTAGTTGCTCAGTCGTGTCCGACTCTTTGTGACCCCATGGAATGTAGCTCGCCAGGCTCCTCTGTCCATGCGGAGTCTCCAGGCAAGAATAATGGAGTAGGTTGCCCTGCTCTCCTCCAGGGGATCTTCCCAACCCAAGGATCGAGCCCAGATCTCCCACATTGCAGGTGGATTCTTTACCATCTGAGCCACCAGGGAAGCCCATTGTAATCAAATATACTTCAATAAAATAAATAAAAAGTTAAAAGTTCAAAAAGGGGAGCGTAAAGGTGGTCTTATAAGAAGTTAACTTATTCTTTTATATTGCTTTAGAATCCTAGAAATATTTTCCCTCTTATCAACAAAAGTGAAGGCTTCTGATTAAGTTGGTTCCCTGGCTTTGGGGAAGGGTCCCTGCAGAGGTGGATTTTCTATGAAGCTGAAGCCCCAGAGCCCCTCATGTGCAGTAGCCCCATCTCAGGCCCTGCAAAGAGGGGGCCTAGAAGTGGCTTCTAATGGTCACAGTTTTGTAAAATTTGAAAAAAAAAAATACAGTATTTTAACAGCAATCAGCTAAGACTACTTTCTCCACCCTACATTTTCCTCTGACAAACTTTCTCTCATGGTGTGTAGATTGGAGTGACTCTATGCATTTGGGGGATCTAGCTAAGGGATTTATGAAATAAGTCATACAGTTTGTAATCACTTTGTTGTTGTTCAGTTGCTAAGTCATGATATGACTTATCATGATATGAACTTAGCAACAGTTCGTGCATCCCCATGAACTGCAGCACACCAGGCTTACTTGCCCTTCACTATCTTCCTGAGTTTGCTCAAACTCATGTCCATTGAGTCGGTGATGCCATCCAACCATCTCATCCTCTGTCACCACCCCTTTCTCCTCCTGCCCTCAATCTTTCCCAGCATCAGGATATTTTCCAATGAGTTAGCTCTTTGCATCAGCTGGNATCTTCCTGAGTTTGCTCAAACTCATGTCCATTGAGTCGGTGATGCCATCCAACCATCTCATCCTCTGTCACCACCCCTTTCTCCTCCTGCCCTCAATCTTTCCCAGCATCAGGATATTTTCCAATGAGTTAGCTCTTTGCATCAGCTGGCCAAAGAATTGGAGCTTCAGCTTCAGCACCAGTCCTTCCAGTGAATATTCAGGATTGATTTCCTTTAGGATTTACTGGTTTGATCTCACATTCTGCTAGGAATTCTGGTGTTCATGCAGTTTATAGAGAAACTCACCTGCTCCCATTCAAAGTATGTGACTGCTGCTGCTGCTAAGTCGCTTCAGTTGTGTCTGACTCTGTGCGACCCCATAGATGGCAGCCCACCAGGCTTCCCCATCCCTGGGATTCTGTAGGCAAGAATACTGGAGTGGGTTGCCATTTCCTTCTCCAATGCATGAAAATGAAAGGTGGAAGTGAAGTTGCTCAGTCGTGTCCGACCCTTAGTGACCCCATGGACTGCAGCCTACCAGGCTCCCATGGGATTTTCCAGGCAAGAGTACTGGAGTGGGGTGCCATTGTGACTAGTAGTTCTCAATTAATTTTTTTCTTTCAAATATTATAAATTTAAAAATAATTCTAGATATTTCCATAGATAGGTACTTGAATGAGGTAGATAATATGTTATTGTAGTAAAGATTCTGGTTTCTGGGAAAGCTAAAACTGAGTTAGAACTGTTTGAATAAGGCTTATTGCTGAATGTGCTTCACATAAGGGTGCGGTGAGATGTAGGATTTAATAGGCAGGTTACAGACTTGAATTTTTTTCCAGACAGAAATTTTAAAAATTTATTTTAAACTTTTATGTAGTGGTGGTGAGGAGAAACTTCTTCCTAAGAAGTTATAACAGAAAGAATCACATACAGGCCTCCCTTGGAGATATTGCAGGTTCAGTGCCAGAATACTGTAATAAAGTGAATATTGTCTTAAAGTCAGTCATGAGTTTTTTTTGTTTTTGGTTTCCCAGTGCATATCAAACTTATGTTTACACTGTATTATAGCCTACTAAGTGTGCAGTAGCGTTATGTCTAAAGACAGTGAAGATACCTTAATTCAAAAAAATTACTTTGTTGCTAACAGATGATAACCATCATCTGACAGTGCAGGGTTGCCATACACCTTCAGTTTGTAAAAAATGGAGTATCTCCAAAGCATGATAAAAGGAGGTAGGGATTAATACTATCTAAAATATGTGTCAAAGTCTTCTATTTATCTAATTTTTATCTTTCCATTTTTCTGCTATAAATTTTAATTTGTAGATGTTACGGGGTTATAGAGTTTTGAGACAACTTTTTAGAGGTACAGATTTTAAGTTTAATAAACTGAATTACTCATCCCCATAAGCAGATCTACATCTGGTTTTGTTTTTAGAAACTCGGCTCATTTTGCTGAAAGCTAACTCACTAAAATTTTGGTAAGGGTAGGAGATAAATTTTCAAAAGATAAAGTAGCAAAGAGATCATATTTGTGCTTATCAGAGGTTAGGCAGGAAGGTGAGGGTGAGGGGGCATTGGATGAAGACAGTCAAAAGGCACAAACTTCTAATTTGAAGGCCTTTGACAAAATTCAACATCCATTTATGATAAAAAAACTTTCCAGAAAGCAGGAATAGAAGGAACATACCTCAACATAATAAAAGCTATATATGAGAAACCCACAGCAAACATTGTCCTCAATGGCGAAAAATTGAAAGCATTTCCCCTAAAGTCAGGAACAAGACAAGGGTGCCCACTCTCACCGCTACTATTCAATATAGTTCTGGAAGTTTTGGCCACAGCAATCAGGGCAGAAAAAGAAATCAAAGGAATCCAAATTGGAAAAGAAGAAGTAAAACTCTCACTGTTTGCAGATGACATGATCCT
>SJYV01055809.1:1169076-1234434 GCA_006410875.1 Neotragus pygmaeus
TAGAAATATGGTAACAATAACCTTGTATGCGAGATAGCAAAAGAGACACAGATGTATAGAACAGTCTTTTGGAATCTGTGGGAGAGGGCAAGGGTGGAATGATACGGGACAATGGCATTGAAACATGTATAATATCATATATGAAATGAATCACCAGTCCAGGTTCGATGCAGGATACTGGATGCTTGGGGCTGGTGCACTGGGACGACTCAGAGGGATGGTATGGGGAGGGAAGAGGGAGGGGGGTTCAGGATAGGGAACACGTGTATACCTGTGGTGGATTCATGTTGATGTATGGCAAAACCAATACAATATTGTAAAGTAATTTACCACCAATTAAAATAAATTTATATTTTAAAAAATCAAAAAAAATATAAGTAAGTACTAGGGATGTAATACATAGCATGATAAATATAATTAACTTTGCCATATGTTATATATGAAAATTCTTGAGAGTAAATCCTGAGTTTTTGTCACAGGAGAAAATTTATTTTCTTTTTCTTTTATTTTTGTATCTATATGAGATGTTCATTAAACTTACTGTGGAAGTTATTTCATGATGTATATAAGTCAAATCATTATGTTGTACACCTTAAACTTACATATTGATATATGTCAATTATATCTCAGTGAAACTGGAAGGAAAAAAGATAAAGTAGTACATTAAGGAGTATCTAGAATTTTGACTTCATTCTATCTACTAAAATGGGATGGGAGCAATTTACATTGTGTGAATTTACGCCAGTAAAGTTTTATTATTCATTAGACATCAGTGTCCCAGGCAACCTCCTGGCTAATCTGCCCATTGATCCAGCTCAAGATAAAAGTTACTGATTTCATTTTTCATTGTCTAGATCTCTTCTTCTAAATTATGTATCGCTTGGTTCTTATTTTTAATCTCTGTTTACATTTTGCTGTTTTATTGTGTATACTCTACCATAAGTCATATTAAATCTTTTGTGGAAAGTGATAAGGCATAAACCAAACAATACTGGCTGTTTCAATCTATCTTGCCTGTCATCTTTATTTTTGTCTCTTCCATCTACATCGAAGTGATCAGAATTCTGATGAGGTGGTGCCTGGCCTGACATCCATTCTCAACTCTAATCCAACTATCAACTCTTGTCTCTGTAGAGAAACAGGTGCCCAGACTTAGGGTATGTGGACACTTTGACCTTTCTAGGGGCTGGATTTTTAGGATGATTCTCAGTTCTGGGCCTGGCAGTTGAGCCGGGAGGGGAATCTGAATTCTTTTGCTCCTGAAAAAAGGTGTTACTCTGAGTTCTGTGGATCCCCCAGAGGAAGAGCGTTCTCTCCCCATTCATGGTCATTCCTGGGAGACCTGCTGACGGTCACGGCTTTGTGACCCTCCTGACGTGCTGATTTGGACATCGGCAGTCACATTTCTTCTTGTGTTTGTGGAGGGAACTAAAGAGTTTCCCATTTCATATCCCTGTCTGTGAGGAGCAATACTTCCTACCACTTGGGGATTTCCATCACTCACAGGTACTCTATTAGCTTGGGATGTAAATAAATTTATGGGGATGCTAAGGAAATTATTGTAGTCTGAGGAGATTCAACAGCAGTGTCTCTGAGATAAAACAAGAGGAGAGAGGAAGGGTGAGTGAGAAAGAGAGAGAAAGAATGGATAAAAGGACACGAAATCTTCTAGTATCGTAATAAAACTGTTAGAGGAAACAGATGACTACTAGAATAACCACAACAAAATGTTTTAAGAGAAAGCTTAAGGAGATTCTATTATAGTTTTACAAAGACTTTCTGAAATTTAAAAATCTGACAGTTTAAAAATTTAAAATCTGAGTGGGTGGATTGAGAAGAGATGGGCTTCCCTGGTGGTTCAGATGGTAAAAAATCTACCTGCAATGTGAGAGACCCAGGTTTGATCCCTGGGTAGGGAAGATCTCCTGGAGAAGGGAATGGTTACCCACTCCAGTATTCTTGCCTGGAAAATTCCATGGCCAGGGGAACTTTGTGGGCTACAGTCCATGGGGTCACAAAGAGTTAGACATGACTGAGTGACTTTCACTTTAGTCACCATAGAGATCATCCTGGAGGGTCAAGTAGAAAAACATTGTAAAACAGCAAAAATACAAAGAGGATAAAATAATGAGGAAGAAGATATGAGATTTTGAGGCATCATCAGGAGTTCTGAAGTATAAAGGCTAGAGATTCTAAAAAAAGGAAAGAGGGATAGATAGAAAGAAACACAGCAATTGAAACAACTTGGGAAAATAGCACTGGATTAAAGACCTGTGTATTCAGATTGGAAGTGGCCAGGCAGGGTCGATTTCCATAAGTGGGCGTTGGAGATGAGAGAGAGAGAGAGAGAGCAAGCGAGCAAACAGGCTTTTGGATACTGACTTGGCTTTTCATTCTGCTCCCAGTGGTATCCCTTTGGGAAGTACATAAAGCTTTTCTCCTGTTATGTGATGGAGGAAACTTGATAATCTCTGATAACACCATATGGTCACACTTTATCACACTTTAAACTTCTCATGTGACATAGCAGCTCTTGTTCCATTGGCTTTCACATCAACTGTTATCATCTAGTGAATGAAGAAATTATTGTGTACAAGCACTACTGCCGTATAAGAGAGNGCTGACGATCACGGCTTTGTGACCCTCCTGACGTGCTGATTTGGACATCGGCAGTCACATTTCTTCTTGTGTTTGTGGAGGGAACTAAAGAGTTTCCCATTTCATATCCCTGTCTGTGAGGAGCAATACTTCCTACCACTTGGGGATTTCCATCACTCACAGGTACTCTATTAGCTTGGGATGTAAATAAATTTATGGGGATGCTAAGGAAATTATTGTAGTCTGAGGAGATTCAACAGCAGTGTCTCTGAGATAAAACAAGAGGAGAGAGGAAGGGTGAGTGAGAAAGAGAGAGAAAGAATGGATAAAAGGACACGAAATCTTCTAGTATCGTAATAAAACTGTTAGAGGAAACAGATGACTACTAGAATAACCACAACAAAATGTTTTAAGAGAAAGCTTAAGGAGATTCTATTATAGTTTTACAAAGACTTTCTGAAATTTAAAAATCTGACAGTTTAAAAATTTAAAATCTGAGTGGGTGGATTGAGAAGAGATGGGCTTCCCTGGTGGTTCAGATGGTAAAAAATCTACCTGCAATGTGAGAGACCCAGGTTTGATCCCTGGGTAGGGAAGATCTCCTGGAGAAGGGAATGGTTACCCACTCCAGTATTCTTGCCTGGAAAATTCCATGGCCAGGGGAACTTTGTGGGCTATAGTCCATGGGGTCACAAAGAGTTAGACATGACTGAGTGACTTTCACTTTAGTCACCATAGAGATCATCCTGGAGGGTCAAGTAGAAAAACATTGTAAAACAGCAAAAATACAAAGAGGATAAAATAATGAGGAAGAAGATATGACTTTTGAGGCATCATCAGGAGTTCTGAAGTATAAAGGCTAGAGATTCTAAAAAAAGGAAAGAGGGATAGATAGAAAGAAACACAGCAATTGAAACAACTTGGGAAAATAGCACTGGATTAAAGACCTGTGTATTCAGATTGGAAGTGGCCAGGCAGGGTCGATTTCCATAAGTGGGCGTTGGAGATGAGAGAGAGAGAGAGAGAGCAAGCGAGCAAACAGGCTTTTGGATACTGACTTGGCTTTTCATTCTGCTCCCAGTGGTATCCCTTTGGGAAGTACGTAAAGCTTTTCTCCTGTTATGTGATGGAGGAAACTTGATAATCTCTGATAACACCATATGGTCACACTTTATCACACTTTAAACTTCTCATGTGACATAGCAGCTCTTGTTCCATTGGCTTTCACATCAACTGTTATCATCTAGTGAATGAAGAAATTATTGTGTACAAGCACTACTGCCGTATAAGAGAGTAGTTCTTGTTAGATGGATTATTTTGTGCTGCTGTGCATGCTGCTGGGTTTTGGTGTACAAAATTGGCCTGAGAACTGGGTTTGGGTTGGGAAATGAGGAGAGTGGATTTCTCTGCAATTAGGGAGAATTTGGCAAGTCAGAAACAATCTAGCAACAAGGGGTGAGATAGCATGTAGCTGGGATTTGATATGGTGTAATGATTGCAACAAAAACTCCCACAAGGAATTAATCCAAAGAAAATAATAGAGATGTCCAATGTCTAATGCTCAGTTTGAAATTGTATTTCTGTGCCATAAGCTCTTCATGGCTCTGCCCTATCCCTCATATTCATTTAAATCTGCTGTAATTATGAAAACCACTCTAAGTATTTGAAGCAGAAAGAGGTTACCTGCCCCCCAGATAGGTGCTTTGAAAATAATTGGAGAAGCTAAAGGAAGCAAGGTAGGTTGGGTTTGCAGAAATGTTTTTAGAAGACTGCATCGGTGTCCCTCTAGGCAAGCCATTGTTTCTGAGCCCACTGGAAGCAAGAAGCCTCTACTCTTCCTCTCAGTCCATGGAACCAACAAATGGACACTAGTATGCTGACCTTATATTTCCACAACTTTCTTGACAGCAGCCACAGCTGAGAGGCTCAGGAATATGGTCCTTGCTGTGTTTATAGCTTTGGAAGCTTAGGAAAAGGCCGTTGACTTACAGAACCTAATTTGCTTCCAGATTATACCACCTGGAAGATACTTGGTGCACAAGTCAAGAGAGGCAAACCAGAAAATGAAGCACAGGACTGATTTTCAAGGGCCAATGAAGTGGGGACAGAGAGATTGTTAGTATTGTTAGATACTTTGGAGGAAGATAATTCATAAACAAGAAATCAGGGAGAAGCATGATTTGAGGAAGAGAACAATCAGGACACTTCAGTCTTTAATTAAGCATGTTAGTAATTCAATGTACCTACTGACTAGAGTTGGCACTAACAGAGAAATGAAATTTACTTGCTACCCTACTTGTCAATACTTGTGAAACAAGCTTAAATAGTCCCACTTGCTGCACTTCACAGAGCTGTTATGTTTAAAACTTGATGACCAAAACCAGTGGACTGCACCCAGAGCTAGAGGTCGTTTATTTTATTTTATTTCATATTTATAAAATTGATCAGGAAACAGTGAATATATATGTATGTGTATAGTTAGAAAGCAGCAAACAATAACCAAAAGATGCTAGGTAAGGGAGGCTGAGCATAAACTAGAGGGTCTACAGTTGAACTATTGGTTGGATTGATTTGACTTTAATACTTCTATTTGACTATTACATTATATTATTGCTCCATATTGTTGATGTAAGTGTACTAATGAAATGCACTTACATTTACTTTCTTCATGCTTGTTTTCATAAGATGAAAACAATTTTCTTAAGAACATCAACAATATGGAATGATATAACTTTCCTAATGTAGCATATGTCTGTGAGGGGTTGGATAATGTCTCCCCCCAAATCATATGCCCTATCCCCCAGTAGCTGAGAATGTGACCTTATTTGAAAATAGGGTCATTGCAAATGTAACTAGTTAAGATGAAGTCCTTCATGTGGGCCCTAATCTAATGTGGCTGGTGTCCTTATAAAAGGGGAAGTATGGGTACAGATACACACACAGGAAGAATATCATGTGACAATGAAGGCAGAGATTGGGCGGTGCTTACACAAGTCATGGAATGCCAATTATTACAGCATACCACCAGAAGCTAGAGGAGAGGCTTGGAGCAGATGCTCCTTGCCCCTAGAAAGAATCAACTCTATTAACACCTTGAAATCAGACTTCTAGCTTCCAGAACTATGAGACAAAAATTCTTTGTTATTTGTGCCACCCAGTTTGTAGTACTTTGATATGGCAGCCTTAGCAAACAAATGCAAATAATAAGAATTTAAAAAAAATATATAAAGAATATTGAGTTGATAAAGTAAAATTTAGAAAAACGAACATAATGGCATTATGTAAACTGCTGCATACACTCAGGGGTTAATCAGCACCTTTCCAGATGGTGGAAACTTTGATCGTGAATTTCAACATGGCTGAACCAGCTGGAAGCAAATTCTATACTGTTATAAATCACTTAATTTAAAAAAGATATTTAGTCTCTTAGGAGCGATGTAAAATTTTTTGATTAGAAATGGAACATTTGGAAGCAATCTTTACAAAAAGAACATGAGACAGTAAAGGAAGATGAATCAGAAATAGAAGGTTAGTGTCATTTCAAAAGCTGTATGTGGGCATATTACTTCATTTCTAACCTAAAGTGCCCCCGGTAGTATCATAATAAAAAAAGATAGTCAACTTTAGAGGAGTATTAAGAATAAAAGTTACCTAGACTTTTGACATTTAGATTTTCATCTGAAATAGGGCCTGCTTCCAAGTTGATATAAGAAATAGGCTTGTTAATAGATTGACTGGTGCATAAAACTCAGTGGTTTTTGCCCTAGAGAAGGTACAAAGAAGCCATTCCTCCTCCAGGGAAGCAAATGTTCAGTCTTTCTTTCTATCTCTAACCTAGTCTTATACCCAGAGCCTACAGTATTTTGCAGCAAGTTTGAGGTGTTTGATTCTAAATATAGGGGAAAGCATTTTTATTAACTTGTAAAGCTTTAATGAGTTATACTAAAAGGTTTTTATTTTCTTAATCTTATCTCTCTGGAGTCTCCGTATTTCTTTTTAAAAAATATTTTAATTTTATTGGAGCGTATTTGATTTACAGTGTTGTGTTAGTTTCAAGAGTATAGCAAAATGATTCAGTTATTCTTTTCTAGATTCCTTTCCATATAGGTTGTCACAGAATATTGGGTAGGGTTCCCTGTGCTATACAGGAGATCTCCATAGGTCTTCTGTCTTACATAATGTGTGGGTTTCATTCCAAATTCCTGACTTACCCCTTCCCCTATTTCTCCCTTTGGTAACCATAATGTCATTTTTTATATCTGTGAGTCTGCTTCTGTTTATAAATAAGTTCATTTGTATCTTTTTTTTTAACAATTAGATTCCACATATGAGTGGTGTTATATGATATTTTTCTTTCTTTGTTTTATTTCACTTAGTATGGTAATCTCTACATCCATCCATGTTGCCACAGTTGACATTGCTTCATTCTTTTTTATGACTAAGTAATATTCTGTTGTGTATATGGACCACAACTTGTCTATTCATCTGTCGATGGACATTTAGGTTGCTTCTATGTCTAGAACAAAAAATTTTTAAATTTTTATGGAGACACAAAAGACTNCCATGTTGCCACAGTTGACATTGCTTCATTCTTTTTTATGACTAAGTAATATTCTGTTGTGTATATGGACCACAACTTGTCTATTCATCTGTCGATGGACATTTAGGTTGCTTCTATGTCTAGAACAAAAAATTTTTAAATTTTTATGGAGACACAAAAGACTCCAAATAGCCAAATCAATCTTGACAAAGAAAAATGGAGCTTGAGAAATCATACTGTCTGACCTCAGACTATATTACAAAACTACAGTACTCAAAACAATATGGCACTGGCAAAAAAGCAGACATAATCAGTGGAATAAAGTATAAAGACCAGAAATAAACCCATGCAATTATAGGCAATTAATCTTTAACAAAGAAGGCAAGAATATACAAAGGGGAAAAGACCGTCTCTTTAGTAAGTAGTACTGGGAAAACTGAACAGTCACATGTAAAAAATGAAATTAGGACATTCTCTAACACTGTATACAAAAATTAGCTCAAAAGGGATTTAAGACCTAAATGTAAGACCAGGTACAAAAAACTCCTAGAGGAAAACATAGATAGAACATTCTTTAACATAAATCACAGCAACATATTTTTGGATCTATATCCTAGAACATTGGAAATAAAAAAATAAACACATGGTACCCTAATTAGACTTAAAAGCTTTTGCACAGCAAAGAAAATCACAAGCAAAGTGAAGAGACAACCTATGGACTGGGAGGAAATATCACTATTTGCAAATGATGCTACAGATAAGATATTAACTTTCAAAATATACAAACAGCTCATATAACTTAATATTAAACATTGGAAAAGACCCTGATTCTGGGAAAGATTGAAGGCAGGAGGAGAAGGAGATCACAGAACATAAGATGATTGGATGGCATCTCTGACTCAATGGACATGGGTTTGAGCAAGCTCTGGGAGATGGTGAAGGACAGGGAAGCCTGGCGTGATGCAGTCCATGGTTTGCAAAGAGTCAGACATGACTGAGAGACGGAACAACAAAAACAAACAAACAAACAACCTGATTAAAAAATTGACAGAAGACCTAAATAGACATTTGTCCAAGGCAAGTGGCAGTTTTAATAAGCAAGGGAGCTTTTACATGTGAAACTTATCTTGGGCAGCCCCATGATCTCCACATCCACCCACCAGAATCTTAAAATTTTATGGAGAGGTTTTAACTGGGTTCAATTACATATACATCTAGATGGTCTCAACAAAATACTACTATCTCAGATCTACATTTGAAATGACTCCAGCAGGGGAGACAGTCAACTGATAGTCATGTTTTCTTGATGACCTCCTCCAACAAGATGATGAGTAGAAAATCACAATGCATAAATGTGTGCAGTTTATAATATTATGGGCTTCACTGGTGGCTCAGATGGTAAAGAATCTTCCTGTAATGTGGGAGACCTGGGTTGGGAATATCCTGGGTTGGGAATTCCTGGATTGGGAATATCCCCTGGAGAGGGAATGGGTACCCACTTCAGTTTCCTTAATAATAATAATAAAAATCAGTTTTTAATTAGGTTTATATATGTGTTTATTAAAAAATGAGGTATCAGCATAATCATTTTGAAATTTTTTTCTAAGTTATTGATGTCCTAGTAGTTTATTCATTTTCTACTGCTGAATGGTTTTTCATTGTCTGAATAGAGGATCAATTTTTATATCCATGTACTCAATGATGGACATTTGGATTATTTCCAGTTTTTAGCTGTTATAAATAAAGCTGCTTATAAACATCCATCTACACATTTAAAAAAATGTACATATGTTTTAATTTCTTTTGGGCAAATACCAGGATTGGAAGGACTGGGTTATTTAGTTGTTGTTGTCCAGTCAGTCAGCTCAGTCATGTTCAACTCTTTGTGGCCCCATGGACTGCAGCATACCAGGCTTTCCTGTCCTTCACCATCTCCTGGAGCTTGCTCAAACTCATGTCCAGCTCATCGGTGATGCCATCCAACCATCTCATCCTCTGTCATCCTCTTCTCCCTCCTTCAATCTTTCCCAGCATCAGGGTCTTTTCCAATGAGTAGATGTATGTTTAGCTTAAGAAACTATTAGATGGTTTTTCAAAGTAGCATCAATTTACATTCCTATCAGCAACATGTCTTCTCATACGTTCCAGTTATCCATACCCCCTAATGCTTGTTATGACTTGATATGACCAGTCTTTTAAATGTAGATTCTAATAGGTGTGTAGTAGTATCATGGTATGGCTTTTATTTGCATTTCCCTAATGATGGATACTGTTGAGCATTGTACAAGGGCTTATCTGCAATCAGTAAATCTTGGGCAAAATGTTCAAAGCATTTACTCTTTTTAATTTTTTTTTTTTACTATGGTCTGATATTTCTCTTTGTATTTGGATAAAAGTCCATTATCAGATATGAGATTTTCAAATATTTTCTCTCAGTTTATGGTTTAGTCTTTTTTGTTTTGTCTTTTTTTTTTAATGGTGCCTTTTGGAGAATGGGGTCTTCCCCAATAACTCAGTTGGTAAAGAATTTGCCTGCAATGCAGGAGACCCTGGTTCGATTTCTGGGTTGGGAAGATCCACTGAAGAAGGGATAGGCTACCCATTCCAGTATTCTTGGGCTGTCCTTGTGGCTCAGCTGGTAAAGAATCCTCCTGCAATGTGGGAGATTGGGTTTGACCCCTGGGTTGAGAAGATTCCCTGGAGAAGGGAAAAGCTACCCACTCTAGTATTCTGGCCTGGAGATTTCCATGGACTGTATGTTCCATGGGGTTGCAAAGAGTTGGACACGATTGAATGAATAGTAAAGATAGTAAAGAATTCCCCTGCAATGAAAGAGACCTGGGTTCAACCCCTGGGTCAGGAAGATCCCTTGGAGAAGGGAATGACAACCCACTACAGTATTCTTGCCTGGAGAATTCCATGGACAGAGGAGCCTGGTGGGCTATAGTCCATGGAGTCGCAAAAAGTCAGTCACGACTGAACGACGAACTCTTTTGAGAACAGAAGTTCTGCATTTTGATGAAGTCCAACTTACTAATATTTTATTTTATGTATTGTGCTTTTGATATCTTATCTAAGAAATCTTGGCATAAATAAAACACAGAAACTTTCCCTTATACTTTGCTTTTGAGGTTTTATAGCATTATATTTTATATTTATATCTGTAATTCATTTCTGAGTTAATATTTGCATATGGTATAAAATTTGATTGAAGTTTAACATATGTATATGTATGATATCTATGTTAAAAAGATTTTCCATGGAATTGTCTTTGAAGTTTTGTGGAAAATCAATTAAGTATATATGAATCGGTATATTTCTGTATTATCTATTCTATTCCATAGATCAATCTGTCTATCTTGGAGCCAATACTTTTATGCTAAAGTTTTAAGTAATGTAGAAGAAAGTTGTTCTTTTCAAAGTTATTTTGGCTATATTAGTTCCTGTGCATTTCCAAGTAAATTTTAGAATTCCTTGTCAACTTCTATAAAGAAGCTTCTGAGATTTTGATTGCAACCTAGTTAGAATCTATACATTCATTTTAGAAGATTGCCACCTTAACTAAATTAAGTCTTGTGATCCACAGGCATGACATATTTCTCCATCTAGTTAGATCTTCTTGATTATCTCTTCTCAATATTTTATAGTTTTCAGTGTCCATATTTTTAGCATATTTATTCCTAAGTGTGCTCAGTCATTCAGTTGTGTCTGACTCTTTGTGGCCCCATGGACTCTAGCCTGCCAGTCTCCTCTGTTCATGGAATTTTCCAGGCAAGAATACTGGAAGGTTGCCACTTCCTACTCCAGGGGATTTTCCTGACCCAGGGATTGAACCTGCATCTCTTGTATCTCCTAGATTGGCAGGCAGATTCTGTGCCTCTAGTGCCATCTGGAAAGACCCTTATCCATAGTTCATGTGTTTACACTATTGTAAAAATATAATTTCATTGCAATTTCCAGTGGTTGTTAGTAGAAATACAATCAATGCTTTTCAAACACTGATCTTTTATCCTGAAACCTTTAAAATGCATTTATTAGTTTTAGTAGCTACATAGATTTTCTGCATAGATTATCAGGGTATCTATGAATGACTAGTAATGTGTATAGGTAGTGGGATTATGGAGGAAATTTTTGATGACCGTTATGTTTCTGACTTGATATCACTATCATTAATATGTATTAGAAATCTAAAATTAATATTATGTTTCACAAGAATAAAAATGATTAAATTTAATGCTAGATATCTTGAATTCTAAGGTCCTTTGAGAATTCCAATGGAAATGTTTTTCTGTTCTTAGTAGAGCAATCAGGAATGAAAATATGTATTTGGGAGTCATCACTATAGATGATAATTGCTTTGTAGGAATATATAAAATAAAAATAAAAAGAAGGATAAAATCAAGGATAGAACTGTTGGGGGCATCATGTTTATTTTAAGATGGAGAGACTTAGATATTTTTGTGTGCTGAGACAAGAGAGAGGAAATTAGTTTAGAGGGACACTTTAATTTCCTTTTCCTTTGTGCTTTGTTCAGAATCACTAATATCTATTTAAATCCAAGAGAAAGTACATTGATCCCCATGTGGGGGTCATATCTCTGCCTCTGAGTTCTGTCTGGATTCAAGGTTCTTGAAAATTTGTTTCTCAGCCTTATGTTGCATTTTTCAAATTGTGAATCTGACTGAGAAAGAGGTTCTATATAATTTTGAGTTCACAAATATGTCAATTTTTAAAAAAGGTTTTTAATAGAATAACTTCTTTTATAGATACAAATATAATGCATATAAGTTAGAGAAAGTTAGAACACAAAATGAGCAAAATAAAAACAAACATTACATTCTCACTCCCTTAGGTATCAGCACCATTAATGCCTTAGTAAACATATTAATTTTGTACATCCTGTTTTGTAAGCTGCTTTTCTTAGTCAATGATCCTTATCTTTCTTATCCAGTAAATTTTTATCTCATCTAATACCAAGATCATTTTCAAATTTTCAAAACTGGCTGCAAAATGTCCTTTAAGGTTGATTTGTCTACATTAATCAATTACATTTGGTTATTGTGTCTCTTCAGTTCAGTCATTCAGTTGTGTCCAACTGTTTGTGATCCTATGGACTGGAGCATGCCAGGCTTCCCTGTCCATCACCAACTCCTGGAGCTTGCTCAGACTCATGTCCATCAAGTTGGTGATGCCATCCAACCATCTCATCCTCTATCGTCCCTTTCTCTGCCTGCCCTCAATCTTTCCCAGCATCAAGGTCTTTCCCAGTGAGTCAGTTCTTCACATCAGGTGGCCAAAGTATTGGAGTTTCAGCTTCAGCATCAGTCCTTCCAATGAATATTCAGGACTCCAAACCTAAGATTGTGTCTCTTGTTGCTGCTGGTGCTAAGTTGCTTCAGTCGTGTCCGAGACCCCATAGATGGCAGCCCACCGGGCTCCCCCATCCCTGGGATTCTCCAGGCAAGAATACTGGAGTGGACTGCCATTTCCTTCTCCAATGAATGAAAGTGAAAAGTGAAAGGGAAGTCACTCAGTCATGTCAGACTCTTAGTGACCCCATGGACTGCAGCCTACCAGGCTCTTCCGTCCATGGGATTTGCTAGGCAAGAGTACTAGAGGTTGGGGGCCCCACAAAACATTGCTCCCTAAACACATATAAAATACATATAAAACACAATGTATTATACGAATATCAAAACCAACCCTAAAACTTCCTTCCCGTCTTTTCTCTATCTGACTCTGAGAATTGAAGAAAACTTGGAGGATTATTTCCTTGTAGATCATTTCCTCCAGTAAGACATACCCGAAAGCTTCTATAACGGGCAACCCTGTATTCCAACAATTCTGTATCCCAGCTCTCCCGGGAGACAATTGTTCTGTGAGTGGATTAAGAATGAGAAATAACAGAATCTTTCTTTAACTGCTTTTTGGTTCATCAATTTCTATCAACTGTCCTTTGCTCTTTGTGGCTGAGCCTCTTCCACTAGACAAAGTATCAGATACTAAGTGAATGAGGCGTGGAGGAAGAGAAGTGGACAGGGACGTGAGGCCCCGGGGCAGAGTTGCCCAAGAGCAGGGGTCACCAGTTCCTGGGCCACAGGCCGGTACTGGTCCACGGCCTGTTAGTAACCTAGCTGAGCAGCAGGAGGTGAGTGGTGGGCAAGTGCGTGAAGCGGCTTCATCTGTATCTACAGCTGCTCCTCATCGCTCGTATCGCTGCCAGAGACCTACCTGCTCCTGTCCAGTGAACCCAGTAAATGCAACACGCTTGAAATACCCCAATACTACCGCTGACCAGGTCTACGGGAAAACTGACTTGCATGAAACTGGCCCCTGGCATCGAAAAGGTGGGGGATGATTGCCTTAGAGTTTAAAGAAGCAAACGTTAAAGAGACATTGGCTGATCAGTACCCAGGCCCATCGGCTCAGCTGGCTAAACAGTAAGAAGCATCATCTTGTCACTCACTTTCTTTTTGGATCTGCTAGAGAAGTAGCTGCAATAATGCAAACACTCCCCTGGGTCTGGCCACCTGCTTCGATCTGAGTCTCCTCACCACACACCAAGCAAGAGACAAGCACTGAATCCGGCATAAGGAAAGCGATGGGTGGGGTGGTCTTCACAGCCTTGAACAAAACTCTTCCTCGTAATTAGATCAAAACCCATAATATAATAAAGCAAACCACAGGTTTCTGGAATACAGCCTGCCGTTAGGACTGGGACTTACCGATTTGCAGTTCNCACATCAGGTGGCCAAAGTATTGGAGTTTCAGCTTCAGCATCAGTCCTTCCAATGAATATTCAGGACTCCAAACCTAAGATTGTGTCTCTTGTTGCTGCTGGTGCTAAGTTGCTTCAGTCGTGTCCGAGACCCCATAGATGGCAGCCCACCGGGCTCCCCCATCCCTGGGATTCTCCAGGCAAGAATACTGGAGTGGACTGCCATTTCCTTCTCCAATGAATGAAAGTGAAAAGTGAAAGGGAAGTCACTCAGTCATGTCAGACTCTTCGCGACCCCATGGACTGCAGCATACCAGGGTCCTCCATCCATGGGATTTTCCAGGCAAGAGTGCTGGAGTGCTGGACCACTAAAAGGTCCCAGTCAACAGCCAGCATCAACTATAACGCAAGTGAGCAAGTAAGATTTCAAGGTGACTCCAACCTCCATCATCATGTGAATTGAGCCACCCCAGATCCCAGAACTGTGAAAGATAAGGATAAGACATGGTTGTTTTGAGTCCCTGAAGCTTGAGATACTCTGATATGCAAAAATCAAGAAACAGAACACTCAGTTACTCATTTCTGAGTTACCTCATCACCTCCAGTTTTCTCTCTGACTTCATCTACCATCAGTGTAACCAATCCCCTCAATTAAATTTCTTCTTTGAAAAACCTAGAATTGTGTCTATTTTCCTGATAAGAACCGTACTGATAACCCTTCCAGGCAGACCCTACATAAAACAACCAGGACAGATTGAAAAAAAAAATCAAGATCACACGTTGATCTTTTTTAGTTATATGCTTATGTTTATTGCCAACTGGTTTGTAAAACCAGTGTCCTAAAATTTCCCTTTCTTTCAGAAACTATAAGTATAACCTTTTGAGCATATGTAGAGAACTATGCTGCATTTGAATAATTACAGCATAAGAATTTCAGAATTTGTTACAGTTCTTAAAAAATAAATGTAATTCCATAGTAATATCTTTTTTTTCCTTCACTACAGCAATCTGACTTTTTTTTTCATATCAACAAAAAGAGAGAGAGAGAGAGCGCTTTAAAAACATCATCTTCACTATACTTCCTCATATTACAAAGATGATTAATTTCCTAGGAAAAGCCATTAAAATGAAAATAAAATTATACATGTGTTTTTAAACCTCTCTCTTTTTGTGGGTAGGCAAGAAAAAGGCACAGGTCTCCTGTACCTTCTGCACTGGCAGGTAGATCCTTTCCACTCTACTACCTGGGAATCCCTTGCTGCTCCCCAAAGCTATCATATGTTGTAGGGTGCTTAAGACAAGGAACTTAGGTTTATGGAAGCAGTGATTCCAAAACTGCGTGGAAATCTTCCTCTCAGGGTGTCAGGCTCTGCTGGATACTGCAGGCAATAAATCCAGAGTGAACCACAGAGAATTATATTTTACAGCCTTGGAGCATGTGGGTCCTGAGCTGGTTAGAGTCCAGGAAGCTAGCCTGTTCAGTGCCTGTTTCATCGAGAAGGAAAATTCTCAGAGCAGGCTTAGTCATATTTTCAAAGCTGCTGTTTTATGGACATCAAGTCTCTTTCATAGTTAGTGCTGCAGTACTAGCTCACCTGTCATGTTTCCTTTTGCCATCAATTTCTCTGTCTCCTCTGATGTCATTCTGCATGCCGCACATGGCCTGCGCCAGCCTCAGTTTTCTCTAGCTCAGCTTTGGGAACTGAAGTCTAACTCATTTCTTGATTCAGTAGAGACTAAAGTAGGAGACTGCAATCTGTCAAGCAATAGAAGACAAGACAACTTTTGCTGCCCAAAGCTACAAAATCAGTGCTAGGTCCACTAGGCCGTGAGCTGCATGCAGCCTTACCTTAGTATCTGCATTGTTGGTCCCTCCACACGGCTGGATTTCTACCTGTCTCTGTTTCATTGCATCAGTTCTGCTGGATTGGCCCTTAGTTCTGAACCCTTATGTATTCTGATGGGTCTCTGACAACCCGCCCAGTTCTAACCTAGCTTTCTTCGCCGCCTCCCTCTTTACCATACGTGGCTGAAAACGATCTTGTATTTACTAGGTCTCATGATGGTGTTTGTTCCCAGAGAATGATGATTCACAAGCTTGGCCCAGTCCCTTACCCACCTTAACACTGCATTGAAAGTTAACCCTTCCTGGACTCTGCCGTTGCCCTGCCCCAACTTTCCCAACACACATCATTGAATGTATGTGTGTGCTTAGTCGCTTAGTCATATCTGACTCTTTGTGACTCCACGGACTGTAGCCCATCAGGCTTCTCTTTCCATGGGATTTCCCAAGCAAGAATACTGGGGTGGGTACTGTTTTCTTCTCCAGTTTTGTGGCTCTTGCATCTTCTGCACTGGCAGGCAGATTCTTTACAACCCCACTACCTGGGAAGCCCATCAAATACCAGCACTCATCTGAATGGAAGGTGAGTTTGGCACACTTTTCTGGATATTGATTGCTCCTCTTGGTCTGTTTTCTCCAACCCTAATGCTGTCCTTCCGAGTTTCTTCTCTTCTCACTCCCATGCCTATCTTCTCCTCAGTAGGTCCCTTGTTCGAGCCTGCATGTATTAGAAGACTGTTCTTTGACCTTAACCTTTTCCCTGGCTTCTGTCAGGCTTCACTTCCATTCTTGTTGTTCCAAATAAAGACATATACAGAGTTTGGCATTGAAATATGAGAGGGGAGAAAGATAAATGCTGAGGTAAATTTGTAAAACCAGAGGCTGTGGAGCTCAACAGGTGCGGAATAGAAGGGAAAATAATGGAGAAGCAGGTGATTAGCATTCAAGAGAAACTCACAGGAAAGAATATCCAAAACAATACTTATAGCTTCAAGTTGCTGTATATTTAACGATGTACACAGCATAGCAATAAAGAGAGTGAACTTAAAACTCAACCTGAGAGTGTGAATATGATCTCTTAGCCATTATTGAGACTTGGTAGCATGGAACAGTGGTCATGGAACAATGTCTCCAGTGGACACCAGTCCTCATTTGTGTGATGTCCCTATCTATCCAAGTGATCTCCCTGATTCTTTTCTCTAAAAACTGGTGAAATTGATGAAACTAAGCTTTATTTCTGTTTCTTTTTTAGTTCTGACATTCTATGAGCATGGCCCACTGCCCATTCTCAAAATTGAGTCTGTACATTATAGGTTCAGCCAAATGCTCATTTCAGTATTTTTTTTTTTTTAAGAGTTCCACATGTCCCAGGAACAGAAGTAAAATTATAGTATTTGGAAGATGATGGCATATGAAACCAGCTACATCAGTTGTAAAACACATCAACTTTGTGCAGTATTTAATCTCTAATTTCATAAAAATCATAACATTTTGGCATCCAGCTCATGAAAGATCTGTCACTGGTCCAGTTTGTACTACCCTCTAGAGACCATTTCCCCCTCCCCACTTGATACTTCTAAAAGGTTCTTAAAAGTTATTTGAGTGAAACATTTCTACTGTGCAAAGGCTGTGAAGAGTACAGGTCATACAGAGAAGAAACTTTAAGGATGAGAAGCCTTTTGCATTTTCCGGGTGTGGAATCAGGAATCCCGTTTCAGCCAGAAGTGTGAAAGAAAGGAGCATCAATGAGTTTGTCTTTCAGTTCTGAGACCAGGATGTCTATAATCTGGAATGCAAGGTTCAACCAGATATGCATTTGAATCCAAGCTCTGCCTTAATGACTAAGGCATTCAGTCTCTCAGAACCTCAGGTTTCTCAGTAAGATGGGGACAATATTGCATATTTCATAGTTGTATTTTAAGGAATAAAAGAGGTAACATATGGAGCATTTTTTGGCACACGGGAAATACTTAGTAAATGTTGCTTTATCATTGTTATTTATTATTTATGAAGCATCCAAAATGGGGTCTGTTGTTGTTTAGTCATTAAGTTGTGTCCAACTCTTCATGACCCCATGGACTGCAGCACGCCAGGCTTCCCTGTCCCTCATCATCTCCTGGAGTTGGCCCAAATTCATGTCCATTGAATCAGTGATGCCATCCAACTCTCTCACCTTCTGTCTCCCTCTTCTGCCTTTAATCTTTCCCAGCATTAGGATCTTTTCCAGTGAGTCAGCTCTTTGCATCAGGTGGCCAAAGTGTTGGAGCTTCAGGTTTAGCATCAGTCCTTCCAAAGAGTATTCAGGGTTGATTTCCTTTAAGATTGACAGGTTTGATCTCCTTGCTTTCCAAGGGATTCCCAAGAGTCTCTTCCAACACCACAGTTTAAAACCACCAATTCNAAAGTGTTGGAGCTTCAGGTTTAGCATCAGTCCTTCCAAAGAGTATTCAGGGTTGATTTCCTTTAAGATTGACAGGTTTGATCTCCTTGCTTTCCAAGGGATTCCCAAGAGTCTCTTCCAACACCACAGTTTAAAACCACCAATTCTTCAGTGCTCTGCCTTCTTTATTGTCCAGTTCTCACATCCTTATGTGACTACTGGAAAGACCATAGCCTTGACTATACGGACCTTTGTCAGCAAAGTGATGACTTTGCTTTTTAACACACTGTCTATCCACTAGGAATGGGTCTATCCAGTAGGAAACATGCCAATAAAAGCAAAAATGAGTTTATCACTTAAAATTACACTTTCTAAATTTCTGAGTTCTTATATTCAGTGAGATTTTACAATTTAAAAGGACAAAATTTGGTTTCTGAGAAATTAAGAAAAATGTAGTTCACACATGAAAAAGCAAGAATATGTTGGCATTAAAAGCAGTAAATGATTTAAGCCAATTAAATAGACTATGAAAATAGAATATTCTTTTATACCTCCCACATATGAAAAGCAACTTCTCAGTTGTAAGTTCTAGTTATGATATTATTTGCAAAATAGTAAAAGAATTTGCAGGAACATTTCTATTTAAGGAACTAATTCTATTTTTTGAACAGTTACCACCACTGAGCTTTTTGCTTGCCCTCTTCCTTTATTTATAAACTAAGTAGATAGTCAAAAGAAGTGGTGAAAGCATGTTTTTGGATAAATAGTGCTTTTGGATACCCTAAGAACTGTATATATGTATATATGTGTATGTGTGTGTTTATATTTATGTGTGTATGGGTGTATATGTATGTGTGTGTATCCTTTTTGTAGAAAAGTGAGGAAAACCAAGGTAGCATCGGTGGATTGTTAAGAACTCTTGAAAAGGAAATATTTGGATAGATTTTCTAATCTAAAGCCTAATTTGTGAAAAATAATGACTTTAGAATTATGTGATATCTTATAAGTCTTCAATAAACTTGTATTTATAGGTTTTCTAAAATCCATGCTTTTGAATGAATGGGTTGCTATCCAGTTTTCTTTCCTCAGAGGATGACTAAAGAAGTAATTTTTTTCTTTAAATGTGCAAGCAATTTGACTTTGTTGCATAAAGACTTTTCTTCAGCATTCTTGAGAACTGTAACAGGAATAAATGTAACTAAATTTTTGCTGATGCTCCCTCTGAAGTTCTACACTGAAGACTAAGCATCTCTCCTGCCTCTCTGTACTTCATGCGTCTCTTCTGTGCTGCTTGTCAGATTGTACTGGAAATGCTTTAAGGGCAGAAGTTAAGAAGTTTTGAATCCCTGCTGTTTGACATGACATGTGCTTGATCACATGGATGGAATGAACAGTTGAAAAATGAACAGAATGAACATCTTGGAGAAGAAGCAGGGGTGGTATGCAAGCTCACAGACAGAACACTGTTAATATCCTTGAGATCACGATTCCTGTTTAGATGGGACTAGCTGGGAAGGGAGTTATCTGAGAACTCTAGAGTATCAGAAAGGTCTAGGATAGGATTCAGTGCCTATTTCATTTATTTTCCAAATCTCCCTATAATAATGTGGTTTGGGAGAAAGAATATACATTAGCTCAGTCGTTCTTAGGAAAGGAAGTACCATCCCCAGCAGGCATTCTGCTTCAGAAAGGAAGTACCACCCCCAGGGAGGCATTCTGGAAATTATGAAAGAGCATGTTTGGGTTGTTAAATATTTGGGAGGAGTCTTCACTGTCATTTAATAAAGTTGGGTCCAGGGATTCTAATTGTCTTGCCATGTGTGGGAGAGCCCTACACAGCAAATGTATATATATCCTCTGCACATCTCAAACAATCTTAACCTGGAAATGAACTCCAGCTGACGTGTGAACACAGGTGCTTTTTATGTGGTTTTAATGTGCAGTTTATTTACTATAAGTGCAACTGATGTGTAAATTGAGAAGAGTATGATATTTTACTTTTTGAAAATTTCTCAAAAGTGATTCATCATTTCAAAAAATTATGAAACTGTGTTGGTTGTGTATTTGAGTGGTTGACAGGACCCCTGCCAGTTTCCATGCGTGTCTTATTATACTAGTGATGGATGCTTCTATGTTGTATGGCAGGCACCAGACTACTTCAACACATCTTCGATAAGTCAGGTCTCACCACTTACATAATGAAGTATGTGTGGTTTCTTACCAGTTAACATTTTTTAATTTCTTCTTCATGCTAGTGTTGAGTGTTATATTGAGCTTTTGTGTGAAGATTGGTTACATAGTTCCAAAAGCCATTTTCTGAATCTCAGCTAGAAGTGTTTTCAGTCTTTCTCAGATTTTACAAAACCAATGAAGTACATACTCCTGATAGCATGTAACATTCTTGGAGGCATATGGGAGAGCCCCTGTAATCAAACACATTGATTTGATTGTTGCAAATATTCATAATAGGTGGGATAAATAGAATAAATTACTCTTATCAGTTCAGGTCAGGGGATGCAACCATGTGAAGTTAGGTGCCAAAATCTGGTAAAAGTTTTTAGATTCCAGAGCTTATGGGTTTTAGAATTATGGAGAAGAAACAGTGGAACGAATGCATTATATATATGTAGGTAGATTATAGTGCTATGTATTTTATTCCAGGATAGTAAAAGGACTATTAAAATGCTTGGTACAAAAACAGACATGGGGTGTGATGCAGTTAAGGAGTACTGATGGAGCTGAAGAAACTCAGACTTCTGAATAACGATATGCAGTGAATCACTGACTGAGTTATAGCCTAGACTGGATTCTGAAGTAGTTCCCAGAGGCTAGAGCTCATTCATGAAATATGGAAATGTGCAAGCCAGGTTATTTATCTTTATCTTCTTTCACAGCAAGGGGTTGCACCAGGGCCACTGGTGCTTTGTTGATACCAGAATGTTATTTACTCCTTTGGAAAGTGAAACGAAAAGAAGAGATCAAAAAAGCCAGATGCTCCCTCCAGATTGCTAAAAAAGAAATTTTGTCCTTTTCCATTTCCCATAAAAGTGCAGCTGTGCCTTCTAAAACTGGAACTGATTCATGTGCTCAGGTGCCAGGGCATAAAAATCAAGAGTGGAGAAAGCTGAAACAAGATATTTCAGAATAGAAATAGGAAATGAGACTAGGGAGAGAGGTAACTGAAAAGAAAGTAAACGAAAAAGTAGAAAAGAAAGAAAAAAATAGTGTGTGGAAACACTTTGATGGGGTAAAGTGCACATAGAATTTTATTAAAGAGTGAATTTATTGGATAAGAAATAATCATTCATTCACCCGATTGTTTTAGTTAGGCTGGGGCCTTGGGTTTATCCATTCAAATTCTCTGGCTTGTATTTTTACTTTTAAAAATACAGGATCCAAAGACAATGAATAGAGAAGTTTAGAAGAAACCCAACCTTAACCAATTCTGAATGCAGTTTTCTTTTCACGTTAGAACTTGAGCTTAAGTGAATACTTCTGAGAACGAGAAGAAAGGACAGACTTGAGATGTATTTTGAAGGGGGCTCAAGCAGTGCTTATGGCTCTGGTGACCAGGCAGAGAGAGACAAAGGAAGAGAAAAGGGCTGAGAAGAGTAGAACTTTGCTAAAAAGAGGAGCATTATTGCCAGAAGTGGAGATGATTAGAAGGAGGAAGATGAGGAATAACGAAGCTCTAGTTTAGATATTTTACACTTAAGTGATAATCACATCTTGTTGAAAATGCCCAGTTGGCTTGTGAAAATAAAGGAAGTCATCAAGTGACTTTGTACCATAAGTACATTTTCATTCAAAGGCTCCATTTTCCTTAAGCCTGTTTATGTGCAGATCAGCTCCAGATAGTTAAAGATTTTTGCATTTGGAATTTTTGATTCCAGGGAAGTGAGCACCTAGGAGTTTTTGCCTGGACAGTGCTTTGTAGTAATAATAAAGAGCCATTTTGGTGAAATTCCTCCAGTGACTTAAGGTTGTTGGTTGTAAGCAACATGTGTGGGTATGCTTGGTTATGTCTGACTCTTTGTGACCCCGTGGACTGTAGCCCTCCAAACTCCTCTGTCCATGGAATTTTCTGGGCAAGAATAGTGGAGTGAGTTGCCATTTCATCCTCTAGGGGATTTTCCTGACTTGGGGATTAAACCCATGTCTCCTGCATTGGCAGGTGGATCCTTTAGCGCTGTACCACCAGCCACACAAAGCTATTCAAACCAGGTTAAGTAAATAGTTGGCTTAAATAGAGGTATACATGGCAGGACAGGCCTCATGAGGAGGAAAGAGCTGGAAATCCCTAGGAATGCAGGGGGCTGCTTTCTCCACCTTCTCTGCTGGAAGCTCTGCAACTGCTGTGTTCTAATTCCAAATAGTGTGATTGGGCAGGCAAGGGACAGGGTTGTCTCTGCCCACTTGGTAGAGCTGCTGGAACAGACATTCTGCATAGGGACACGGCCAAGGCAAACCATTTGAAAATATACCTTCTAAATGCCATTGGCCATACCTTCCACTGAGTATGTGGAGGGTGGTGGGTTCCGGCCAGGTTGGCAGAAACATACCAAGAAAACGAATCTGTGAAAGCATACTGCTTTTTTAGAATATGAAAATGTTTTAAGAAAAGACTAGGTATGGACTTAGTTGGTTAACTTTATTATAATTTCATCAGATAATTAAAATAAGTATCTCATTTCTTAATTTTACAATTAATTCAAAAATATTTTGGAACACCTTCTAAGAGCCTTCCAGTCATTGTTTTAGATGATAGAATATAGCATTTATCAAAATTGTTTAAGTCTTTGTTTTAGAGCAGCTTACATGGAAAGGAGAGACCGTGAGAGGAAAAACCATCATAAAACATGAAGAATAATAAAGCAGGCTAACAAGATTTTATCTAAGTTGTCAGGGAAGGCAGGATGACTATATAATTTACTGTCTCATGGAGATTCTTTGAGGACCAAAAAAGCAATTATTTAGTAATCTTGGGATGACAGACATAAGCTGGGACTGTCCCAGGCAACCTGGTCACCCTACTGAGAGTGTGACGTTTGAACAGACACCAAGAGAAATAGTGGAGGGGGTGATTATTTCAGGGGAAGTGGTTCAGGAGTAGGGAATGCTTGATTATCCCACAGAGTTGGGTCATTGGGAACTTAAAATTTTAGAATTTTAAGATCAGGGGAGTGCCTACTCCCAAGAATAAGCTGTGTGAGGACTGGCTGACCTGCCACTTTGCAGCCTGACCCGTGATACAGGTGACTGTCAGTGTTGAAGTAGAAGCATTTCGAGATGGCAGCCTTTTCCACCCTGTGGTACAGAAAGATGGTGTTATAGAGAGGTTGCCTTGTAAAAGGCTGGACTCAGTTTGTGGCTCTATTTTGCGAAATCCTTTCTGTCTGGAGACTTGGCTCAATCAAAGCCTGATGGCTGCTGTAGGATAAACTGCCCCTTCTGTTTTCTGGGTGTGCTCTTTGCCTCACACATGAGCCTCTACTTCTGGGTGTCCTGAAAGAACTTGGGCCACTCAGCCTGCTGGTGTGGACTTTCACAGTTCAGTTCCCTGAGAACCCTGTAGCTATCTTCTTATTGCCACCTGTTCTTCATGTACCCTGCCCAGCTCAGGAAGGTCATATTCTGTCAGAGAACTACACTCTGGGCTTAGTAAACTAGGCAATCTAGCAGCCTGGGGAGGTTGGACTCCTTATGGTGTCTTAGCTCCTCTTCATCATGAAGTACCTATGGTAATGGAGATATGTGCTGGGTAACAACAGCAACAGCACCTTGAGATTAATAGCTATGACTCATTGAGGCCAGGTACTTAAAAACATTGATTAAAAACTCCAGGCTTCACTTACCCATGAGACAGGTATAATATTAAGTTTATCCATATGAAGTTATTTATACTCTATCATTTTGACCTACAGAAATGACAATTTTATCTGATTAGACCTAAGGTTTTACATGCAAAGGAAGGGAAGCACAGGGAAGTTACAAAATTTTTACCAAACTTTACACGCCTTGACTCAGAGCTGGCATTTTAATGCGAGTCAGTTGGCACCTGGGCCATTGGTCCTGCCACTGTGACTTCCTGGCTACTGGATCTTGTAGAAGGTAGACTGTTTCTTTGGGGAAATTTCAGGCTGGAACGTATAGCTGTAGAGAGATTTGCAGAGCCTCCAAAATGCCTTAGTCCTGTGGAACTCTGACCTGGTGCTGGAGCGTTTGGACCTGAGGGTGAGACTGTAGTACTTAAGCTTCTAGACTCTAAGAAGACACCGTGAGGCTAGAAATTGAAAAGGAAAGTGGGCCAAATAGTCGACTCAGAGAGAGTCTAGATGAGAGAATGTGAGGGGTCAATTGCTATGGCCCGAATGAGAAACAGGAGGGTGCCTGAAGCCAAAAGGCAGAAACCAGGGCCCAGTGTGGGGAGCCAGTTTCCGAGTGTGGGGCTCCTCAGATACCAAGTCCCCTGGAGGCAAACCGGGTGGCAAGTTGCATTCCTGCAATTGAACCGAAGGCAGCCGTAGGAATGAGACCAGGCCCCAAAGCCTCTCCGTCTGTTTCTGTCCTGCTGTTGCAACCCTGTTTTTGTGTTTTCCTCTGGATAACTGTAGCTTCTCTCTCCCCGTCTTTGCAAACAGCTTTCTCAGTGTCCTCATGCAGATGCTGAACAGTGATGACCCCAAGGATGCCCCTAAATTCCAGTGGCCACAAGCCCTAGTGAAAAGTGTTGCCGTTTAGTTCAAAGTTCTCCAGCGAGAGCTGCCTATTGATCTGGCTTGGGTCAGAGGTCCCTGAAGCCAGTGCAGGTCCACGCACAGTCCCTAAGGAGGACACACAGTGCAACAGGCAAATTTTCAGGCTTGTTATAGTTGCCATTAAGCCAAATTGAGAAGGCAACAGGAAGTTTGAATTTTGCTTTTTTTTTCTTCTGATGTGTCTCCTCACTGGAATCTTCACCTCTTATCCCAGTATTACAGCCTGCCTTCCCTTGATCCAGTCTCCCATGCCGTTGGAGGCTGTGATAGCCTGTTTCTATGCTCCCCGGGGTTTCCTTTGAAAAATAAGTGCAACAAATGGGAGTATTGGTTCTAAAATAAGATGTGTTCTGACCTTAGGTAATGTGAGAAAGATTGGTTATACTCTGTAAAAAAAATTAAAGATTACGGACAAATAAAGAATAATCACTTAAGATGTTTAGAAAAATAAACATTTGGAGAGATATCAACAAGCCAGCCAGTCCTTTTAGTCTAGGACTGTCCTTCATTTCCTTGGGAGTAGGGAATGACAACCACTCCAGTATTCTTGCCTGGAAAATTCCGTGGACTGAGGAGCCTGGTGAGTTACAGTCCATGAGGTCACACGAATTCGAACACAGCTGAGCAGCTGAGCACACAAGCAGGCACTTGTGTTCTAGCACTTGAAGCCCCTGGTCCCCAGAAATCCCCCTTCCTCTCAGGCACACTGGTACTATTTGTCACCTAAAAGTCCAACGAATGCCTTTTACCTCTGTAGAGTAGTAGTTATCAACGGTAAAGAAGCATACTTTCCTTATAAAGTGATGGGGTTAATCCACACTGTTTATCCCTGTAAATCAATACTATTAATAGCTTAAAAATTGCACATTTCTTTGAATTGAGGTTCAGTCAGCATCCAAGTTTGGCAGGTGTGGATTTACCCCATCATATATGGGTGTAAGAAATAGTCTATACAAATATATTATTCTGCTTTCCTTGTTCTACACCAGCATGTCTCAAATTTGAATGTGCGTGGGAATTCCCTGGGGATCTTGTTAAATGGCAGATTCTGAGTCAGTAGCTCTGGGCAGGGTCTGAGGCTTAGCATTTCTAACAAGCTCTCAAGCCAAGTGATACTATCAATGCTCTGTCAACTACACATTGACTAGAAGGATTCTAAATCATAAAATCTATTTCTCAGAACCCCCACTCTTGAATAGAAAAAACTTCAATTAGAATATTATTTGGGGGTATGCCCCTTGAGAATTATATGAGAATTGTGAAGGCTTATTTGGTGATTGGAAAATGAAGAGATGGACTTTGCTTACTATTTCCTAAAGCAGTGAGAACGAAAGAGAAACCAATGTCTTTATAAATTTTCCTGCAACACACATATAGGCATCCCATTTTAAACCCAGGTACTTGTTTTAATTTTAAAGCTCAAATTTGTTCTGCTATCCATATAGAACTTCTTGTGCTTCTGGTAATAGATGTCTGACTTTGCAAATAATTACTGATGGAATATCTGACCACTTTGGCTGCCAACATCATCACCTGATTGAAGATTAAAATTTTCTCTCACCAAGAAGTTCTTTGAGTGATCCTTTTGCGAAATCAGCTTCTTCTGATCCCATTTCTTTGACCTGAAATGTAAGACATGGCATGTGAGAACATCTGGAAACTAAAGGACTCAACAAATGCAAAATCTTATTCTCATAGCTTTATGATAAGTTGAGTGCCACCTGGAGAGCTTAGTAGAAAATGTTTCTCAAGATGTCCTTGGTCATCTTTTAGATTAGAGACCTTTGCTTGATGCTCTTGGCATATTTCTGATAGGAATAAGAAACCTGAGGAAGGAATAAACAGAGAGTGCTAGTCCATTTTCTGAAGTGTGTGTTTGGTGCTGGCTGAGCCTGGGCAGACTTTGATCTATCTTGAACAGATGCCTTTAAGAAGAAGTTAGCTGAGCTTTAGGGGCAGCTAATGTCTCCCAGGCTGCAGAATGTTATTAAGGCTTGATTGCAATCTCCTGACATGATAAAACTGAATTGAAGAACAGGAACTGCCTGCTTGGCAGCTCTGTGGACAGTTGGAAAGCTCAGAGAAGGCACAAGCATTAAAGAAGAAAGAACGCTGACAGAAGCTGGGCAGGCAGACAGGGCTATTTAATTCAGAGGGGTGGGTGTTAATTAATTTATTTGGGGTGAATGAGATCTGATTTCTAAGCCAGAGTACAAGCTGTTGCCAGTCTAGTTGGGGACAACGTCCTGCCAGCTATCGGAGTATCATCTGTTGTCTGGATGGCTGATTTCAGACCATATCCATCTTGCTGGGTCCAGACTCGCCATGCTGTGTCAGTTGGACACCAGCAGCTCATTTTTCTTACCTCTCAATGTTGCTCTTATTGTACATGCCTGTCTAGCTGCTTGTCTCTGCTTCACATTTCTCCCAGAGCTCCCCTGAAGCTCCAAAATGCTCTGTGGCATGTGGACAGAAGGAAACCAGGAGTGGAAAGTTACCATTCCTTCTAGAATGGCATCATTTTAAATGGATAAAGTTTTGGCTTCTTATACTTTTAAGATAGGTCAAATATTATCCAGAAAATAGAAGTGAGTCATTATAATGCACTAAAGCAGATATAAGGCTCATGGTGTCCCAGTCTCCTGTCTGGTCTCTGCTTTCTCATCACCCAAAATTATTTTCTCTCAATTCCATTGTTTCACATAACAAAGGGCCTGTCTCATGATGTCCTCCCACGAGCAGCTCTATGGAGGCGTTTATTATAGTCATTAATTTTTCAAGGCCCAAAATGGTATGATGTATTATGAAGTGCATATAGAAATGAGTGCAAGTTTGTGGGTAATTTTAAAATGTATTTTGACATAGTGGAAAGAGCACTGGATTTGGGTCAGAAGATCTGGTTCAAGCAAGTCACTGAAAATACAAGGAGCCCCTCTATGTTTGTCAAAACTCCTCAATCTCTAGCCTTAAAAGGATGAAATATATTGCATGCAAATTAAGCCTGTCTAAATACATCTTGAAAAATCGGAGGAATAATTCTGCTTTATTTATTATGAAGATAACACATTCTCATCTAAAAATGCAGAAAAGCAGACACACAGACACNTAAAAGGATGAAATATATTGCATGCAAATTAAGCCTGTCTAAATACATCTTGAAAAATCGGAGGAATAATTCTGCTTTATTTATTATGAAGATAACACATTCTCATCTAAAAATGCAGAAAAGCAGACACACAGACACAAATAGTAATCATAATATTTCAACCATGAGATGATCGCATATCTATTTTCTGCTGACAGTGGGGTAGATTCATGCTCTCCTGCTGTTCTGGGTGCTCTTATCACAACCGATCCATGCAAAGCCTTTCCTCTCCACTCATCCCATACACCCAGAACCATTCCCCTCCTCTGTCTTAAATATACAGAACATACTTTGGTTTATATCGCCTTTGTAAAGTATGTACTGTTATTTGTGCATGCGTTTGTTTTTCTTCTATTGACATGATATGTTATTGTCTGTAGAACTCACCCTATTTCTGAATTATTTTATTCAATATAAATACTGTGTATTGTTTTGTATATCGCAATTATGTGTAAATTTAGTGCATTGAGCCAAATTTCTACATAGTACTTAAAGAGCTATTGTATCCAGTGTCCCAAGACAATCCACACAGTATTGAAATAAAGCTCCTTGTACATGACCCCTTAGGGACTTGTGAGGGCATGTCTCTAGGTTATATACCTGTGAGTGGGTTTGTGGGGTTTGTGGGTCAAGACATCTTGAATGTTTGCATCAGTGTATACACCAATCAGTTATTTTAGGAGGCCCTCAGTTTTCTACACATCTTCAAACATTTATGTATTTAATTTACTTTCTGTCTATATATTTTAAAAATAGAAAATTTCTTGTCTTATAATTTACTTCCAAAAGTGTTCTACAGTGGATATATATTTTTTAGATTTAGCACAATATTCTAATGTTATATTCAAAGTTAGGTCTTAATTATTGGACTGTCATCATTTGTTTAACTGATGCCCTATTTTGTAATATTCAAGAAAATATTCTTCCAAGATAGGACATAAACAAGTCTACAGTTAAGCCAATATAATTATCAAAATAATTAATTTAATCTTGGATATTTAGACCTAAGAAATAGATTCTGACTCATGTCCAATACCCGTGATTCAACTATTTAATTTGATAATCATATTGCCTTAATGATAGACTTGTTTATGTCCTATCTTCTTGCCTGGAGGATTCCATGGAGAGAGGAGCCTGATGGAGTACAGTCCATGGGGTTGCAAAGAGTCAGACATGACTGAGCAACTTTCACTTTCACAGGGATCTACATCTTAGCAATTGTGGAGTGTTGATAAGTGAAATATTTTGGTTACAGGAAACTAATGAAATTTTGCCTGTATTAAAAGGAGTAATTCATTAAGTAAAATGATAAACAGAAAAGAAATGAAAACATGAGTTCCAGAGCAATTCTATCAAATTGCTGTGCATGCATGTAGCCGATGGAAATAAACCACATAATCAGGTATAACATATCCTTTATGTAGAGGGATACAGAAACTAAGTGCCTAAACTCATTGGATGGAATTATCTTAGGATAGAATATAATTAAAATAGTAAACTCCCCAGTTTTAGCAACTGTTTACTTTTCATATGCTAAACTTCCTTGTAAGTTTCCTTATCAAGCTGAATAAAATTAAGCCAATGTTTGTGTTACATTTTTCAGTGATTTAATATTTCAAATGTTTGATGTATGTACCGATTATTCCTTCACACACACTGCCTCCCCCCACCCCCCGCCCCACCATCCTTGATACAAAGAGATACTCATTGTATTCAATGTTAGGAGCACCAGGAGGCCAGCGCGGCAGAGCACAGAGGTGAGAAGGCTGGGGCTGGGCACGTGAGTGTGTGGGGNCATAGGCTTTGATTAAGAAGTCTTTGAAAGAGAGTCATTAACCTTTTAGATTGTATGCATGTAATGCACAAAATGATGTACATAAAAGGAATTTTAGAAACCATAATGTAAGAAAAAGAAAGATGAGTGCTGGTCATTATTCTTTTCTGAAATGTAATATTCTGCATCATCTGAAATTTAGCTAGACTTTTCTTAAAGGAGTGAGGAAAACTTAGGAAAAAAATGAAATAGCCTTACATAAAAATGTTCTCTTTCGGTGATAAGATGTTATTCAACACGCACTGTGCTTTGTATCAGAGCAGCATAATTTAGGATAATTATTTATCAAGGACAACTATATCCTCAATAGGAGAGCTCACAGAAGAATTTATACTAGGAAACATCTCACTTTTTTCTTGTCTACTTCCTTGGAACAAAGGGAATTATTTTCTGTGAAGAACACTATTTTTATAATACTACCATTTTAAAACTAATAGTTGCAGGTACCTTGGGAAATTTTAGAGGTTAAAATATTCCCGTTCAATCACTCTGTGTTGGTATTTGAACTGTATGACATCTTTAAGAGGAATATGAAAAGCAAGTCACTTTCTGTATGAGCGAGGATTAGTTCTGTTTGTGTTTGCACAGGCAGGACCGAGGCCAGTACTGGGTACATGAAATATGCTAAAAATATTTGCTGAATAAATTAATGAATTGAGAAATTAAGCAATTGGATTTGCAAAGGAAAAAGTGAAAATATAAAGATGAGGATTCACTTTCTGAAAGGTTGAGGTGAGGTGAGGTGAAGCTCAGTCGTGTCCAACTCTGCGACCCCGTGGATTGTAACCTACTAGGCTTCTCCGTCCATGGGATTCTCCAGGCAAGAATACTGGAGTGGATTGCCATTTCCTTCTCCAGGGGATCTTCCCGACCCAGGGATCTAACTGGGGTCTCCCACTTTGGAGGTAGACGCTTTAACCTCTGAGCCACAAGGGAATCCCTCTGAAAGGTTACAGACATTCAACTTCAAATATTTCATTTACATAGGACCCAGCTGTGGGATCAGCAATGAACCGAGAGTAGTTTCATCTCTTTGTGTCTCACTTCACTTTCTTCGGTCTGGAAAGTGGATATATTCATATTTAACTCCTATCTTTATTTTTCCTTTGCTTCTCTTTTCTAAATTGTTTTGAATTTGTTTTATGTTGCTATAGTATATGCATTTCTATAGACTTCTTTTAGTCTCTGTAAGAATTGTGTAAACATAAATTGAAGTAATGATAGCTGTTTTGCTTAAAATCAAATTAGAACACTTCTAAGGCTGCAAAATTTCTTAATAAATAATCACTTTTAAACATATATGAAGGATTATTTTTAACACACACCCTGCTTATTGCTGTAAAATATAAGATTATTTTCCCCCATCGTCAATCACCATTAATGGGCTGCTCTAGCTCCAGAATCTATTGGCCCATGTTAGAGTTAGTGCCTGACTTACTATTTAGTCTCATCCATAAAATGGATATTTCATAATCCCCTATGCTCAGAAAGAGGCTTCCCTGGTGGCTCAGTGGTAAAGAATCCACCTGCAAAGCTGGAGATGATGGTTCAGTTCTTGGGTTGGGAAGATCCCCTGGAGAAGGAAATGGCAACCCACTCCAGTATTCTTGCCTGGGAAGTCCTATGTACAGAGGAGCCTGGAGGGCTACAGATATGGGGGTCACACGGGTCGGACATGAATCAGCAACTAAACCACTACCACATTCTCAGGAATGTTATGAGATTAAATAAGATAAAAAGCAGCATTCTCTGTCTATTTAACACAGTTCATTCCTCCCCATCCTCACAGCTGGCAGGTTGCATTTGTGCTGTGAGAGGTGATCAACATGGGCAAGAGAAATCTTGGTGGCTGCAGAGATGCTCCATTCTGAAATACATGAAAGACCTGAGCCTATCCCACAGAAAGGTGAGAGGAGCCAGAGTCTGGCTTTGACCACACAGAGTGAGAGTCAGATGGAGCTGAGGTCCTTGGAGGAGAGCAGAGAGCAGAGGAGGAAGACGGAGAGGAGATGGAAACTGGAGGAAGAAGTCTTGGATATCCCTCTGAGGCTGACTTTATTGGCTAGAAAGGTGACTCTATGGAGACTGCAAATAAGTGAATGAACCATTTTGGGGACCCCAGTGTCCTGACAGGCTTCTAGTAAAAATACATGTTTCCAGTTAATGAAGTTCTTTGCTGCCTGTTACTCTGGATGTTAAATAAAAGTGATATATGTATATGAATATTGTGGCATATGCTCATATATCATTCTAAGATGCTATTAATATTAGCTGTAAGATGCTGTAAATGGTTTATTTTATAAACCACTAGGAGAGTAAAAAAAAAAAAACAAGCCCTGCTTTTAATTTAATCAAGGCACAATATTTTGTTACTTGAAATTTTTAGTTTAAACATATGGAAAAAGCTTTTAAAGGTATATTTATACATAGACTACTCATATGTATTACTTTTGAACATACATATAAAAACAAATAAATGTGAAACAAATTAATTAGGATATTTCTAAATGTGTTCATATGCAGAGTTTAATTATTATGAATCACCTTTCCACTCAGAGTAATTGATATGTGTGCTTTTTAACATAGGGCTATTAGTCCTTCCTGCAATCAAAAGAACTGATGATGCAATGTTTCTTAAAAGTATGCTATGCCATTGTCTCAGAGTAGAGTAGCAAGTTTAATGTGCAGGCAGTGAAAGCTTTATCATGACTGTCACAGGGTGATCTGATGGTCAGATGCCCAATAATTTCAGAAATGTTAACACAGTGAAAAACGCAAGGCATAGAATGGATGAAATACTCAAATATCCTGGGACCCTCAGATGCCTCTGTAACTCCTTAGGCAGCATTCCAGGCTGGGTCTTGCACATTTAATGCACTGGCAAATATGTGTTGCAGCTTCCACAGCTGGAGGGAACACATGATTTCTCAGTTACAGTGACTCCAGCCTTCAACAGATGGATGGATGGATGGATCTCAAGGTTCCCAACTCCAAAACCTCCAGAATTAAAGGGGGTTCAGCGAGTCTCACTTGAAAAGTGGCACAACTGTCTGTGAGTGTAGCCCCGTGTGGCACATATTCTCCCTTTGGCTTATGCCGATCATTACCCATCACACTTGAAGCTGCCTAAATATGCTTGACAGATGTCAGCTGCTGCCCCCGGCCCTTCTGAGCACACAGTGTCTGTGCCCAAGAGTACTGTTTTGTAAAGCTCCCAGTGATTTTTGTCTCAAGGATGTCAGAGATGTGGGAATTCTTATACATAGTGGGGATGAAGGATGGTCTTAACTCTTCGTTTCATTTTATTCCCTACTCCCAAAGGAGCAAAATTCATTCCTAGAGTTCCGTGAATCTTCCAGGAGACTTCTGGCTTTTGGCTATCATCCTTGCAATATTAGGGCTTCCAAGCATTCCAAGTTTCTGAGAGCTAAACAGAAACCAAGAAAACATCTCCATTATTCCCTCACATCCATCACCTAGACTCTCTCATGCCTTCCTTGCCAAGGCAAAATATATTACTTATCACTCTCTCATACTTCTTTTAGTCACAAATCAAGAGTGATCCCTATGCATTGCAACTGGTGCAAAATGAAGAGGCAGAGGAGGTAGGATGATCCATGTTCTATCACTAGTTTTGGCTTGATAGGAATGATGTTTTGCCGTTTGCACACATAGGTCCTTCTTTGTATGAATTTAATCTTAATCTTAGTTTGTTTCTCTCAGAAGATGATAAACTTTTTGAGAACAAGGATTATCTCATGTATCTTTTGTGAACATCTTCTAGTGGTGGACAGTCAATGTAAATGATTATTTTTATTTAGTTTCATTTCTAACATGGCATATATTCATAGTGGGAAAAGAGTCTATTTGCAAACCAAGCAGATGAAAGCCAAGTTAGTTAAATTATCTTAAAGTTTCAAGTTTATGTGTGAAAAAGCTCAAAAGCTTTGGAAACTGTATTAACTCATATTGTAAAAGATGCTGCAAACACATGTCTGCAAAGTCCATCTCTTTAATGTGTATTTGGTACTTTGGGAGAGTTGAATGAACCCTGTGTTTTGTGGGGTGATGTGATTTTTCAATCAAGAACTCATATTTCATACCCCATCATGTTTTCTCTTCAGGGAAACTCCCTTCAACTTTCTTGGGCACCACTTTTGTGCTCTTAAAAAACTTTCTAGTTTACTTTTGGACTCAAATTACAATCTTAGCAGGGACACAAAAACATTTTCAGATCTCTACATGAACATAGAATTTTTATTTTTTTTGTCTTGCTGGCTCCCTGTTTTTCCTTTCCTTGCCAATTTTAACCTTCATCTCAGACAGTAGAATCAACAGGGCCCTGTTACCTTGGCAACGATGATAGGATAATAGAATTAGAATGTCTCAGTGCTTCATGCTAGCATCATGTTCTTGAAAGCAAAAGAAAACACAATTATGAAATATAACTTGTGGTACTTTAAAGTGGCAGTATCCATTCATTTCAACTATATGCCATTTGTTAATGAAAGATAATCTATGTTGAACTTTCAGTGATTTAAAAACAGTTAAACCACAAGAATAAGATAGGAAGTCTGTCTCAGGATAACGTTTTCATATATATATATATATATATATATATATAGTCAGCTTTGTGTGTCTCTTTTGACATTCTACTTTTTCATCAATTTAAAAATAATGACCAAGAAATATTTATCAACAAGGTAGTCTTTGAGAGTGTTGCCATTTTATCTGAAATAAATTTGAACATTCTTGAGGCTCTTTCTATTTTCTAAAAGCATGTTGTCACTATAGAAAAGTAAATTGACACTCTAGGGATTTACACTTCCAAGCTATCACATCCAGCACTGATATTCTGTTGAATTATGCTGCTGATTTGGAAAGGGGGCTTTTGCTGATGTTTCTAATAGTTTGGCTCCTCTGTTCTTTTGTTTCTGTCCTAATTCTGGAAAATCTTATGGATAAACCTGGTCTTTATGATATCAAGAGTACCTTGAGTATTTTTGGGTCTGATTCAGTATTTTTTTCNATTTGGAAAGGGGGCTTTTGCTGATGTTTCTAATAGTTTGGCTCCTCTGTTCTTTTGTTTCTGTCCTAATTCTGGAAAATCTTATGGATAAACCTGGTCTTTATGATATCAAGAGTACCTTGAGTATTTTTGGGTCTGATTCAGTATTTTTTTCAATTGACATATAGTTGATTTACAATGTTGTGCTGCTTTCAGGTGTACAGCAAAGTGATTCAGAACAATACAGATATACATGTTATTTTCCAGATTCTTTTCTATTAGTGCTTGTTATAAGTTATTGAATATAGTTCCTTATGCTATAGAGTAGATCTTTATTTATCTATTTTATATGTAGTAGTGTGTATCTGTTAATTCCAAACTTCTCAAGCTCCTATTTTACCCTGTCACTTCTGCTTCCCCCTTTGGTAACCAAAGTTTGTTTTCTACATCTGTGATACTATTTCTGTTTTATAAATAAGTTCATTTGTATTATTTTTAAAGATTCTCTATATAAGTGATATCATATGATATTTATCTTTCTCTCTGATTCACTTCACTTATTATGATGATCTCTTTTTCCAGTGCTGCAAATGGCATTATTTCATTCTTTTTTTATGGCTGAGTAATATTCCCTTGGTTTTAGGAAAGGCAGAGGAACCAGAGATCAAATTGCCAACATCCTCTGGATGAAAAAGCAAAAAAGTTCCAGAAAAACATCTATTTCTGCTTTATTGACTATGCCAAAGCCTTTGACTGTGTGGATCACAATAAACTGTGGAAAGTTCTGAAAGAGATAGGNTCTTATTTAGTCTAGTATTGATTTCATCTAGTGTATTTTTCATTTTAGTTATTGTATTATTCATCTCTATTTTGTTGTTCTTTATATTTTCTAACTATTTTTTAAAAACTTCTGACTTCTCACTGTGTGCATATATTTTCTTTGAAAATTCTTTTATCATCTTTATAATAATTACTCTTAATGGTTTCTTGTAAAGATTGCCTATCTTCACTTCTCTCAGTTCTTCTTCTTTTATCTTGTTCCTTCATCTGAAATATATTCCTCTGCTACCTCTTTTTGTCTAAGTTGCTCTTTGTATTTTTAGGTATGTGGTAGGTTAGTTACATTTCTTGACCTTGGAGAAATGACCCTCTGTAAGAGATGTCCTATGCTTCCTAGAAGTGCACTCCCCTATGGTCACCCAAGGTATGTGCTCTAGCGGCTCCCCCTAAATAGGCTTTTTGGGTCCCTCTGTTGTGGCAGGCTGACTATGTGGGCAGCCTGGTAGGCTTGGTTAGTCCCTGGTCTGGTTGGTTGCCAGGCTCTGTGTTATGAGGATGTTGTTTGCTGCTATTTAGTGGGGCCTGGTAACAAGGTGGTTGGTTGCAGAGCCCTAGTGGGCCCTGGGGCTGGTGATGCCTCACTATGGGTGGAGTCAAGATCTCAAATGTTCTAGGCATATTGTCACTGGCATGTGAAGCCAGATCCTGGGTTAATGACAGTTGCAGCTGGTTCCTGATGGCACGTCCCTGGGATCTCAGAGCTCATTTCAGATCATTAATGGAAGTTCCTGACACTGGTGTGGGCCCAGGGTGTCCTGAAGGTTGTTTTGGCCTGTTAGTAGGTACTAGGGGCCCAGCTGGTCCCAGGATAGGGTCTGGCTTGCTGTTGGTAGGCTCAGTCCCCAGGCTACAGGATTGTCATTTTCTTCCTTCTGGTGTCTGCCCCCTGATGGGTGAAGCTCATCTGGAACCTAGTGCAGGCTTACTGTTGGGAAGGGCCATGTCTGGCCAAAGGGCCCTCTGATGGGTAGGGGCATGTCTAGAGGTAGGTATGGGCTCAAGAAGTTTTTAAAGCAGACTGTCTTCTGATGGTTGGGATAGTATCCCTCCACTGTTAATTTTTTGGCCTGAGGCATCCCAGCACTGGCATCTATCAATTGTTGGGTGGGGCCAAGTCTTGGCCAAGATGGCAGCCCCCAGCAGCATTGTTCATGGAAGTATTTGAATGTTCCTCAATATTTCTCCCTTCAGTGTCTATATCCCTATGGTAAGCCTCATCCTCCATCCCACCCTGCCTCCAGAAGACTCTCCAAAGTCAGGAAGGAGGTCTGGCCCAGCATCATATCAAACTACTCCTTTCACCCTGGAGGGCTTCCCTGGTGGCTCAGCTGGTAAAGAATCTGCCTAAAGTGTGGGAGACCTGGGTTCAATCCCTGAGTTGGGAAGAGCCTCTGGAGGGAATAGCTGCTCACTCCAGTATTCTGGCCTGGAGAATTCTACTGCTACTGCTGCTAAGTCACTTCAGTCGTGTCTGACACGGTGTAACTTCATGGTCAGCAGCCCACCAGGCTCCCCTGTCCCTGGGATTCTCCAGGCAAGAACACTGGAGTGGGTTGCCATTTCCTTCTCCAATGCATGAAAGTGAAAAGTGAAAGTGAAGTCGCTCAGTCGTGTCTGACTCTTTGCGACCCCGTGGACTGCCGCCTACCAGTCTCCCCTGTCCATGGGACTTTCCAGGCAAGAGTACTGGAGTGGGGTGCCATTGCCTTCTCCGGGAAAATTCTATGGACGGGGTCAAAGAGTCACGGGTTCAAAGAGTCAGACATGACTGAATGACTTTCACTTTCACTTTCCTGGTACCCATGAGATTTTGTGTGTGTCCTTTAAGGGTGAAGTGTCTATTTCTTTCAGTTCCATGGAGCTCCTGTGGTTTGGCCCTGATGGCCTTTAAAACCAAATGTTCTGGGCACTAATCTTCCTGGTACCAGACAGTGGGGAGCCTTATGTGAGGCTCAGAACTCTCACACCTGTGGCAGAACGTCTGCAATATAATTATTCTCCAGTTTTTGAGTTGTTCATCCATGAAGTATGAGTTTTGATTATATCATGTCATCCCTCCTACATTTTGTTGTGTTCCTTCTTTATGTCTTCAGTTTGAAGAACTTTTCTGAGAGGGTCCAGTCTTTTTCACTGATGGTTGTTCTGCAGGTCATTGTGGCTTGGGTGTGCTCAGGAGAGCAGGTGAGATTAGGATCTTTCTACTCTGCCATCTTGGACACTCTCCCCGGTTCAGTCTTTTTGATGGTTTATTCATTAATGTTTATTCTTGAGTGCCATACTCATTAATCCTATCTGACCTTTCTTCCATCCTGGGGCCTTTGGATTTACTTTTGTTATCATTCTATGCAAAATATTGAGAAGTAGGCATCCCATGTGTAGGATAAATTATTTTTAATTTCACTCATTGATTTCCTCTTCATTGGGAATTAGGAGATANTCTGACATTTCTTCCATCCTGGGGCCTTTGGATTTACTTTTGTTATCATTCTATGCAAAATATTGAGAAGTAGGCATCCCATGTGTAGGATAAATTATTTTTAATTTCACTCATTGATTTCCTCTTCATTGGGAATTAGGAGATATCAGATTCATATGCCAATATCCTCAGGTAATAATGGAGTAGTTAAAAAATCTTCTTATCATAAGACATATTTATAAGTATTCTGCTGCTACTGCTGCTAAGTCACTTCAGTCATGTCCGACTCTGTGCGACCCCATAGATGGCAGCCCACCAGGCTCCCCCGTCCCTGGGATTCTCCAGGCAAGAACACTGGAGTGGGTTGCCATTTCCTTCTCCAATGCATGAAAGTGAAAAGTGAAAGTGAAGTCACTCAGTCATGCCCGACCCTCAGCGACCCCATGGACTGCAGCCTTCCAGGCTCCTCCATCCATGGGATTTTCCAGGCAGGAGTACTGGAGTGGGGTGCCATTGCCTTCTCCATATAAGCATTCTATATACTGGCAATCTGAATAAAGAAGAACATAAAAGTGACCTTTCTTCCAATCTTTTGAAAGAGGTTTTCTTTGAAGTTTCTTAGCTATACAATATACAGGAAATTCCCTATTCAAGAGAAAATAGTAAAATCCTTGTTTTATGTTTGAGAATGAAGCTTGAGCATATAGCTACTTGGTGCTAAGTAGACTGGATGTTTCAATCTCTTGGCTTTTATAAGTTGAAGGTAGCCAAGTCAAAGTTTCAACACCTAAATAAGTAAACTTGATTCATTGTTCTTTGATTTTTCTGGGACTGGATTCTACAAGCAGAGTATACTATTTACTCTCTAGCATTTAACATCTTTTAATATAGAGTAGATGATGCCTTTAATGACACCAATAGCATTAAAGATATTTTTCCTGGAAAGTTGCTGCTGTTCAGTTGCTGAGGTGTGTCTGACTCTTTGCGACCCCATGGACTGCAGCACGCCAGGCTTCCCAGTCCTTCCCTGTCTCTTGGAATTTGCTCAAACTCATGTCCATTGAGTTGGTGATGACATCCAACCATCTCATCCTTCTCCTCCTTCTTTCAATATTTCCCAGAATCAGGGAAAGATTTCCAATGAGTCAGCTGTTCACATTAGGTGGCCAAAGTATTGGAGCTTCAACTTCAGCATCAGTCCTTCCAATGAATATGCAGGGTTGTTTTTCTTTAGGATTGATTGGTTTGATCTCCTTGCAGTCTGAGGACTCTCAAGAGTCTTCTCCAGCACAGCAGTTTGAAAGCATCAGTTCTTCAGCATGAAATCTCTTTATGGTGCAACTTTCACATCCATACATGACCATAGAAAAAACCATAACTTTGACATTTGCCTGGAAAGTAAATAGACGTTAATTCCTACTTTATATGTAGACTGGGAACAGGATAGAAAGAGATGAGAGTACTCATGTTAGCTGTTATTTATGTATCTCCTAAAGGTGAGGTCAGTTTGCTCTGACATTAAAACTGAATTTAGCTAGTCTTCATTCAGCAAACATTTTTCTGGTTGCTATTTATATGTAACACATCCTACAAAATACAGTGCGGAAATTAAAGATGAGAATTGAACTGTAATAGTCTATTTTGTGAAGCTGTTTCTCTGAGAACTCTTTATTGGTCCTCCTTCATTGATGGCTATGCTAATTTTAGAGTTTAGGTAATTATATAATAGAAATGCTGGGTGCATGTTGAATCTACTGAGCAGCCCTGAGACTCTGAGACAACCATGCCTCTCTGGATCCATGGTGACAGGTATAAGCCAGCACTGAATACCCCTGCTCCCAGTATAGCACTTAATATATAGTCAACAGTCCAGAGTTGTATAGAGTGAATAAGATTTTGCAAACTGGAGCCCTTCTCCCAGGATCTAAGTGATGACAGACTGGTTCAGCCTTGAAGACCTAGAGTCAGACTAGAAAAAAATTGCTTTGATTCCTTTTCAGTTAATCATGTTCACATGACTCCACATTCTTCTCACTATCCTCCAAACAGTATAGTAAGCCTTCTGTATCCATAAGGTTCCACACTCATGGTTTGCTTTCAAACAACTGCAGGTGGAAATATCTGAAAAATTTCCAGAAAGTTCCAAAGAACAAACTTAAATTTGACATACACTAGCAACGATTTAATAGTATTTATGTTGTATTAGGTATTATAAGTAATCTAGAGATGATTTGAAGAATTGATATAAGGGAGGATTATGTAGATTATATGCAAATACTGTGCTATTTTAATAAGGGGCTTGAGCATCCATAAATTTTAATATCTGTGAGGTCCTGGAACCAATTCCTCAAGATACCTAGGGATGACTGTATGTGTGTCTAACTATTTTAAGTAAATGATAAGAATTTATAGCTATCATCTGATAACAGCATTCTGAGCATGTTGTATATACATCATTCTAATCAGTCTTGCCAAACATTCTGAGCAATAAAATCTACTATTTGACAAATGAAGAAACTGAGGTTCAAGATCATTTTAGGGGATGGTATATCCAAGGTTTAAACCCAGTGCTGTGTATACCCACAGCCGCCATTCTTAACCACTAATCTATAAACTAAGAAATCATCCCTCTTTCTTGTTATGTATTAGTAGTTCTGTTTTCAACAAATATTTTCTTTAATGCACTCAGTTTCATTTTTGATTTAGAAGTTCTCTGCGTTTCAAATGAATATTAAACTGTGAATTTTGATTTGCAAATTCATGTTGGTTAAGAAAATATCAATATTCAGTAAGCTGAAAAGTTTCAGAGGTAGCTTATTTTCCCTATTTTACTGATGGTTGTGCATGTGTGTATGCTAAGTCACTTCAGTCATGTCCGACTCTGTGGAACCCTAGGTACTGCAGCCTGGCAGGCTCCTCTGTCCATGGGATTCTGCAGGCAAGAATACTGGAATGGGTTGCCATTCCCCTCTCCAGCAGATCTTCCTGATCTAGGGATCAAAGCCTGAGTCTCTTGTGTCTCCTCCAGTGGCAGATGGGTTCTTTATCTCTAGTGCCCTTACTGATGGTTAGTAAATCTTTTCCCCCTCTAATTACCAATGTAGTTAGAAAATAAAAATTGATACATTCTTTCCACTCAAACAGAAGTTCTTAGAACAGCACTTTGGGAATAAGTCATGATTTATTGTTTCTCTAGGAACATGTGTTGCTGGAGAAAAGACCATTACTTTGCCAATGACTGGCAATATTTCTTCAAATCCGAAAAATAAAATAGTAAATATAGCTATAAAATAGCAACAAATGGAGATATTTTGCACATATTTTTTGTGATCCAAGGGATTAAACAATTATCCTCCAAATGCTAGGAATATGGCTAAAATTATTTTTCACCATGCAGTAATAATCACACAGAATGGTATATGGGGCAATATTTGGAGACAAGATGAGTAAAAACATAAGTATATTTTTATGTTATATTTCTCTGCAAATAAGGAAGTAAGTTGATATTCTGATTAAAAAACTAATGCCAAGAAGAAATACCCAGGCCTAGGTCTAGCTGCTAGAGTACTGTTTCTACTAGGAATTGAACAGAGGGTATTTTTTCTTTGAATACATCATTAATGTTAATTTCCAAAGTAGTCCTTGGTTAATACAATATTCCACCCTCTATAGCTTCTGGAATTTTCAACTTTATATTTTAAATAAATAAATGCCCAGTGGTGTCAAACTTGAAATATTTCTGTATTGGTAATGTGGCTTTTCATGGAAATGGCGTGTTTGTTCATGTTTTGAGGGGTTGCATAAATCAAGGCTTAGCTTAGGAAGGAAAGGTCTTGTTAGTCATGTTCTCTTTTGAGAAGAGCTTTGTAAATGGGAATTATTCTTTGGCCACTTTGCCTTTTTTTAGTTCTTTGAACAAACTTCTGGTTTTCTGCCTTAGGGCCTTATCAACTATCATTTCAGCTGAGGAAGTATCTTCAACTACTGTTGCCCACTTCAAGTCTTTCATGATCAATCTTTTAATTTTGGTAGGCCCTAGTTTAATGCCTCCTATTGGGAAAGGCTTACTGTGATTCTTCTAAAGTAGGGTCCCTTCTTTTATATTTTCTAATTGTATCCACCTTTCCCTCTTGGTAATGCTTGCTACAATTTTTATTATTACCTCTATTTGTTTACTGACTGTTATCTGTTTACCTCTAAAGGCAAGGATCATGCTTGTATAGATCCAGCAATTCTTTGATATTTAGTAGGTGCTCAATAAATATTGTTAAATGAATAAATGATTGTAAGAGTACATCTGAAGGAAAAGAAGGAAATTCTGGCTCAAGGGTGGAGGCCAAACTGGCAAAGCAATGATAATGTTGTTGTTGATGTTTTGTCACTAAGTTGGGCCCAACTCTTTGTGATTTCATGGACTGTAGCCTGCTAGGCTCCTCTGTCCGTGGGATTTTCCAAGCAAGAATACTGGAGAGGGCTGCCATTTCATTCTTCAAGGGGTCCTCCAAACCCATGGATCAAACCTGCATCTCCTGCTTGGCAGGCAGATTCTTCACCACTGAGATACTGGGGAAGCCCTGATTATAAGGCAGGGAATAATAAACTGATAGTGGGAAAAGGTGGCAAGTGGAGTAGTTGGAAAGTGCTGTATTCATATTAAACAGCTGGGAACAAATTCTAAACAGAATGAGAGTGGAAACAGTTGAGAACAGCATTGGTGTGTTTTATTGGTGATGACTAGAAATTAGGTTACTTAAAAAATGAAGGATTCTTTTTAGTGGCTGAGTAATACTCCATTGTGTATATGTACCACAGCTTTCTTATCCATTCATCTGCTGATGGACATCTAGGTTGCTTCCATGTCCTGGCTATTATAAACAGTGCTGCAATGAACATTGGGGTACATGTGTCTCTTTCAATTCTGGTTTCCTTGGTGTGTATGCCCAGCAGTGGGATTGCTGGGTCATAAGGCAGTTCTATTTGAATCAGTTCTAATGAGGTAGATGAAACTGGAGCTGATTATACAGAGTGAAGTAAGCCAGAAAGAAAAACACCAATACAGTATACTAACACATATGTATGGAATTTAGAAAGATGGTAATGATAATCCTGTATGCGAGACAGCAAAAGAGACACAGATGTAAAGAACAGACTTTTGGACTCTGTGGGAGAGGGAGAGGGTGAGATGATTTGGGAGAATGGCATTGAAACATGTATACTATCATGTAAGAAACGAATTGCTAGTCTAGATTTGATACAGGATACAGGATGCTTGGGGCTGATGCACTGGGATGACCCAGAGAGATTATATGGGGAGGGTGGTCGAATTCAGGGTTGGGAATTCATGTATACCTATGGCAGACTCATGTCAATGTATGGCAAAACCAATACAGTATTGTAAAGTAAAAAAATAAATAAAAAAGAAGGATTCTGTGCATCTTAAAATATGCTGTGTTGAGTTATAGCTAATTTTTCTAAGTATTATGTAGCCAATGAAAGGTATGAGTCTTAAGTTTATATATGTTTATATTTACTATTGTCTCCTGCTACTCTTGGGGGGAACTCAGTAGATGCTTATGGGATACTTATTGCCTGAATGAAAAAAAGAATTACAAAGATTACTCACTGAAAAGAACAGGTTGATTTTTATTTTAGCTTAAGACAGGTGTGTGAATTATAATTACCTAGGGTATATTATACATTAGGATGCACATATTCTTATACCAGCAGATACTTCCATTTACCTGTAGTCCAATGCAGTGGTCATAGCTATGAATTTCCTTGTGACTCAGACTAACTCATATATGGCATGATTGCTGATGTCATCCAGCTAGCAGATGGGGAAGAAAGAGAAATAGAATGACATACTGCCAACTGCCTTGGTCCACAAATACCTGTCACTTTTGCACACATCCCTTTGGCAAAAGCCATGCATTTGTTCTTTCTCCCTTAAATGCAAGAGGCTGGACAATGTAGTTGTATGTATCAGAGCATCTCAGCATCATATATATGGAATAAATTTCACAAAATTGTTAACATCTCTAGCGACAGTAGTTGTGACTTTTATTTTTAACTCTGTACTGTTAATTACTCTCTGAATTTTCTGAAATAAGCACAAATTAAGTTTATAATCAGGTAAAAGCTTATAAACATTAAAATAAAAGGGTCCATGAGAGCTAGCTGAGTAGCCTCCCACTGGAGGTTTAGATAGGTTGGGGCACTCACTATGGTGTAAGTTTCAATATGTCTTTGTATTTTAGGAACTTCTTCAGGTGCCTGCCAAAGTGACAGAAAATCCACCGAGCATAGTGTAAGGAGGACCCTTCTCTATGCATGGGTGATTTGGATATGACATTTATCAGTGCCGATCACCTGGATTGCCTTGGCTGATCTGGCTGACTTGGAGGATTTTCCATTCTTCCCTTGCAGTTCCATATTTCCTTTCCAAAACCTTTCCTTCTGTCAAAGAGAGGAGTGTTTTCTGCTCCCAGAAGTGGGAAAGCAACAAAAGAAAAGTTATTTCTTCTTATAGTCTGTTGAAAAGCTATTCTTTAGCAAAACTACTTGTGCACGAAGATGAAGGTGTAGATTGAAAATTTATTGTATAAATGTGGGTGAAATCTAATCAATGATTTAATAAGAATTGATATTGATAGCCCTATGCAAGCATGTAGTATGTTCACTGCCCTTTTTTAAGAGTGTGAAAGACAGAAGGAATAAGCACAATGAGAAGCCTATGATACCTCTCATCCTACACATTTGATTCCGTATTTTATCTCTGTTTCCACTCTGAATTTCAGAGGTATTTCTGCTGCTAAGATCCTTTTCAACACTCACCACTGGCTTCAAAGTTCAAGCCTTTCATTTCTTTGCCTCATATTTACTTTCTGTTTCATTGCTTGCTACTTTCTTGCACTTGTCTTGCTGAAGAGTCCTCCGTGGCTATTTAATATTTAAACGTTGGGATCACTTTGCAGGTTTTAGTTTAAAGGTAACCATAGCGCGTGTGCACGCACACACACACACACACACACACACACACACATTCATTATTAATAGCAGAGATGCACTGTAAGTTCCTGGGAATCTTCTTTCCTTGCGATGTTAGTTTCATGTGAGTGCTACTGCCACTAGAATTAGGCTCTGATATTGCTATGTGGCAGGTAGACTAATGCAGTAACAAGGGATCCAGAACTATGTGAACCGTTTATTATGTGGGTGGATGGGACAATGCTGAAGCGGGAGATAAAGCCAGAAACTGACAGGCCGCGGAAAGTTCGATTTCGGATAGCATCGTCTCACAGTGGGAGAGTTCTGAGGGAGGTGTATGCAGATGGACGGCCAGCAGGCTCTCTGGATTCTGAATGTGCCAGTATCTGTGGCATAGATGGGCTCAGTGAGTCTGATGGACAGCAGAATGGCCACATAGGATCAGAAGGTGATGAACAGGAGAATGACCAGGATAACTTACTGGTGTTAGCAAGGGCAGCCAGCGAGAAGGGGTTTGGGACAAGAAGAGTCAACATTTTAAGCAAGAATGGCACAGTCAGAGGTGTTAAATATAAAGTCAGTGCTGGACAAGCTCTATTTAACAATTTGACCAAAGTATTACAGGTAAGTCATTTGTACTTTGTCCTTCCTTCCTGATCTTTGTTTCTAACTCACTGTTTCAACACCTGTGTTCTCCAGTTTAAAGCAAGCCTCTCTTATTCATGACTATTACACACATTATGAGTCACTTCTGCATCTAGGCTATTGTCTCAACAGCCATCACTTTAAAATATGGTCAAATGCTTAGCAAACTAGATTGATTTTTCAATGCCAAATTCCTAACGTTTAAGTAGTCTTCTAATACATAATGACTAAAACAATATATGTTTCTTAGCCAAGGAAGGGAAGAAGACAGATTATAGTGTTCAAAGCATTTGAGCGAAGTTTAGGAATTAATTTCTGGTTAATCATCCTTAATACATCAGTTTACCATTTGTCATCACTTGTATAGACATTTAAACTAGAAAAGATTGAGTGCTACATTGAGTGGAGTTGGATTTAGTTGGAATGTTATGAAGTTAAAAGGCTAGTTTGACTTTCTCCCTTTCCTGGTGAGATTGCAGATATCATCTAAGGTACTTTACTCCATTAATTTGACTTAAGAACTCTAGAGCAGTACTTGAAAAAGTTATTCTTCTATAAATGTATAGTTTGGATCCAGATTTTATAGTAAGAAGTTAGTCTTTAAAATATGATAGATTATGCACTATAATGTAGGAATGCATTATTCATCCTGGGGCCATTGGCAATGATCTTATGTTAATACAAGGTTTTGAAATTGCCTGGGAGCATTGGTGAAATGATTTTCTGTTAAAAACAGGAATCTTTATTTCATGAATAGAATTCATAATCACTACCTTTAAAGTAGCAAGCCAATATTTTTTCAGTGTAATACCATTTTATATTATTTTCAATATTTAAATAAAATGATCTCTTGTGATGAATATTCCAGTGCCTCAACATTAAATAAGGACATGGGAGTGGTGGGGAATTTAACCAAAGAGTTTTATTTTTTCATTTAAAGGAAGTATTGGGAAAGGTCACATTATGAGGATTTAGACAAGAAACTAAAGGGTAAAAGCTTTTCAGTTCAAAGGTTTTTTTTTTTTTTTCATATATAGAATTTACCTATGACAGATTTTATAGATTAGGGATTGGGGTTGAGAACCAAATATCAGAAATTGGTGAGTATGTTTCACTAGGTTGAAAATAATCCTATGTGGTGTTCTAGTCATTAGGCTGAGTTCATCTCAGTGCCCTGTGTGTTTCACCCAGTGCAGAAATTGTTATTGCTGAAGTGTAGAACAAGACACTATAACGATTATAACAGTTTGCATTCTTGTGATTAATTTAGCTTGTCATGACTTCACCTGCTTTATAATTGGAGGGTTATTTACAAAACTACTGTACTAATTTTGGTCCTTGGATTAGAATTTGTTGTTCAAATCTCCCAAGAAACCTATCATTTATGAGTAAATACCTTAAATCTTCAAAACCTGCAAGAGGAAAGCTTTTCCTCTCTGTGGCTTTATCCTAATGAGGCTATAAACTCAAATACAAAATAGAGGAAATTCCAAGTTCAAAATTTTAGTCCTAGATTAGGTTACAATATTTATTTAGATTTTTATGCATAATTCCATCATCTTTTTTGTTTTTCTTTTAAATTTTAATTTTTTTAAATTATGAAAGTATGGTAACATATTTACAGGAGACTTAGAAAATACAAAACAAGGTTACGTATAGTTCCATTATACATTACAATTATTTTTTAAGTAGATAAATTAAGAGTTTTACTTGGAGTTTCAATATCAGACTCTCAAAAATTAATAGAATGAATACACAGAGAAGTAGAAGGATATATTAGGCCTGAAAAGCACTATGAACCAATTCAAGATAATTAGGGTTTATACAGTTTTCACAAAACTGTTGCTGCTGCTAAGTCGCTTCAATCGTGTCCGACTCTGTGCGATCCCTTAGACGGCAGCCCACCAGGCTCCTCTGTCCCTGGGATTCTCCAGGCAAGAATACTGGAGTGGGTTGCCATTTTCTCCTCCAGTGCATGAAAGTGAAAAGTGAAAGTGAAGTCGCTCAGTCGTGTCTGACTCTTGGTGACCCATGGAGTGTAGGTAGGCTCCTCAGTCCATGGGATTTTCCAGGCAAGCGTACTGGAGTGGGGTGCCATTGCCGTCTCCATTTCACACAACAGTAGGGTACAAATTCTATTCACTTTCCCATGGACTGTAAACTTGGAGACAAGAACATATCCAGGGACATAAAACAAGGTGCAAAAATTTCATGGTCTAGAGGTACTGAAATCATACAAAGTCTGTTCCCTTATCATTGTGGAATTATGCTAGATCAATGTCAAAAATATTTGAAGAAAGCTCACGTATTTTCATGTGCAGTGTGACCTTTACCAAGAGAGATCTTCGACTTAGTCATGAAATGCTTCAAAAAAGTTAGATTGAAAAAAGGAGAGAGGGTAATTGTAGAGAAGAAAGCATCTAAATGAAAAATTAGCATCAAAATGAGAAATTAATATTAAAGATACTTTGTAAACAAAATCCCATGTACTTGGAAATTAAATGACCACTTTCAAATGATGGGTGTATCCAAGAAGCCATAACAAGGAAAATTAGAAGATATTGGTAATAGAGTAAAAAATGAAAAGAGAATTTACCAGAATTTGTTGCATGCAGCTGAAGCTGCTCAATGCAGTTAAATACATCATGGTGTCTTGAGTAAGGTATGAAAACAAATAATGGGCACTAGCATAAGATTTTGTTCATCTTTTTTTTTTAGATGAAAATCCAACAAAACTGTCATTTTCTAATAATGTAACCTCATTCTATCCACTCCATGCTTTAAGAGGACAATAATGGTTACTAGCAAAGGTCTCTCAAAGTTTGATATTTAATCAGTTTTTCTTCCCAAGTTGGTAATTCTTTATTTTTAAAAAATAATTGTAAAGAAATCAACACGTTTTATTCACAAATGGTGGCCATTATCACTAGTTTCATCATCATTATTATCACCGCCACCATCATTGTGGGGATATTCACCCATCTCTCCAGGACAAAATGTTAAAGGAGCTCCTACCTGATATCAGAGCTGCTGGCTGGACTATTTCAAGGGGCTCCATTAACATCACTGTCTGTGTGAGCAGCACAGACATCCACCCAGTATTATGCTGAGAGCTGACTTGGATACTGCTGCTTGCTAGGAGATGTGAATGTCAATAAGGGATGACAAATGTCTTAGGCATATGTCTTAGGATGACTGAGTCGGTCATGTCCATAGGCATCCCACATGCAGTATCAGAGAAGCCCCAGAAGGTAAAGGCAGAATTTACCATTCAGTTATACTCATAGGTTGGTATAGGGGCCAGAAGTGCCTCCCTCTTCCCTGGATCTCTGTACATTTTCCAAATCCCTTGGGAAGTAAGCAGCAAATTTAACTAGATGGAACTGTAATGTAGCAATTTCTCTCAGGGAGGAAAATCTGAGGAGTCAGGAGTCCTACCTTGGATATTTGGTTAAGTTTCCAATGCACAGCAAATCTTGAAGAAAGGAACTGTGCTGGAAGAAACAATCAGGTTGTTCTTCCTGCTCTTCCTTTAAGATATTAAGTTATAAAATCTTAAAACACTCAACCTGAAACTTGAGAGGAAACCCTAAATATAAATAACATCTTTGAAAAACCATGTAAATCACTTTGCTTTCTCTCTATTAGTTTTCTATTATGTTATTACCATCTCATAAAACACTGGTAAGTGACTTGCAAAATTTTCAACTGTGCAAAGAATAATCATTGAAATCATTTTTACTCCAAACATTTATACTTCTGAGCAGCACTTATTAATTAATAGAAAGTTGTATATAAAAAGGATATTAGAACAAATTTTTATTTCATTTGTCAATTAATTGCCCTGTAGAATTCTGGGTTATTGAAGGTATGCAGTACGAATCAAGGTTTTTAAGGTGGTGATGGACCCAGAGAGAAAATGTTACCTGGATTATTCAGTGGTCCTTGTAGATTGTGGTTTGTTGGTGAATCACTCAAGGGCCTGGTACTGGTCTAAATTATGACTTTTCAGATGCCTGACTTTTTCATCTCTCCCAGAGATCACAGAATGTAATGCTTAAGAGGGACTGATTTGGAAATCTGAAAGCCTAGAATATAGTCATAGCCTGGAAATAGGCATTTATCAGAAGCTGTTTATGTTGTTCTTACATATGGTAACCTGAAGAAGGGCATGGCAACCCACTTCAGTATTCTTGTCTGGAGAATTCCATGGACAGAGGAGCCTTCTGGGCTACAGTCCATGGGCTCGCAGAGTCAGACACAACTGAGTTACTTTCACTTCACTTGCATATAGTAAAGTTCAAGAATTATTGACCAAGACGTAAAAGGAAATTTTAATGAAAAATATTTCATAGTGTTCTTTATGACTTCAATGTTTAATGAGGAAATAAGATATGTATTGATCTATGATTTTTTACTCTGATCAGGTTAGACCATCAGGAGGATGTTTACTGAGTCAGAGATAAATAAAGGTATACTGATAGACAGGTTTCCTATTGGTATCCTAATTTATCCATCTCTATTTGCTTTAGAAACAGTTCCAGAAATCTTACCAGTGTAGGTGTTCTTTTTTAGTTCTCTTTAAGAAATTCTGTTGTAAGGATATTTCTATCTAGATAATACTTTTCCTCATTATTTGAAAATCTTAGAAAATTTATTTTTTGTTTAAAAAAATTATTCATTGTTATCTCATGCAAGACAAATTATACAACTGTGTTGCTCAAGCTCTCCACCCAGTTCATATGATTAAGTATGAGATACACTTTTCTCTCAGCAGCATTATTTCCAAAGGCTCTTATAGTGGTCAATGATGCAGATAATGAAGGTCATTAGTGTTTTCTAATTTATTCTTATAAAATTACATTTTAGATGGTAATCTTTTCTTGATCTTATCTTCAAACTTTGTAAACATACTCTGTTAGAATTGCCTAAATAATTTCTATAATTTTAGGTCCTTCTCTTTCTACAAATTTGACATTTCTGTATTAGAGAAAAATAGATGCAAAAAAGTAAAATAATTACAGCACACACTATAATTTGGTGGCTCTTTTCAAAGAACTCAAATTAGACATATAACCTCCGTCTGTGTATGTATATGCATATCTCTAGCTTGTGAGCTGGTATTTATGAGCATTCTAATGTTTCAAGACAAAATAAAATAATAATGCAGAACAACTATATTATAAAAAGGGTTTTGCATTATTTTGCTTAATTGTACTAAAATTTTTGTGAAATAAGGAGGATATTATGATGATGATGTCTGTTTTTAAATAGCTGGATATCAGAGAAATCACTTATTTGACCCAAAGCTAGAAAACTATCTTTCACTGTTTTGGCTTTGTTCATTTTTAAAAGTATAACACTGTATACAAAAATTCCTCACTTTGACTTTTGAAATGTTGTAATAACAAATATGAAGACATGCAGGAATAAATATATCATGTTATGATATAATCTGGTCTTTTGAAATTTCAACAATTGGTTAGAAGATTTTTAAATTTATCATCCATTGAACTTTCAATCTTCACCTAGGGGAGGTTTTTCTGCAGCTATATAGCTTCTATTCAGTTTTAAATTGTAATTCTATAACATCATATGATTGAATTGTCATGAGATTTGAGAAGTTAACACAGCAGGGGAATGGCTTCCTTCACTCAAGGAAACAGCTGCTCAGCTTTGCCCATTGACCTTAGCATACAGCCATTTATCTGTATTGGCAGAAGTTTCTGGACATAATTCTTATCCAACTCTGGTTCACTATATCTAGCTTTGATAATAAAATAATACTCCAGAAAAATGGAAGCAATACTTGTGATGACTCTTAAGTCCCAATGGTTTATTTGGACTTCTCTGGAAAAACAATGATAATGGTAAAGATTGATTAAGTACTTCCTGAATGCCAGGCACCGTTCTCATTGTTTATGTGCATTGGCATATTTGCTCTTCATAGCAACTCTATAAGGTAGTATCATTATTAATCAATTAATTACAGTTTGCACTTCATTTCTGTATATGAAACATTAAATTGTGGGATTTAAAATCATATTTATCTGGGGAAATTCTTATGTAATAGTTTATCAAAACAAGCATCTACTAATGGAAATATTGCCTTCTTAGCTATCAGCAAGCAAGAAATTCTAGAATTTTTGATACAATTTCAAATGGTGCAGGAAGCTACATTACGAAATTAGGTGACATCATCAAAGAAGCAGGGAAAAAAGCACCAAAATATAAGTTGGTACTGTTGTTTAGTCACTAAGTCATGTCTGATTCTTTTGCGACCTGACCCCATGGACTTTAGCCTGCTGGATTCTTTTGTCCATGGGATTTCCGAGGCAAGAATACTGGAGTGGGTTGCCATTTCCTTCTCCATGGGATCTTCCCAACCGAAGGATTGAATCAGTGTCTCCAATGGGTTCTTTGCTGCTGAGTCACCAGCTACTGATATATTATTGTGTACAATTAAAGAATTGTAGAGAACTGTGACCACTTTCCACGTGCCATCCCTTTGGTACTCTTTCTAACAGTATTTATACTGTGATGCTAATTAGGACCTCAATAAATATTCTTTCTTTGAGTTAATGAATTTAGTGACATACTCTTAGTGGTTATTTCCTTCTCTTTGTGTTTGGAGATTTCTTATATTGGATAGGAATAGAGTTTGCATGGTGAAGTATTAGTAGTTTGCTCCCATCAATTCTCTAATTGATGTGTTATCTTTAATTGATATGAGTTATCTTTAATGTTCATTCAATCCTTTATTTAATAGTCATTTACTGCATATCTATATGGAGCCGGGACTATGCTAGATAAGATGAGGAATAAAGCTTAATTTCTGCCTCCATGGAAAATTGAACAGTGTATTATGAATGGTTGTGTAAAGTGATTCCTGGGAGAATTCACATACAACACTGAAATTGTATCCCATCTCCAGAGGATTCTCACCCTCTGTTTGCTCATTGGCCTATCATAGGCATGCCCCCATTCTTCATTTGCCAATGCTTATATTTTTCCTCAGTTTTTAATCTTTTTTATTGTTAGACTGTCATTATATTACATTCTTTTCTTCAGCTACTCTTGCTTTCTTTCTAATTTCATTCTGATCTAGATATAAGAACGAAAGGGTAATCTATATAGTTAAAGATACTTATTTTGACCTTATAAGTTGCCAATAGTCAGAAATAGTTACTCTGCCCTTTAGCACTCACTTATCCAAGTCCTGTGAATCTTATTAAAATCTTGTCTCTTTAGCACAATAAATATCTAAATTGGAATATCTCATTTTCCTCTATTTATCGGAATCCTTGTATCATCATGAATTTAAATTTGTAGGAGCTTGGTTTTAATTGTTTGAAGATCCCATGAAGCTATTTCAATTCTGACTTTAGAATAACACACTGAGCAAGCCTGCAGATTCTTCAAGATGACTTGAAATGGTTTGATGAACTCTTACTGGCAGCCCATGGTTACCACATAATTAGAGAATTAACACCTGATGTTTCCAAAATTTGTAAAAGTAGTATAACAGTAGGATTAGACAAACATCCTCTGAGGGGCATATTCATGCTTGCAGAATTTCTGATATTTTCTCCTAAAACCAGTGTTTTGGATTTTGTATAAAAGCAATATGAACATTTAATGGTGTATAAATTGGCATGCTATACAATTATATGAATCCCTCAATTATTGCTTGGAATGAATTTTCAAAATGATGCATAGAATAAAATATACAAATTTTTTTGGTTAAGGACAGTGTATTTACATACACAAATGCATTCAATTAAGAATTTGGATTCCTTTGCTTAGTTTTATTTTTCTAATAATTCATTATCTCACCTAACTGCTGAAAATTTATGTCTTATAACCTTTCATTAGAAGGAAAGAAGTAGATGTATTAGGTTGACCTAAAATTTTGTTAAACTTTTTCCCCCATAAGATGTGGTGGAGAAACCTAAATGAACTTTTTGGCCAACCCAATATTTGCATTTTGTTCATGTAATCTCCCCCACAGTTAATAGACCAAATTAGAGAAGAATTCCCTATTTTATTGATCTTTAAACAACAAAATTAAGCCATGAAAGAATTAAGTTCCTCCATTATGTATCTCTTATGTAAGAAATGCTATGGAATTAAAGATCTTTATTATATGAAAACTCTGAAAGCTTGGCTAGTCCACAGTTGGAAAGAATAGTGAAAACCAAAGTATTTATTTGCAAGAGATAGTCTGTTGTAGAAGAGGAAGCGCTGGGGAATTATGCTCTAACAGGTCAGCAGAAAGAGATTAAGGAGAAGTTAGAGTCCCAGACTGGTGGAGACTAAATGAAGGTCATCTTAGGAAGGGAAGAGAGGTGATGAGCTTTGACCTTAGAGGATGTTGGTGGGTCTAGAGATTGGAGTTCTGGGCTTCATGGGTTAGAACTGGGTCAGCATAGAGAAGCTGTGGACAACCCTACTTACGGGGGCTTTGGAAGCAACCAGTGCTGGCAGAGCAGCTCTCCTTGACTGCTCACTGTCTTTGCTGCAGAGCCAGGTTCACATGTCACCCCAAGGCTGTTTCATGAGCACCACCCTTTGACAGCTACCAACATATGGCTTGTAGAGCATCTAATGGAAGTGATGCCCTCTCGTGTCCTGAGATTCTGCTGAACTCCTTTCAAACTGTCCCAAGTAAACACTCCTCTTTTCAATGACACAGGACTCATGATTCCCCCCTGAAATGAAAACAAGGCCTTTGGCATGCAGATTAATCATGCTGGGTATGTGAAAAATAAAGCCCGTAGTATCCATATTCAGGACTTCCTGGACAGTGATAATGACTCACTTAATGTATTACTTTCTTACTGCTGTTGAAACAACATGCCACAGACTTAGTGGCTTAAAATAACACAAATTTATTACAATTCTAGAGATCAGAAGTCTGAAATGTCTCATGGGGATAAGTGCAGATTTTAACTGGACTATGATCTTTCCATTCCTGCCTTTTACAGCTTCTGGAGGCTGCGCATTCCTTGGCCACGGTCTTGCATCACTATGACCTCAGCTTCCACTGTTACATCTCTTCTTCTAGTTCTTCCACCTTCTTTATTCTTTAATAAAGACACTTATGATTACACTGAGCCTTCCGTTATAATCCAGGCCAATCCTTCTACTTTAAGATCCTTAACACAATCACTTCTGCAAAATCTCTTTTGCCATTTAAGATAACATATTCACAGGTTGTGGGGACTAGGGCATGGCCCCTTTGGAGTGGCTGTTAGTCTATATACCGCAACTGGTAGGTGTAGTAAGCTTATTTTATCTATGAGAAAATGAAGATTTTGTGGTAGATTAAATTACGGGCTGTTTTTTCTCCCTTTTCCCTGTGGTACACTGACATATTTTGCCATGGCCACCTGAAGACAGCAGTGTACTTCTACAACCTTTGACTGTAGTCTTGGACATGTGACTCTTATTGGACAATGGAATCTGTTGATATAGCACATGAAGAGGCTTGAAGTGTGTTTGCACGTTTGGGTTTGCCGTCTTGTATGCCTTCATTTTATGTCTGGGCTCTTAAAAATAGCGCTATCAATTATTCCCAAGAGTAAGAAAAGAACCAAGTGTGTCTAAGAAACAAAGCCCCAGTTTCCTTTCTGAGAGAAAGAAGAAACAAATGTCCTAATTCTCTGGTAGTGTCTTAAATGATTTTTGTGCTCTCTTTCCCTCCATTAATGGGTAAGAGTATTATTCTCTGGAGGGAGATGACCTGGTTTCTGATGCAGAGTCTGAAACTCTGAGGTGAGTATCCTAGGGAAATTTACTTAACTTTTGTAAATCCCAGCTTCCTCATCGGTTAAGTGGGAATAATGATAGTAACTATTTCCCATGAAATGAATGAATTACTGAGTATGTAGCATTTTACACAATGCCTGGCACATTGTACATGGTGAATAAAACTGTTATTTCTGTTANTTGCTCTTTCCCTCCATTAATGGATAAGAGTATTATTCTCTGGAGGGAGATGACAGATGACCTGGTTTCTGATGCAGAGTCTGAAACTCTGAGGGGAGTATCCTAGGGAAATTTACTTAACTTTTGTAAATCCCAGTTTCCTCATTGGTTAAGTGGGAATAATGATAGTAATTATTTCCCATGAAATGAATGAACTACTGAGTATGTAGCATTTTACACAATGCCTGGCACATTGTACATGGTGAATAAAACTGTTATTTCTGTTATTCATCCCTCAAACAAACTGAATCCATCATTGCTAACTAAGTACTCTGCTAGGCAGTGAGGGCAGAGTGATGAACAAAGCATGATTTCTATCCTCAGAGGAGCTAAATTCCTTCTCATGAGGAAGATAAACTCATAGCTCCTGTCAAACATGGTGAGTACTGTAATGTTTACAAACAGAGGCAGGAATTCTGACCCAACTTTGTAAGTCTTTAGAGATGCTTTTCTCCTCATATAACATCTTTTAAAACTAGGGCTTGCGTGGGACTTCCTGAAAAGACTTCATGGTACAGCAAGCTTTGCTGGCTGCACTCACTTCTCTTCGGGAAAAAACTCAGCTGCTGGCCCTGGACTTGGCTTAGCCTCTGCTACACAAACCTGTTTTCCTGAGGCCAGTTCCTCCGTTCCAGATCCTGTCTTGGCTCTGGCCCCTGCGTGGACCTTTGTCTTCCATTCTCTTTTTAACCTCCTGTGGCTGCTAGGCCACATGTGTGTCTCTTTGGCTCTGTACCTGTGAGCTGAGCCAGCCACCCACGGGCCTTGTGTCTGAGCATTCCTCCACGACACCTGTCATCCTGAAAGCCTGGCGTGCTCCTTCTGGGTAGAGATAACTCCCATCTCTTCTTTAGTAATAGCCTGGATTGACTTTTTATAACTTTCAACCCTAATCCAAGGGATTATTTGTATTTATACGGGATGTATTTTGCTATAAGCTACAGAGTAGACTACTAGACATGGCTTAAAATACAGGCATTCATTTTTATCAGTTCAGGAGATGTTCAGAAAAGGCTGTTGCTGAGGTTGTTTGGTGGCTTGATAAGAGGGTAAACGACTCAGTTCCTGTTTTCTGCTCTATCATCCTTGGCTTATTTCTGAAATTCCTCGTGGATCCAAGATGGCTGCCAGACCAGAGTCAAAAACAGAAAGGGAGCGGTGGCAAAAGAGATCTCCTTTGTAGGTTCGCCTCTTCTATCAGAAAAGAAAAGAGAATTCTAGAAATTTCTCAGAAGCATTCTCCTGCAGAATGTTCAGAAGAGAGTTTTATGGCTACTGCTTGCTATAATAGAAGCCTAGGAATATGAGTTATGGCTTTGCCTCTGTGGCAGAGGACAGCATAGAGCCTGGAGTTCGAAACAGCTAATTGGATATGCAAGCAACTGTGCCTGCCACACCATTACCCAAGAATTCTGATTGTTGTTGTTCAGTCTCTCAGTAGTGTTGGACGCTTTATGACCCCATGAATGGCAGCATGGCAGGCCTCTCTGTCCCTCACCATCTCTTGGAGTTTGCCCAAGCTCATATCCATTGAATCAGTGATGCCACCCAGCCATCCGATTCCATCCAGAACTGATATGACTTAATTTTTACTTTATACAATTTGACTCACATTGGACCATACAGAAGCATTTTAATAGTGATCTTATAGTATAATCTGTGTGCATTGTTTTTACCTATCCTTGTTTTTTCCTGTCTTTTCAGGTTCATTTCTTAATATTTTTTGGGGATCCATTCCTTTTGATTTATGGCTGCCGTACCTTTTTCTCAGGCCTAGACCTTTCTCTTGTTGCTTTTTACCTTTTAAAAAGTTTTTTGAACCATTTTACCAGATGGCTTTCATTATTCTAATACTAGAACTTCAGAAACCTCAAATGACATGTTGTTGTTCATCCAGTCGTGTCTAACTCTTTGCGACTCCATGGACTGCGGCACGCCAGGCCTCTCACCACTCCCGAAGTTTGCGCAAGTTTATGTCCATTGCATCAGTGATGCCATCAAACATCAAATGACATGAGGGGATGGTAAACAACTTATTATTAACTCATAGCGATAAACATCTAAGTATATTACCTATCTATTATATCTAGAGTAGGCCCTGATTATGTAATTTTAAAAAGGTGCATGTCAGCCACACTTGACCTAAGCTGAGCCACTTAAAACAGAAATGAACGTCTATACAGTGCATAAGGCTTTACTTTTTCCCTCCTGTTTGCCTCCATTAAATCAGAAACAAATAAAATATAAAACACAGTGACTACTGAGTCATCGGGAAGCTTCCCACAGCTTCTTCCTTCACGCCTGCCTTGGAAGCATCCCCTCAGGGCTCCATAGGCAGGGAGGGGGACTCATTTCCCATTTGAGGAGAACAGTGAGAGAGCAGCTCTCTGCATGCAGAGCAGGGCAGACCTCTCTCAGCAAGCCTCTTAGCTTGCTGCTGCTGCTTTCCAGATTGCACTAGTCATAAACAAGCTTTAAAAAAATTACTTAAGCAAATCTATTGGTAAATAATGAGAGCAATCCTTTTTTGAATGCCTGCACATACAGAAATTAACTTAGGTACCTTTCTTATGGGCTTCCCAGGTGGAGCAGTGGTAAAGAATCTGTCTGCCAATGCAGGAGACTCAAGAGACATGGGTTCAATCCCTGGATGGGGAAGATCCCCTGGAGTAGGAAATAACAACCCACTCCAGTATTCTTGCCCAGAGAATTCCATGGACAGAGGAGCCTAGCAGGCTACAGTCCATGGGATTGCAAAGTCCGGGGGGAAATGACTGAGCACATGCACACCCCTCCACCCCTTTGCCAACACACATCTTTATCCTAATACTGTTTCTTCAATCCTTATAGCAAATTTGGAAGTCAGAAATTAATTTATTTTTCATGATATNCTGGGATTTTCCAGGCAGGAGTACTGGGGTGGGCTGCCGTTGCCTTCTGTGCTGTAATACCTAAGAGCTGGGTGGTCTTCCCCCAGTGCCTCTCACTGAGGAGTTGGAGAAAACCTAGGGCAGAAAGCAAAAGATGTGTGACACAAACTTGCCGTGAGCTTCTGTCAGTACAAAGTGACTTGACACTCGTATGGAACTGTTCCCTGAAGCCATGATTGTGGGGTGGAACACAAAAGTCTGCCGACACACAAGACATATAAAGCTCTCCGCAAGTTTCCTTTTTACTCTTTGTGTCTCATCTCTGGACATGGTCTCCTTACAGCCTGTGCACACCAATACAGGTATCCTAATCAGACCTTTTTACTTAATATAGCCTGTGTTTTTTTTTGGTGTATACTCATTTCTTTTTTTTGAAATGCTGCCACTATTTTATCTTAGTTAACACAATCTTTTCAGCTAACACCAGATGTGACTTTTTCCTGGAAGCTTCCATGGTTCCCCCTAGTTAGTGCTAAATGCTTCTGTAGTTCTTGAAATATCTTTATTATAGCTCTTATTACAACACTAACTCTAACACCCAAATTTGTTTACTACCCAGGCTTCCACATAGGTTTATAAGGGACTGTATTTTAAATTTCTATATCCTGAGTTCATAACACAGTACTTGACTGTATAATAAATGTTCTTTAGGTACTTGAGGACTAAAAGAATGAGTGCATTTTAATTTTGTGATGCCTTGCTTTTACCTAAAAAGAAAATCTAATCTGAGTCCATTCCAAATAAGTTAAAACATTGATATATTTTGAAAGCAGTGAGTTAAGTATCCAAACAGGTCTCTGATATACATAGATATATATGTATATATTTATATACACATGCTGATATACATAGATATATATATGTATATAGATAGATAGATATAGATAGATATAGATATACATAGATATATATGTATATATTTATATACACATATATAAAAAATATATACACATACACCTATATATGTATTTATACATATGTATAGGCAGCTGAAGATGGAGAAACTCTATACAGTCAGCAAAAACAAGACCTGAAGCTGATTGTGTATCAGATCATGAACTCCTTCTTACAAAATTCAAACTTAAACTGAATAGGGAAAATCTCTAGACTATTCATGTGTGACCTAAATCAAATCCCTATGATTATACAGTAGAAGTGACAGATGGATTCAAGGGATTGGATCTGGAGAACAGTCTGCCTGAAAAACTATGGGTGGAGGTTTATAACATTGTACAGGAGGTGGTGACCAAAACCATACCAAAGAAAAAGAAATGCAAGAATGCAAAACTGTTGTCTGAGGAGGCCTTACAAATAACTAAGAGAAGAAGAGAAGCAAAAAGCAAAGGAGAAAGGGAAAGATATATCCAAATGAGTGTAGAGTTACAGAGAATAGCAAGGAGAGATAAGAAAGCCTTCTTAAGTGAACAATGCAACAAAACAGAGGAAAACAACAGAATGGGAAAGACTAGAGAAATCTTCAAGAAAATTGTAGATACCAAGGGAACATTTCATGCAAAGTTGGACACAATAAAGGATGGAAATAGTAAGGGCCTAACAGAAGCAGAAGAGATTAAGAACAGGTGGCAAGAATCACAGCATATGAAATCACAGCATATGAAAATGTATTAATGACCCAGATAACCACGATGGTGTGGTCACTCATCTAGACTCAGACATCCTGGAGTGTGAATTCAAGTGGGCCTTAGGAAGCAATACTAAGAACAAAGATAGTGGAAGTGATGGGATTCCAGCTGAGCTATTTCAAATCCTAAAAGATGATGCTGTTAAAGTGCTGCACTCAATATGTCAGCAAATTTAGGAAACTCAGCAGTGGCTACAGGACCAGAAAAGGTCAGTTTTTCATTTCAATCCCAGAAAAGGGCAATACCAAAGAATGTTTAAACTACCACATAATTGTACTCATTTCTCATGATAGCAAGGTAATGATCAAAATCCTTCCAGCTAGGCTTCAATAGTATGTGAACCTAAGACTTTCAGATATTCTAGCTGAATTTAGCCAGGGCATGGAAGCAACCTAGATGTCCATCAGCAGATGAATGGATAAGAAAGCTGTGGTACATATACACAATGGAGTGTTACTCAGTCATTAAAAAAATACATTCAAATCAGTTCTAATGAGATGGATGAAGCTGGAGTCTATTATACAGAGTGAAGTAAGCAAGAAAGAAAAACACCAATACAGTATACTAACGCATATATATGGAATTTAGAAAGATGGTAACGATAACCCTGTATGTGAGACAGCAAAAGAGACACAGATGTATAGAACAGTCTTTTGGATTCTGTGGGAGAGGGCGAGGGTGGGATGATTTGGGAGAATGGCATTGAAACATGTATATTATCATATGTGAAACGAGTCGCCAGTCCAGGTTCGATGCATGATACTGGATGCTTGGGGCTGGTGCACTGGGATGACCCAGAGGGATGGTACAGAGAGGGAGGTGGTGGTGGGGTTCAGGATGGGGAACACATGTATATCCGTGGTGGATTCATGTTGATGCATGGCAAAACCAATACAATATTGCTAAGTAAATAACCTCCAATTAAAATAAATAAATTTATTAAAAAAAAAAAAAAACAAAAGAAAAGGCAGTGGAACCAGAGATCAAATTGCCAACATCCGTTGGACCATAGAGAAAGCAAGGGCTATTTCTGCCACATTGACTAAGCAAAAGCCTTTGCCTGTGTAGAATTCTTAAAAAGCTGGGAATACCAAACCACCTTACCTGCCTCCTGTGAAACCTGTATGTAGGTCAAAAAGCAACATTTAAAATCAGATATAGAACAACTAAGCTGCTAAGTCGCTTCGGTCTGGTTCAATATTGGGAAAGGAGTACATCAAGGCTTTACATTGTTACCCTGTTTATTTAATGCAGTGTACTTCATGTGAATACAAAAAAGATCTTCATGACCCAGATAATCAATGATGGTGTGATCACTCACCTAGAACCAGACATCCTGGAATGTGAAGTCAAGTGGGCCTTAGGAAGCATCACTATGAACAAAGCTAGCGGAAGTGATGGAATTCCAGTTGAGCTATTTAAAATCCTAAAATGATGTTGTGAAAATGCTGCACTCAATATGTCAGCAAATTTAGGAAACTCAGCAGTGGCCACAGGACTAGAAAAAGTCAGTTTTCATTCCAATCCCAAAGAAAGGCAATGCCAAAGAATGCGCAAACTACCACACAATTGCACTAATTTCACATGATGGCAAAGTAATGCTCAGAATTCTCCAAGCCAGGCTTCAGCAATACGTGAACTGTGAACTTTCAGATGTTCAAGTTGGATTTAGAAAAGGCAGAGGAACCAGAGATCAAATTTCCAACATCTGCTTGATCATTGAAAAAGGAAGAAAATTCTAGAAAAACATCCACTTCTGCTTTATTGACTATGCCAAAGCCATTGACTGTGTGGATCACAACAAACCATGGAAAATTCTGAAAGAGATGGGAATACCAGAGCACCTTACCTGCCTCCTGAGAAATCTGTATGCAGGTCAAGAAGAAACAGAACTGGTCATGGAAGAACAGACTGGTTCCAAACTGGGAAAGGAGTATGTCAAGGCTGTATATTGTCACCCTTCTTGTTTAACTTATATGCAGAGGACATCATGAGAAATGCTGGACTGGATGAAGCACCAGCTGGAATCAAGATTGCCGAGAGAAATATCAATAACCTCAGACATGTAGATGATATCACCCTTATGGCAGAAAGTGAAAAAGAACTAAAGAGCCTCTTGATAATAGTGAAAGAGGAGAATGAAGAAATTAGCTTAAAACTCACCATTCAGAAAACTAATACCATGGCATCTCATCACTTCATGGCAAATAGATGGAGAAACAGTGGAAATAGTGACAGACTTTATTTTGGGGGGCTCCAAAATCACTTCAGATGGATTGCAACCATGAAATTAACAGACCCTTGCTTCTTGGAGGGAAAGCTTTGATAGACCTAGATAGTATATTAAAAAACATAGCCCACTTTGATGACAAAGGTCCATCTAGTCAAAGCTATGGCTTTCCCAGTAGTCACGTACAGATGTGAGAGTTGGACCATACAGAAGGTTGTGTGTTAATTGTTCAGTCAAGTCCAACTCATTGCGACCCCATGGACTGTAGCCTGCCAGGCTTCTCTGTCCACGGAATTCTCCAGGCAAGAATACTGGAGTGGGTTGCCATGAGTGCTGAAGAATTGATAATTTCTAATTGTAGTGCTGGAGAAGACTCTTGAGAGTCCCTGGAACATCAAGGAGATCAAACCAACCGATCCTAAAGGAAATCAACCCTGAGTATTCATTGAAAGGACTGATGCTGAAGCTGAAGCTCCTAGGCTTTGGCCACCTGATACAAAGAGCTGACTCACTGGAAAAGACCCTGATGCTGGGAAAGATGACCACTGAGCCCCTGTGGTCGTATTCACCTGGGATAAATGCCATTCACGTCGGCGTCCTTATAGCATTAGCTTGCCAGCGAAGGACTCATGTGATGCTTCTGATTGGTAACAACCATTACGTGTATGATGTCAGCAACAAAAAGGCCTAGGACAGTGACTTCTGGCTATGTCTTGGGGATTACAGAAGGGGAAACTCTCCAAAATTCAGAAACTATGTTCAGAAGAGATTGGACAGCTTCAAACTGCTCTGTCTAGGAGAAAATCAGTGCCCCCAGGTAATAACACCTGTACTATATGAAAGGTAATTGCTATCTTTTAAAGCTTATTTTACTAAATAGGAAGAAAAATACGGTAGATGGACCTCATAAATGAAAACTGTAAGGAAAACTAGCCAGATATGAGTTCTCTTTTATTGTGAATATATCCATATATATTTATATTAACACGATTGTAAAATATATTCTATTAGAAATTCATGAAGAATAGAAAAATTATAGGTAAGAAACAAGAATCATCGAATAATTCTACCAGCATAAAACTACTTTTACCTCTTTGTTTCATATTCACTCATTCATCTAATAAAATTACATAATGTGTACATTGCTGTTTAAAAAAAGATGAATACAAAAGAATAAGGGGACAACAGAGGATGAGATGGTTGGATGGCATCTCTGACTCAATGGACATGAGTTTTAGCAAACTCTGAGAAATAGTGAAGGATAGGGAAGCCTGGTGTTCACTGCAGTTCATGGAGTCACAAAGAGTTGGACACAACTTAGGGACTGAATAATACAACACAATGCTGCTGGGAACATTGAGTTGGGGCACTTCTAAACCTAAAGTTGCAATGCCACTTGATTGGACATATTTTAGAGAAAATTATTTTGAACAGATAAATTAAATTCCAGCCAATGAATAATTCTACTCCCAATCCTGTTGCTGCTAAGTCACTTCAGTCGTGTTCGACTCTGTGTGACCCCATAGACAGCAGCCCACCAGGCTCCCCTGTCCCTGGGATTCTCCAGGCAAGAACACTGGAGTGGGTTGCCATTTCCTTCTCCAATGCATGAAAGTAAAAAGTGAAAGTGAAATCACTCAGTCATGTCTGACCCTCAGCGACCTCATGGACTGCAACCCTCCAGGCTCCTCCATCCATGGGATTTTCCAGGCAAGAGTACTGGAGTGGGGTGCCGTTGCCTTCTCCGACTCCCAATCCTACACCTGTATAAATCCACTGATCAACTATAGTAGTAGTAGTGAAAGTCACTCAGTCGTGTCCAACTCTTGCGACCCCATGGACTGTAGCCCGCCCAGGTTCCCATGTCCATGGGATTCTCCAGGCAAGAATACTGGAGTGGGCTGCCATTTCCTTTTCCAGGGGATCTTCCCAACCCAGGAATTGAATCCATGTCTCCTGCATTGCAGGCAGATGCTTTACTGACTGATCTAGGAGGGAAGCCAGTATAAATTATAAGCTTAGAACAAAAATATTTCCTCATGTTCAGAGTTCAAGAGCATTAACCTTGCTCACATCATTTCAGAAGAGTAATATTACTTAAGGATGTACTTTTGTACAAACCAAGAGATGAGAAGATTTGGAATTTAAGAAATACTGGATCCCTCTCAGAAGAGCAGTAAAGAAAGATTCCAGGATGAAAGTCTTCAGCAGATCCAGAGAGCAATTGGTTCAGATTGGATTAACAGAATAAATGGTAGTTGAGAAAAGTCCTCCTGCTTAAAGAGGGCTACCTGAGATATACAGGCACTGAAAGCCAGAGAAAAGAAAGTAAGCTATGAATGCCAGGAAAAACTACAGAAGCTGAAATGTAGTCATGATCTGAATATGTAGCAAATAAAATTTGGCATTTTAAAGATGATAGTTCTTCAGCCTTTTTTGGTCTTTTGTGCCACTGACATTTTGAAAAATATATGGCAGTTGTTTAATAGAATATCTCTTAGTTTGGGTTTGTTTGATGTTTCCTCAAGTTACACATTTTTGGCTGGGACATTATTTAAATTATAAAATATCATTATGGGGGTATCATATCTGAAGGTATATGTTATTCATTTTTCCCTAAGAGTGATATTAATGTTGATCACTTTATTATGCTGTTCTCTAATTTCTCAACTGCTTAGTCATTTCCCCCACTTTACTTGCTAAATAATTGTTGGGAAGTACTTGAGGCTATGTGATTCTCTTGTTCTTCATGAGATTTCTACAACCAAGATTAAGCACCCAATGATGATATTTGCCTGCATTAATTTTGAGAATTATGTTTGCAAAATGATATTTTTCCCCTACAGTGATTAA
>SJYV01055809.1:1234534-1247885 GCA_006410875.1 Neotragus pygmaeus
AAAAAAAAAAAAAAAAATCCCAGAACTCACTGTTTATTTTCTATCTGGAGCTTAAAATTTTAATTTCTAGAGATAAAAATTCCTATAAGTGTTCCTTTCCATTTATATTACTGATTTGGAAATCTATCCACTGATTTCTATATCTGTCAAGAAGTTTAATGCATCCTACTATGTGATTTGCCATAAAAGATATGAAATATGTGGAATTATGTATACCTTCATCCTCTGTGCTCTTTGGAAGGCACTGCAGCCTTTGTGGCACAAGGGAATGGATCCTGGACCTCAGAGAGGCAAGTAACAAGTCTGGCTAGCATCTGGGGAGTAGGCAGGAGGTTTGCATTGCTGACCATCCACTGGCAGAACTCTTCTGTAGTGAGCTTCTTCTGCTTCATTGCAGAGGGACTTTATCATAGGCCAGTGGGAACAGCGGCAAACACTTCTAGAAGCAGCTGCTTCTCATGAAGTAAGCAGTGTTGGAAAGGTGAAGGGGGAGGTTGGGGCAGAAGCACTGAGTATCTCACCAAAAGAGAACTCTTGGTCATGTCTAATCATGCACTCGCCCATTCAGCCAAGAAGTTTTTTTTCTTTTACAGCTTATGATGAATTAGTATGAGAACTTAATTTGCTAGCCCTGCCATCTGTCCCTAATGCATACATCAGGAAAGTCAGTTACGAAATTATGAAATATATGTTGGGACAAGGTGTCACATAGAAATAGCAAAGAGCAGTGTATCATGTTGAGAGGTGCTAAAGCCTAGAGCATGTGTCAACTTGGTGTGTGCAGAGCATCCATGAACAGGGCACAGAGGTTCTGCTTCAAATCACAGCTCCATGCAGTGCACAGGATGGCGTCCCCTCTGCCAAACTGAATAAATCCTGCAGGATTTAAGATTCCCTTTCTCCCCTCCTCCCTCCTTCCTTCTCTGCCTTCCTTTTTCCCTCTCCTTTATTTCTTAGAAAATGTCTTTAAAATTTTTTTCAGATAATCAAACACTTTTCACTCTTCTCTCATTTCTCATACTGAGCTGTTCCACTAATCCTGATGAAATTCATACTTAATAGTATGAAGAACTGAAGAGTTCTCTCTGAAATTCTTCACCATTTTTCTCTGGTTTTTCTTCTTCTGTATTCCTTAGTAAGCAGAGGCCAATAAATTATTCCTAGCTCACTTCACTGTGGGGTTATCATTCACTATGGGGTTGCAATAATTTCCTTTTAAATCTCTATCCCAGAAAATGAATGCTTTCAACACAAAGCTCATTTGTACCAACATCCCTACTTTTACTCATTTCTAGATTGTTTTTTCTAAAGATCTTCTAAATTTGGAAATTCAGAACCATACCCTGCTTCTGGGTACTGAAGAGCCACACAGGAAACACTTTGACAGAGGACTGCAGGTAACTTTCTCCTGAGCATTTGGGGTGGGGCCTTGGTACACAGAGAAACTTGTAGCTGCACACTCAGTCATCACCAAACTGTTCATTGAATAGTCTGAACTTGATGTGATTCAAACAGTAAATTGATTTATTTTTTAAAATATCACCATCTGAAACATGTTTGATCCAATCTTTTTTTATTTCATCAACATCGTGGACAAATATGATAATGATTTCAAGTTTGTCTACACTTAAAGCTCTCTTTCTCTTATTTAACCCTTAGATTTTCTCTCTCCCACTACTGATGTGCCTTAGGGCTGGAAAGACCTGGAGAGATGAGAGATGTGATCAGATCCTAGAACATACCACCTGCCTGCCATTCCTTCACCCACTTCCTTTTCTAGGTCCCCATGCCTATGGTGCAGGAAGGAGAAGAGTGATAGAAGGTGATAAGTGTTTCTTTTTTATCTCTTGACTAACACTAGTTGGCTTCTCCAGGTGTCCCTCTGTTGTCAGGTACCCCTAACATTTTGGGGAGCCTGTGTCATGAGTATGGATAGAAGCCAAGACATCCTATGTCTGAATACCAAGAAGTTGTATATGAAGCAAATGAAGTATTGAATAGATGTATTCCATCACTTATTTTGATAGACATTTTTCATATTGACCTTCAAGGCCAGCTGGACTGTGGAGTCCATGAACTCCTTGTAATGTTGTATGTTAACATGCTGGCATAGAATGAACCATCCTTGTCCTCCGCTCCACCCATGGCCCAAGGCTCCCATCTTTATCATTCCTGGATTTCACACTGATATTGGCCCTGTATCCCTGTATATAGTCACTGCAGCCAACAAGTTCAAGCTCTGTTTTACCTCCTGCCACCTGCTGCAAACAGCCACCCCATGGCTACTTTTGGGGCATAGAGGTTTTGCTCTTCAGGGGAGTGGACCCAGGGAAGAAGTCTGTGTAAATTCTGAAAGCAGTCTTAGGACCATTTGGAGAGAGAATTCTGGAGTACTCAGAACATGACCTAGAGGAGGATTCAGGCTTCAGACTGGCAAGTCCCTTTGTCCCTCATCTTGTAGGGATGGGCATGGCTGTAGGAGGGCAAGAATGTTGTCCTTAGAAGGCTAACCGCTGCCTCTGTAATGAACCTCAGCCCTCTTTTATCTTCTCCTTATATAAGGTGGGGGAGGGGTGGAAGTGGGATGGGGAAGTAGTTGGAGGATGGCGGAACTTGCTTGTTTCTTAATAAGCCCAGCAGGGACTGTTGGGCCCTCTTAGTAGGTGATTTATGCTCTATCTTCTCAGTTTACAATCTGAGTGACCCATTCCAAGGCCAATAAGAAAATCTCTCAATATCCTAATATGCATGCAGACGAAATACCTCTCCTATTAGAGTAGGTAGCTTTGCCAGTAAAAAAGAAAAAGGACTATTTTAGCCAAATATTTATCTTGATCTTTGCTTTCTGTGTATAGAAATTTTCTTTTACTTCACAGTTATACAAATAGCATACTTGTAATTTGGCTTAAAAATGTATCTGGGCAACATGCAAATTACCAATTTAATCCCTTCTCTTTCTATCTTGGCCCCGTGTTTCTACGCCTCCATCTGTCACCAGGCTAGGCAATGCACATACACAGTATTCCCACAAACACCAATTCTTAAAAATTTCCAAAGAGGCGCCAATATTTTTTCTCCTGAGACATAGATAATAGATATTGCTCACTTACCAAGCATCATGCCATGTGCAAGAGGGAGGTGATGTACAGCCTCCAATATGCTACCTTCACTGCATCTTCTCTCACTCAGAGAACATTTCAAAAGCTAGAATGTGAGTGTGACGTCATTATGGGGGTAACCTTGAACTCTATATTATAAAGTAAATCCCTGATAAATAATGCAGCTGTAATCAGTGATAAACTATCTGCCACCAGTTGCACAACTGATTGTGATACTAAAGTTGACAAGTAATTCCCTAGATGATCTAAAATGCAGCAAGAAATAGAGAGCAACAGAGAGAGGATCTGATTCTCGAGAGGGACCCTAATTTATGGAGGGCTCTAGATACGTGGATCAGATCCTATAATTCACTTGCAGATTCATCAAGCACTCAGTTATTGACATACTTCATCACAGTTGTCATGCTTTTAGAAATATTTATGTGAAATAAGGTAAGAACTGTATATTAAAATATATGTGTGTGTATGTGTGCATATACATGCAATATACCAGGAGTAATAATTGATGGATTGATGATTTTACCTAAATTATCATATTTAATCCTTAAAACTACTCTGTTGATGACATAAAAATCAATTCCATTTTATGTATAAGGAAATAGATGATCAGAGAACTTACATAATCTGCCCAAATTCATACATGTAAGAATCAATGAACTGGTATAGGCACTATGGAGCATGTTTTCCCCAAGAATTTAAAAGTAGAACTACCATATGATACAGCAATTCCACTCTAAGAACATATCTAAAGGAAACAAAACCAGTGTCTTAACCAGATATCTGTACTCCCATATTCATTGCAGCATTATTTTCAATAGCCAGGGTATGTGAACAAGATAAGTGTCCATCGATGGATGAACAATGAAACCAAAAACTTAAATCTTCTCACTTAAAAAAAAAACGGTAAATATGTGAGATGATAGAATACCTTAACTCGACGAGGGGGATTCTTTCACAATGAATACTATAGATCAAATCATCGTGTTGTACACTTTAAATATCTTAACAGGTTTTTGGTCAATTATACCCCAATAAAGCTGGAATAAAAAGACAATTAAAACAACGGAAGTGGTAACAGGAACAGAAGAAGCAATGACCCTGTGTTGCGATTCAGTCCCTTCTGACTCTAAAACCAGGTTCCCTAATCACTATTTTCTGCCATCCCTTTTTTCTCTCTTTCTTTCCTTTACTTAGCAAAAATAAATGAAGCACCTGTTACGTGCAAGGTATGTGTCTAGGAGTTGGGTATACCCTAGGGACAATCCAAGATTCCTGCCTTTTGAGAACTTAAATCTATTTGGAAAGCAAGTAATAATCAAGCAAATGTATGACTAAATTAATATACAATGCACCTTCAGGTGGTGATAAATTCTATGAAAAAAATCTCCACAAAATGAGGAGATTGGGAATGACAGTTATGGGAGACAATCGGAGCAGGAGCAGGTTGCTTTTTCAGAAATGGAGGTCAGGGCAGTGTAACAATTGACATGCTTTCACAAGACATTGACTGCTTTATTGAGGGATCTAATTTCCACTGTGGCCCTGTAAACAGTATGCAGTTTTTAGAAGAAACCCTTAGGTGCTTTTTGCAATTTGTTTGTAGGGCTTCCCAGGTGGCAGAGTGGTAAAGAATCTGTTTTCTAAACAGGAGACCCAGGTTCAATCCCTGGGTCAGGAAGATGCCCTGGAGAAGGAAATGGCAACCCATTCCAGTATTCATGCCTGGAAAATCCCATAGACAAAGGAACTTGGCAGGCTGCAGTCCACGGGGTCACAAAGAGTTGGACACGACTTAGTGACTGAGCACCCCAGTATTTAGTGTTGTATGCCTTTGCTGTGAGCCTTCCCAGTGAAAAAGAAAAGTTTGTGAGCTCTTTCTAAAAGCATAGAAAGATATCTGAGGATATTTAAAAACATTTTGAGTTGTATATGGCAAGAAGGTACAGATCCTGTGTCTAGATTGAATGCCCCTTTAACTCGGGCAAATATTACATATTTTGAAAGGAGGAAGAAAATTAGACAAAAAAGAGAGGGTCAGTGAGGAATTTGAGAGGGTGTTAGGGAGAGCAAATTGCTAATGGAAGCAGAATGTGAAAACTATAGATCCATAAATAAAGCCCCACCTTTGTTTTACTCAAAGAATGCAGAAAACTTTGGAATAATTCAATCCTAGAAGCAAATAGTCCTTTTACAAAGTGCATCAGCACCCTAATTAGAAGTTCATTTTAAGAATACATCTCAGCAAACCAATTAAGCATATTTTGCTAATTTCATTCTATTATTTTTTTCAGCAATTTGCTTATCATTGTAATTTATTTCAGCAATTTCCTTAATAGCCTTCTTAGAATGGCACTCTCAGATATAAATGTCTTCAAAAAATATGCTGAATCCGTGCATGTAAAAAATTTGCAGTCAATTTCCTTCTTCACAGTATAAATGAAATGGAGTCATTTGGGCTTGTGCCCTTCCACCATCTTTACAGGGGTTTAATGAGGTGGAGTAGAAGGGCAAGTGGGAGAGAAGAGAAAGCACTGGCTTTGACAGAGGCGAAAAGTGGAGTAGGAGGGGTTGTACTGACAGGCAACTGGTTCATTTGATCCCTCAGACATTTTCACCACCTCCAAAGATCAGACGCTGAAGCTGAGTTAGACACTTCTGACAGTAAATGAGCAAGAACTGCAATATAGAATACCTCTGGGTGGGAGAAGTTCAGCTCACTCTGACTCATTAATTGCTTCATTAAATATTGCCATGGAATGAACTGCTTTCACCTAACATTTCAAATCTCCTTGAGAGAAATGTTTCTTTGAAATGAGTTCTAGCCTTCTCACTTTCTACCAGAAGATACAATTTTTTAATATTTATTATGTTTTGAAATATAGTTGATTTGTAAAGTGTTAATTTCTGCTGTGCAACAAAGATATATATATGTATGTATATATATTCTTTTTCATTATGGTTTGTTACAAGACATTTGAACATAGTTCCCTTTGCTATACAATAGGATCTTGTTGCTCATCCATTCTGTGTATAATAGTTGGCATCTGATATCCTCAACCTTCCAGTCCATCCTTTCCCCAGCCTGTCCCTGTTGGCAAACACAAGTTTGTTTTCTGAGAGTCTGCTTCTTTTTCATAGATGGGTTCATTTGTGTCATATTTTACATTCCACATAATACACGATATCATATGGTGTTCATCTTTTTCTAACTTAGTATGTACTAAGTGCTTAGTATATACTTAGTACTTCACTTAGTATGGTAATCTCCAGTTGCATCCATATTGCTGCAAAAGACATTATTTCATTCTTTTTAATGGCCGAGTAGTATTCCACCATGGATATATATCACATCTTCTTGAAGGTACATTCTTGATATTTTTTAAGTTCTTCTAGCTGCCCAACTATTGTTCCTAAGGGAAGAGTAATTCAGCATGGCAGTACTCCATTCTAGGTTTTCACAAGTTTTTAAGAAAACTTCTAGTAGAGAGTTAAACTTATTTTGATGTTTCCCACATTATAAGTTCCTTTGAGTTCAACTTTGGATATACTCCAAGTTTTACTATAATTTCCATTTTAGAAGAAAAGAAATTGAAGTATAAAGAGGTCAAGTACTCATCTAAGACCACTGTTTTTGTCCATTTGGGCTGCTAAGACAATATCAGAGCAAATGGCTTAAACAACAGCATTTATTTCTCACAGTTCTGGAAACTGCAAAGTTCATGATCAATGTGCAGGCAAACTTGGTGCCTGGTGAGAGCCCACTCACTGGTTTATCAGCAGTTCTAGTATTCTCACATGGAGCAACAGAGCAATGAGGTTCTAGGGGGGTCCCTTTTATAAGGGCATTAATCTCATTCATTAGAACTGCACCTTCATGACCTAGTTATCTTCCCAAAGTTCCACCTCCTAGTACCATCACACTGGGAAGTTAGGATTTTAACATGAATTTTGAGGAGATACAAATATTCAGTCCATTACTACCTTGACCCCTCTCCCAAATCATGTCCTTCTCACAAGGAAAATACATTCATTTCATCCCAACAGTTCCCAAAGTCTTAACTCATTCTAGCATCAACTTTATAAAGTCCAAAGTTTTATCTAAATATCATCTCAAGCAGCTAAGGGTGAAACTTGAGGTATGATTCATCTTGAGACAAAATTCCTCCATACTTTCCATCTAGTAAAACCAAACAAGTTATGTGTTCCCAAAATACAATGGTAGCACAGGCATAGGATAGACTCTCTTTTTCTAAAAGGGATAAACATGGAAGAAGGAAGGGGTGACCTGTGATATAGATTCCAAGTAAGGCCCAAACCTACCAAGGCAAGCTCCATGAGTTCTTAAGGCTTAAGAATAGTCCTCTTTGATGATTAATCCTGGTTTGATGATTTACCTTCTGGACCTACTGAAGCGGCAACAAGCCCCACAGCTCAGCATGGCCCTGCTCACTCCATGGCTTTCTGCAGTGGCCCCACCCATGCTGTGGTTCTCTGCTGGAGTAAGAATCATGCCCCTAGGGCTCCTCTGGGGTCCTGTTCTTTGATATCAGGTGGTTGCTGTTCAATCACTGTCGTGTTTGACTCTTTGTGACCCCAGGGACTGCAGTACACCAGTCTTCCCTGTCCATCACCATCTCTCAGAGCTTGCTCAAACTCATGTCCATTGAGTCAATGATGCCATCCAACCATCTCATCTTCTGTTATCCCCATCTCCTCCTGCCTTTAATCTTTCCTAGCATCAGGGACTTTTCCAGTGAATCAGTTCTTCACATCAGGTGGCCAAAATTTTGGAGCTTCAGCTTCAGCATCAGTCCTTCCAATGAATATTCAGGACTGATTTCCTTTAGGATTGACTGGTTTGATCTCCTTGCTGTCCAAGGGACTCTCAAGAGTCTTCTCCAACACTATAGTTCAAAAGCATCAATTCTTCGGTGCTCAACCTTTTTTATGGTCCAACTTTCACATCTATACATGACTATTGAAAAAACCATAGCTTTTACTAGACAGACCTTTGTTAGCAAAGTAATGTCTCTTCTTTTTAATACTCTGTCCAGGTTTGTCATAGCTTTTCTTCCAAAAAAAGCAAGTGTCTTAATTTCATGGCTATAGTCACTATCTGCAGTGGTTTTGGAGCCCAAGAAATAAAGTCTGTCACTGTTTCCATTGTTTACCCATCTATTTGCCATGAAGTGATGGGATCAGATGCCATGATCTTAGTTTTTTGAATGTTGAGTTTTAAGCTGGCTTTTTCACTTTCCTCTTTCACATTCATCAAGAGGCTTTTCAGTTCCTCTTTGCTTTCTGCTATGAAGGTGATGTCATCTCCATATCTAAGATTATTGTTATTTCTCCTGGCAATCTTGATTCCAGCTTGTGCTTCATCCAACCTGGCATTTCACATGATGTACTCTGCATATAAGTTAAGTAAACAGGGTGACAATATACACCCCTGATGTACTCCTTTCCCAATTTGGAGCCAGTCCTTTGTTCCATATCCAGTCTAACTGTTGCTTCTTGATTTGCATACAGGTTTCTCAGGAGGCAGGTAAGGTGGTCTGGTATTCCCATCTCTCTTCCTTTGTCTTAAAGAATAACCTGTGTTCTCAACTAAATAGTTTCATGGTCCAGTCCTGTAGGAGCTAAGAAGTCCTGTCATTTTGTCCTGTTTTCTCTCTTTCACTTAGTTCCAGTTGAGAGTGTTTCTGCTAGTATAATTCCATCTTTATTCCTGGCTAGTTTTTAGATAGTGAAGTGCATGGTGGTTCCGTTCATATTAATCTCCTTATAAACAGTTGGTCAGTCATACCCTTGGTGTTCTCTTCCAAACATACTTTCTCACTTTTTGCAACATGGACAGACTGATAATTTTCCAATTAAGTTCTGCTTCCCTTTTTCTTAACAATTCCATCTTTGGTTTACTTCTCTCTTGCTTTTTACCATCAACAGCCAAGAGGAATCAAGCGAATTCTTCAACACTTTGTTTAGAATGTCCTCAGCTTATTATCTGATTTCATTTGTTCATATGTTCTAACTTTCACAAAACCACCACAACTCAGATACAATTTAGTCAAGTTCTTTTCCACCTTATAACAAGGACTGCATTTTCTCTAGTGTCTCATAGCATCTTCCTCATTCTCATCTAAGACCACTCAGAATGGCCCTTACAGTCCATATTTCTACCAACATTCTGTTCATAACCTCTTAAGTGTTCTCTGAGAAGATGGCTCTATAGCTCTATTCATTCTTTCTCTATAGTTATTCTCTTTTCTTTCTGAGTTCTCATCATAATCACCTTTATAATTCCATCCCTGGTAATCTAGACTTTTTCTAGAGTGCACTTCAAACTCTTCCAGTCTCTACCATTCAGTTCAGTTCAGTCGCTCAGTCATGTCTGACTCTTTGTGACCCCATGAATCACAGCACGCCAGGCCTCCCTGTCCATCACCAACTCCCAGAGCTCACCCAAACTCATGTCCATTTTGTCAGTGATGCCATCCAGCCATCTCATCCTCTGTCGTCCCCTTCTCCTCTTGCCTCCAATCCTTCCCAGCATCAGGGTCTTTTCCAATGAGTCAACTCTTTGCTTGAGGTGGCCAAAGTACTGGAGTTTCAGCTTTAGCATCATTCCTTCCAAAGAACACCTGGGGCTGATCTTTAGAATGGACTGGTTGGATCTCCTTTCAGTTCAAGGGACTCTCAAGAGTCTTCTCCAACACCATAGTTCAAAAGCATCAATTCTTCGGTGCTCAGCTTTCTTCACAGTCAACTCTCACATCCACCATTACCCAGTTCCAAAACCATTTCTACATTTTTAGATATTTGTTATAGCAGCACCTCACTTCTCAGTACCAATTTTTATCTTAGTCACCTATACTAGTGGTAGACAGGATGTCTGAGATATGAACTCAATCAGCATCTAGACCCTTAACCACTAAGCTCTGATTTTTGGTTTTCAGGGGGTTGTTTACATTAATTCTATGTCCATTCTATATCTCACTTTTATCTGCCCTGCTTTATCACCTGTCATCACCCTTGTTCATTTCTTCATCATAAGACATTTGTGTGTAGGAGATTATTATCAATACTAAAAGCTTAGAGCCTGAGGGAAAGGGGTTCCAGACTAGTCCGGCACTGGTAAAGAGCAACCTAAAACTTATTATATTTTATTGTACTAAAATTTCATCAGCCACTCTTCATCATGGGGAATTTCTCTAGACCATTGCGCTGTCTGAAGCAGGCCTTTCCTCCTCTTTCTTCGGCTTCTTTCTTCTAGCAGTTTAATTTCTAATGTCTTTTCTAAACCAACCGGTGAGCCTGTCTTTGCATATCCAGAAGTTTGTGTTGGACATGTGCATTTCTCATCAGGTTCTGCGTGTTTTGCCTTTGCTTTCCTTCATCCCTCTATGCACCTCATTAGCCTCTGGCATCCAGATCATAGCGCCTACATTCACTCTCACTGGTTAAATACTGAGGCTGGTGATCAAAATATAGGTTCATGGTTTTTTTTTTTAATATATATATAATATTGGTTTCCTCAGATTGGAATATTGTGGCATCACTGAGGTCTGGGTTAAAATCTTAGTTCCTCTGTCCACAGGCATGCAATTTATTACCTCTCTGAACCTCAGATTTCTCAGAGCTACAATGGACATAGTAATCAGATAATGTACACGGAAGAAACTTGTACATAGAAAAGCACTCAGTGATGCTAATTCTTTCCCTCCATTCTTTCCGTTCTTTTCTTTTGCTATAGCAGCAGTAATCAGAGGGTAGTCAAGCTAGTAAAATTTCTTATGAGCCTAAGACATGATTTATATCTTACGTGTAAACTCTATAGCAAACAGTAGAAGCAGTGGCGAATATTATATGTGAGTGATGACATGGAATATAGTGGAATATAGGTAAAGATAAATTGCATGTTTAGCTCAGCCTTCCTGAAACACAGATAAAAGGTCATCATCGGCTTCTTCTTCTTCTTTTTTTTTTTTTTTTTNGTATGTGAGTGATGACATGGAATATAGTGGAATATAGGTAAAGATAAATTGCATGTTTAGCTCAGCCTTCCTGAAACACAGATAAAAGGTCATCATCGGCTTCTTCTTCTTCTTTTTTTTTTTTTTTTTACAAATGGGACTTGAACCCCAATCCTCTAACTTAGCTCTCTTTGAAATAGGCAATAGTACTCGAAAGAGACTGAGGGAGTTGGTTTTCTAGGTTAACACTCAGGATATGATCAGACCAGTAGGTCCGTGTTGCAGCCTGGGATTCTGTATTTCCAACAAGCTTCCAAGTGACGCTCTTGTGACTGGTGCATGCACCACATGGATTACTCATTCTGGAGAACATCCTTTTAGGATCCAGGGGTTTTTTGGCACCTACTTATTTATTTTTACTTTTAGATCACAGTCAAAACTGACAGAAAGAGTCCCATGTCAATGTTTTGTCAAATGTCAAATGGTAAGAAAGTTGTCATGTAGCTCCATCCTGCAAGCCCTGTACTTGTCCAGCCTCAAGACTGCAGAAAAAGCCTGGAATCAGTGACAGAGACATCATTGGCTTAATGGCCGTGGGATCTTACCTGTCTAAAGAAGGGTCCTGGAGTGATACCCTGCAGTGTGCAGCAGACAACAGGCAGGACGTGGTGGCAGGCTTCACACCGGTGGTGGGAAAGTTACCAATTATAGGAGGAACTGACATCCTGTTGGCTTATGGGAACCAGCAGAGGGGAATGCCCCTCACCACCCCTTTGATAAGCTATCATAGTGGAAATACCTCTGATCTAAAGATGAAAACAATTACAGCTGGGGCTGGAACAAGTACATAGGCATTTGCTTGTTAGGCTCTTGTGATTAAGAGGGAGGGTCAGTCAGGTGAGTAAAGTATAGGTGAGGCAGATACTGGTTGAGCAGGGGAAGTATGGAGAGCAAAAGAATAGCCGCCTTAGGTGGCCTGACCACACAGTTCATGAAACCTTTTAAGTATGTTACCATATTGAATGCACATTTTCTTATCCAGCTGTTCCATCAGCCTGCCAGCTAAAATTTACTGAGTACTGGCTGTGAGATAGGAGTCTTTTAGAAGTGAGAGATACAACCATGCTGTGATATCCAGGGAGCATTCTAGTTCATTCCTTTAACTCTCCAGTCCTTTTTGGAATGTCAATACCAAAGAGCTGGTGACATGTCCTTCCTGATTTGATATGACCTACAGCAGCTTCAAATGTGGTTAAAGGCATCTCAAAATTCTTAAAGACAAATTTAAATATGACTCAAACTCTCTGGGTGGTATAGCGTCACCAGCAGGTGAGCATCCTCAAGATGCAAGGATTGCATCACACAGTTAAGGACCAACACAAGTGGCTCTAGAATAAAGCCAAGTTTTTTTGTTTGGTTGGTTTTTTTTTNTCAGTCCTGAATATTCATTGGAAAGACTGATGCTGAAGCTGAAACTCCAATACTTTGGCCACCTGGTGTGCAGAACTTACTTACTGATAAAGACCCTGATTCTGGGAAAGATTGAAGGTGGGAGGAGAAGGGGACGACAGAGGATGGGATGGTTGGATGGCACCACCGACTCGATGGACATGAGTTTGAGCAAGCTTCAGGAATTGGTGATGGACAGGGAGGTGTGGTGTGCTGCAGTCCACGGGGGTGCAAAGAGTCAGACAGGATTGAATGACTGAACCGAACTGAATTTGAAGGAAAAACAAAGTACTATTGGTCAGGGTAAAAAGTATTGGTCAAATTTTGCAATCTTCTCAGTGTTAACAGAAAAATAAAATTTTCAAATGATTTGTAAACTTTGATGAGCTTCACCTTTTTCAAGAAAAATTCTCTAGAAAAACTAGATAAGGATCATCTAATGTTCATGTGTCTACAAGTTAGAATGAGAGAGAAGTAAAAGTACTAAACATATTTAAAGTTAATAGCTGCTATGCATGACTTGATTAGAATTGCTTAAACTAAGTTGCACATGTGTGTTTTTTTCTCTCATTCATGAGCTGATTTACCTAAAAAAAAAAAAAAAAGATTATAAACTGGATAATGAACATCCTAAAGTTCCATGTGATTACTTTTTAAGGGGAACAAACACATTAAAAAGATCAGAGCTTTTTAAACATCTTATAATTGCTGGAGCCTATTATACAGAGTGAAGTAAGCCAGAAAGAAAAACACCAATACAGTATACTGACAGATATATATGGAATTTAGAAAGATAGTAATGATGACCCT
>SJYV01055809.1:1247919-1308250 GCA_006410875.1 Neotragus pygmaeus
ACTGAACTGAACTGAACCTCTCAGGTTTGCTGGGAAAACCTCTTCCTTCATTGACTGCTATCCTAGCTCTTGAGGTAGAGAGAGAGAAAAGGAGACCAATGTTTGCTCTTTACTAAACTTAGGAAGGTCAGTGATGAGAGAATCATCTATGATTCTAGGGAGCCTCAAAGAAGGAGAGATGACCACTTTACTCAACCAGTGGACATGTGCTTCCTGAGGGAGTTTTATAACTTTCCAAAGTGCATAGGAAAACAGCGGAAAGAGAATTAGGGAGAGATGGCATGGTGAGACATTACTGAGCAGAGGGGAAGCTGGGACACATCCTGTGTCTTGCTCTCAGTTTAAGTAGGTCTAGAAGTGAGACCCTCCCCATACACCTGGACAATGATAGTGGAAGCTGCAGTCTTTTAGAAACCAGGGCATTATGAACAAGGAGCACATGAATCAGAGGGATGTTGCCTGAAACCCTGAGCTGGGCATCAGCTAGAAGGATGGTCACACCTCCCAAGGGACTGCCCATCTGTCCATGGTCTTGAAGCTAGAGGAACTGCTGTGACCCATCATTGGGAAGACAGCATGCTGACACAGTGAGGCAAGAGGGCTGCCCTCCTCTTATGTACAAGAATGAGGAGTCAATGCTCTGTAGAGGGAGAAAAGGAAGTAAAAAGCTGACCACATGGTGTCTCTACCTCCTTCTCCCAAGTGAGCCAAAAGCAAGGAGAGATATAGCCAAATGGAGCTGAGGGAATGGGGAGTTCTACTGCAGGTTTAACACTGAAGCTTAAAAATTAATTTTTAATTATTATTATTTTAAATATTCAAGTGAGGCAGTTCTAAATTGGAAAGGAACAGATCATTTATGGAATCCTTAAGTAGGCCTCTTCACTTGGTAGTATTTGATAAAGCAAATTTATGAGCATTAACTGGAAAGCTAAAACAGTTTTATGCTGCTTTATACATGTCATACATATATGTTATATATGTATGATAGGACAACATAGATACATAAAATTACCCACACCATTTATCATATCCTAAGTGATATTTTAGTGATAAGCAAGCAATGAAAAAGGGAAGAAGACAAGATACACTGGACAATTTTATCATGAAACAAATGGTAATTCAATTTAACACCCTGCCTCTGCATCACGCACACCCACACACATACAAGGTACCCACAGAGTCCGCTTTTTATGTCTAAACACATGGATTAGCACCTCTTTTCATAAAGTTCTTATAATTTCTTGAGTATGTTAATGTCTTGGAGTGAGGATTTCGGGGTTGCCTGAAGCAGAACAAATTCTTTCTCTATCTTAGCAAACAGACACTACACATATTCCTAGTCACTTGCTCTATCACTCAGTAGAGTGTTTACTTGACTTCTCTTATACAAAATATTTTCACATACCTGTTTGTATTAAAGCTGATGTGTCAGCAAACTTTGCAGGAATAAGAATCACATATGTAACAGCTAAAACTAGTGTCTCACACAGATCCTCCTGCCTTCAATCTTTCCCAGCATCAGAGTCTTTTCCAATGAGTTGGCTCTTCGCATCAGGTGGCCAAAGTATGGGAACTGGGAAAAGTTGAGGGCAGGAGGAGAAGGGGATGACAGAGGATGAGATGGCTGGGTGGCATCACTGACTTGATGNCAATCTTTCCCAGCATCAGAGTCTTTTCCAATGAGTTGGCTCTTCGCATCAGGTGGCCAAAGTATGGGAACTGGGAAAAGTTGAGGGCAGGAGGAGAAGGGGATGACAGAGGATGAGATGGCTGGGTGGCATCACTGACTTGATGGGCATGAGTTTGAGCAAGCTCCAGGAGATGAAGGACACAGAGGCCTGGTGTGTTGCAATTCATGGGGCCACAAAGAGTTGGACATGACTGAGCAATGGAACAGCAACAACAACATACAGATCCATGTACAGAGACTGGCATAAGAGTGGATGAGGTCACATGAATGAGCTCAGTGAAAGCTCAGGAGCACGGACAAAGATTATTCCTATGGTCAAAGATACTTTTCTTTGAATCTTTCAAAGACTCTATTCTTTGGGATAGAATACATGTTGTTAAGAATGTTTCCTATGGAGGATTGGGATTCTGATTGGAGACTGCAGAGCAGATTCCATACTCTTAGCTTCTGATGAGGGGAGAAAACTTCTTAAACAAGTTCCTTGAAGAAGCAGATTATTTTGAAATGCCTGAAACCCTGTCTGCTCAGGAACATGTCAAGGCAACAAGTATTTATTATGCTCCATATGTTAAACATGGCCATTCCAGTGATAGGTCACCATCAAATGAAAGACATTCTCTACTGTCAAAGAAAAAGACACACATATGCCTTCAGAGACATGCAAACAATGGCAAAGTTAGCATTTTCTCCATGATGGAGGTAGACAGATTTCTAGTGCTAAGAGGTGGTCAGCAAAAACAAAACTAAATAAACACTGGCTGTTCCATGGGACACATTTGGAGAAGTAAGCTGGACATTATGCAGTAAGTGACAAAGTCAGCATCATAGAGAGAAGGCACTAGAGGAAGAAAGAAGAAAGCAGTGGTTGAGGCCAGGAGAGGTCCAGGAGGGCTTTTTGCACAGTGTGACTTAAGCTAGACTTTGAAAGATGGGCAGAATTTGGAGGGGAGGAAGAGGAAGGAGGCTTTTAGATAGTCAGAATATTGTCAGATAGGCACAGTATTAAGCAAGTCTCAGAAATGAAATTCGTCTGCAGGTGAAGAGAGAAGAGCTTTGGGAGAGCAGAGGTTCATNAGATGGGCAGAATTTGGAGGGGAGGAAGAGGAAGGAGGCTTTTAGATAGTCAGAATATTGTCAGCTAGGCACAGTATTAAGCAAGTCTCAGAAATGAAATTCGTCTGCAGGTGAAGAGAGAAGAGCTTTGGGAGAGCAGAGGTTCATGCTGAAGGAGTCTGAGATGCAGACTGGACATGCAATGAAGGATAAGTAGACTGTATGATAGAGCGGCATGAATGCTAGGTGGAAGCATCTGGCAGGATTAAGAACATTTCCAAATGTGACCTATTACAGAATGTTCTTCCATGAACTTTCCCTTGTGGTTTATATCATTCTACTCAAGTTTCTCAGAAGGCAGCTTGTTTACACCAATGTATAAAATAAGATTTTTTGCTTTGTACATTGGGCAAGGCTTGTATCAATCACTCTTAAGAGTCAACCACTCTTTTTTTCTTTTTTTTAAAAAATTTTTTAAATTATGAAAATATGATACAATTACAGAAGACTTCAAAAATACAGAACACAGTTACATATAGTTCCACTATTTATTACTATTATTTTTTAAGTAGATAAGATTGTTAGTCAGGGTGTCAGTAGCAGACTCTCAAAAATTAATAGAATGAATAGACTGTAAAGTAGAGGAATATAGTAGACCTGAAAAGCACTATGAACCAATTCAACATATTAATAATGAAGATTTATACAATTTTCACACAACCGTAGGATATAAATTCTATTCAAGTTAACATAGACTATAAACCAGAAAATACTAGAATATATCCAGGGACATAAAAGAATGTGCAAAAATTTTCATTATCTAAAGGTATTGAAATCATACAGAATCAAGAATAAGCCACTCTTAAGAGCCTCATTTGAAGAAAGTAAAAGTCTGCTTTATCATCCTGCTGATGGTAGAATATTTTGCTACCCTAATATCCTAAACAGTGGCTTTTAAATTCTGTAAGTACATCATGGTTTTCAGAGAACAAACTAATAGAATCTACTTTTGCTCACTTTATGACATGGTCATATTCATCAAAATATATTTTCTAATGAAATATTGTCACAGAGAAAACAGAATGGCATTTAAAATTATTTAAATTCAATTTCTTCTTCCTGAATGATCTGAATGCACTGTGTTATTTGGAAGTCTGGTGTTCCTTCCTGTGTTAATAAATGCTTTGTGAAAAATTATACAATGGTCATACAAAGTGGGATAATATGTTTTTTTCACTCTAAGACTTCCCCAACTCTTATGTTAAATTAAATGGTTTTCAAGGGGAGAATGTGATATTGCATGAAAGAACCCCCATCCTACTTTTTCTTTCCATGAGGGAAAAATTGTCACTTTATAAAATTCAGTTTACAGAATGTTCCATCAGATATTTATCCACTTTTCTCCTGGGATTTGTAGTCCTGGCATATGTTACTTTGGGTGAGGGCAATGTACAAGATAAGTATCCTTCTTTGGAAAGATTGCACTTTTTTGTCAAATGATAAAAATATTAGAAAATAGAATTGTCATTTTATTTTTGATATTATTTCAATAAAAAATTACAGTAGGCCAGAATCTGTTGATATTTAAGACCACATACCAAGGTGAAAATTGGCCTTTAATGAGGTAACAGCATCCAGCTCTCTAATTTTCATGAATAATTATCAGAGTTACAGCAGTTGGTAATATTTTCACATTAATTAATTACTCATGTTAGATTTATTATGTTTATCAGCCTCTGCTTTTTAATTAATAAATGTTTTATTTGGAATAATTTTTGACTTATAGAAACATTGTGAGGATAAAATAAAGAGTTCCCAAATATCCCACACCCAATTTCCCCTATTACTAACATCTTAAAACTAGTATGGTGTATTTGACATAATTAATAAACCAATATTGATACATTTTAGTTTTTATTGATATATAGCTGATTTCTAATATTATATCAATTTCAGGTATACAGCATAGTGATTCAGTAATTTTACAGATTATACCCCATTGAAAATTATTACAAGATAATATTGATAGTTCTAACCTCTGTGCTATGCAACATGTCCTTCTTGCTTATCTATTTTAAGCATATAATGTATATATCTTATTCCCATACCCCTAATTTGTCCTTCTCACTTTCCTCTCCTCTATGATAATCAGTGTTTGTTTTTTACATCTGTGAGTCTGTTTTGCTTTTCATTCATTTGTATTAGTTTTTAGATTTTATGTATCAGTGATATAATATTTGTATTTCTCTGTATGACGTTTCATTAAGCAAAATATTCTCTGGGTCTCTCCATGTTGCTGCAATGCAGGATTTCGTTCTTTTTTATGGCTTAGTAATATTCCATTGTGTGATATATACCACATCTTCTTTACCCGTTCACCTATTGATGGGCAATTGGGTTGTTTCTGTGTCTTGGCTGTTGTAAATAGTGCAGCTGTGAATGTTGGGGTGCATGTAACTTTCTGAATTGGTGTTTTTATTTTTTCTGGATGCATACTCAGGGGTGGAATTGATGGGCTGTATAATATCAACAGTCCTGTTGTTAATTTTTTTGAGGAATCTCCATGCTGTTTTCTACAGTGGCTATTCCGATTTACATTTCCACTAACAGTGTACGGGTTCCTTTTTTCCCACATGCTTGCCAACATTTGTTATTTGTAGACTTTTTGATGATTAAAGTCCATAGTTGATTTAGATTTCCTCAGTGTTCACCTGATGTCCTTTTTCTCTTCTAGGAACACAGGTTAAATAGCATATTTCACTTAGTTTCTCAGACTTTCCTTGGTTTTGAAGGCCTTGATTGTTTGGGGAAGTATTGCTCAGGAATGTTGAAGAATATCTCTCAACTGGAATTCATTTGATGTTTTTCTCATGATCAGACTGGAGTTCTGTGTTTTGGGGGAAAAATCACAGAGGTAAAGCGACATTTTCATCACATCGTATTTAAGGTACATGCTATCAACTTGACTTAGGACAGGTGAAGCTAAACTTGATCACCTGCTGAAATAGATAGTCCTTGTCAGATTACTCTTTCGCCCATCTTCCACACTGTGCCTTTTGGGAGGAGGTCACTGTGTAACCCACATTCAAAGACTGAGGAATTGTTTTAGAGGGCATTTTCACAGGGGTTTCTTTTCCCTGCCTCCTGCCAGAGCCTGGGGCATCTTTCTCAGTTCTTTACTGAGAGAATCTGTGAGAGTTCCTACAAATAAAACTCATAAAAGTTTTAGGGGCTACCTAAAAGAGCATCCCCTTGCTTTGTCAAAATGTCATGCTAGTCCACTCTCAACCTCTAACAGTTTATCAAAATTATCCTTTAAGTGTCCAAGGACTTNAATCTGTGAGAGTTCCTACAAATAAAACTCATAAAAGTTTTAGGGGCTACCTAAAAGAGCATCCCCTTGCTTTGTCAAAATGTCATGCTAGTCCACACTCAACCTCTAACAGTTTATCAAAATTATCCTTTAAGTGTCCAAGGACTTCAGCTCCAGGTAAGCGGAGCTCAGCTGTCTCTCTCTGAATGCATCTGTCTCTCCAGGTTTCAAGGTGGCAGTTTGCCTTGCAACCTTACTTCTTTGATGGACCTAGAAAAGTCATTGATTTTAGTTTTGTACAACTTTTTCTTCTTATAAGTAACAGCTTCCAAACTCTACATGTTGGAGATGAAACCAGAAATTCAAACTATTAACTTTTAAGGGTTATCAATTTCATTTGGTATTTTGGATTAAAATAGTTAATTCCTATGATCATATTGCAGCTATAATATGATCTAACAATTGGGTCAAGGAATAGTAATCATTGGTTTCTATAAGCCTTTTCTAGTTTTATTATTCTGATTTTATGACTATATTAACTTTCATATGACACTGATAAACACATTTTCTTTAATTTTAAAAATTATCAACATTTTGACAATTGACTTTTTGTAAAAAATTATCCTTATTCTTACTCTCTAGTTTTTAATAACAGTTAGTCCTCTGAGCACACAAGGCTATTTCAGTAATATAGAGGCATTAAAATAACTTTTATCATTTATTATTTTAATGGAGTAGAACATTAAATAATGTTGCATATGAAATATTTCCTAACTTTCAAGTATTACTTTTATCCTTCGTTAAGCCTCTGATTAAGGTTTATAACTTAAATATTGAAGTAATTATGAAATTGATTAAGCCTGGCTTGCTCTATTGTTTGGTACTATTGTAATTCTTTTACATACAGAAATGTCAGTGGACTAGCTTGGACAAGTTATTTAAACTACATATGCTTCAATTTTTCCCTTTGGAAAAGCAGATTAAATAATAATAATTGTATTATTATTATATACCTACCTCGTTGCAGCGTTATAAGGACTAAAATGAGTTACTGTAAATTAAATCTTTAGCTAAGAGACTGATGTATAGTAAGCATCAGATAAATGTTAACAATTATTATTATCTAGATTATAAGATGGTTTCAATTGTCATTTCTTGTGATTTCAGAAACAGATATGGTTGGAGGTAGAAAGTACTTGAAAAACTATCTAGTTTAGGGATTGTAAATAGTCTGTGGGCTGGACTTGACCTTCAGATGCTTAGTTAACACAGTGTTTTAAAATTAATTTAAATAGTTTTTGAGAGAGCATAAAAATCCAGTTTTTCATGATCCCCGCTACCCCCTATTGTTTTATATTATCATTTTGGTTCTTACATTTGCTTTACCTGCATAGCTCCTAAAAAACCTTTGAAAAGTTAACTCTTTTTCTAGTTCATCCCTCTCATTTACCAGAGAAGCACATGAGTTCCAGAGGGATATAGAAAGGCCTCCAAGTTGTGACCAGACTGGAAATAAGATCTAGGACTTCCGATTCCTAAGCCATTCATTACAGCATGCTGTGTGCTTTAGTTAGAATGCTTAACTCAAGTCCCTCTTAAATGACAATAGGGTGAAGGGCTTAAAATTGAGCTATCATCTTATAATACATGTCCTGTCCGTGGGGAGAATGTGTAAATTCTTGAGGACAAAGTTATCCTTACAATTAAGAAGCAACATAAAAAGCAAAACAAAACAGACTTAAGGTATGTGGCAAAATCGCTCTTCCCTTTTTGAAATTATATAAATGAGTCAGGTTAGGAAACTATCAGGATTTTTTTTTGCCTTATTAACTTGGCATAGCTCCTAAATTAAAACAGGAACCTGAGCACATCATTTTAACTTCTGCTCACAAGGTTTTCAGTTCACAGCTTGTTTTTGTGCTCTCTGTAAAAGAGGGAGTCAAGCTAAAATTATTTGTGTGGGCCTGGGGCATTTTAATAGAAAACTCTTCTGCTTGTGGGTGTGGAAACAACAATGAATCATTTCTACAAAATATAAGAGAAAGAAAGATGACATCATTAATTATGAACACTCTGAATCTGGTAAGTTTGATGCAATGCGCAGCACATACAACAGAAAAGTCGGTGAGATGGACTTCTATTTAAAATGAGATGAGTGCTTCGACAAGGAATTGGCTTTTGGATAAGATTTCACTGTCACATTTCCTTCACAAAATCGAGAAAGGACAGCATAGGCACGGGAACCTGACTTCCTGTCAACTCAGTGGGAGGTTTCAATTAGGAACTCTTCTTTCAGTAAGAAGGAGAAAATGAGAATGTGACAAGTCTTACAGGTTGACAGTCATAAGGATTAGGCAAATTTCCTATAGAGTATTTGCTTACCCTCCATGGGAACAGATAGAATATGCTGTTTAAAAAGATGGCAAGAACACCGAGGGACTTCTGGTTTCAGGGATTTGCAATCTGTAGTTTGGATAAGAATCGTCTGGGGTATTTACTGCACAGGCAGGACTACTGCACTAGAATCTGTGGGCAGGGGTGATGGTACTAGGACTGCATCCCAGGAGATCTGATACAAGTGGTCTATGGACCATACTTTGAGGAGTGATGGTGAGGCATCTTGTCTCCTGTAAGAATTTTAAGAGTTCATCTTGCTCTCTCCTTCCTTCCTTCCCTCCCTCCCTTCCTTTTCCCCCTTTTCCTTCCCTTGCTCTCTTTCCACTTTACTCTTCCTCTAGTCTCAATTCAATTTTAATGGCAGACAATAATGGAAGACTTGAAGATCTGAACTTTGCTTCCAAGTTACTCACAATCTACTTGTTAGACATAATGCTACTAATAATTGACACAAGGAAGCGTAGATTGAAGCATAAGGGGTAAATAGAGATGTTGCATTTGCATTTGAATGCAAGAAGAAGTCACACAGCCTGTGATGAAAGGGGTGAGATGTGACCAGTTAGTGGAAAGCACTGCATTATCAATTTGGTACACTTGCTAGGAGTCAATTCTAGTTTTCCACATCACATCTGTATAACCCAGGGCAAGTCATTTTCTATCTCTGAGTCTCAACTTCCACATCTTTTTAAAAAGTAAAAGCTGTAACAGTGGGGACAGAGGGAAGGAAAAAGGCTTGAAACATATATAGAAAGAATTGATACTTGATTTATGGAAAATGGGGGTGGTGAGGGAAAGTGCTGGAGAAATCAGGACCATTCCCAGATTTTCAGCAGTTGGTTAACTACGTTTAGTGGCAATGATGTTAGTTTCAGGCATTCTCAATGCAAGGTATAAAAGGTGTGTCCCTCTGGGTGGAGAAGTTACACTGATAACTGGATATCTAGTCTGGAGTGCTGGAGTGCAGTCTGAGCTGAAGATACACCCTTGGGAGTTCACAGCCTTCAGTTAGTTATTGAAATTTTGATGAGCTCATCCAGAGAGAAGGAGGTGGTCCAAGCTGAGAGTCCAGGGGAATGAGAATTCTTAGGGGAAGAGTGACTCTAGCTGAACATGGATAGCCAGACATGTAAGAGGAAATCTAGGAAAGATGGATGTTATGTATGCCAATGGAAAACATTTTATGAGTTTGTGCTTTGAACAAGTTTGCAATCTCCCTGTGACTTATTTACTTTGTCAATGAAAATGAAATAGCAATATCTATTGCATTTTGTATTGTGAGGATTATAGTGATGAATCTATTCATCTGATATGATGCCTATAGCATAAAAATCATCAATGAATTTTTTTTCTTGCTGCATATGTTTATCGAATTATGAATAAAATGGCTATTAAAATCTTCCACCTAATGAGATGTTATTTCGTTCAATAATTCAGCCAGATCTCTTTCCTAATGACTGAATTTCCAAAATCTGATAATTAGCTCCAGTAAGGAGTTCTGCCAACTAAGGTCTGTCTAGTCAAGGCTATGGTTTTTCCAGTGGTCATGTATGGATGTGAGAGTTGGACTATGAAGAAAGCTGAGCACCAAAGAATTGATTCTTTTGAACTTTGGTGTTGGAGAAGACTCTTGAGAGTCCCTTGGACTGCAAGGAGATCCAATCAGTCNGGACACAACTCAGTGACTGAACTGAACTGATGGATCTTGAGATGGAAATATTATTCTGGATTATTGGATGAGACCAATGTTATCACAAGGGTCCTTATAAGAAAGAAACATGAAGGGCGGAATCAGAGAAAAGATGTGACCATGGAATCAAAGGTTGTTACAGTATACGGTTGACCCTTGACCAAGAATGGAGGTTAGGGACACTGACCTTCCACACAATCAAAAATTCTGTATAATTCAGTCAACCTTCACTGTCTTGGGTTTCTTCATGCTAGCAGTTTGACATTTGAGGATTCAACCAACCTTGGATCAGATCATGTAATACTGTAGTGTTTATTATTGAAAAAAATCTGTGTATAAATGAACTTGCACAGTTCAAAGATGTGTTGTTCAAGGGTCAGCTGTACTTTGAAGATGGCAGAAGGGATGGAGACCCAAGGAATGCAGGTGACCTCTGGAAGCTGGGGAAAATGAGGCAATAGATTCCCCCCTGGAGCTTCTAAAGGGAAGGTGGTCCTGCCAAGACCTTGATTTCTGCCCAGTGGAACTTATTTGAGACTTCTGACCTCCAGAATTGGAGATAATTAATTTAGAGATAATACATTTCTGTTGTTTTAGGCCACTACATTTGTGGTAATTTGATACAACAGCCCTAAAACATTATGAAACTTTAGGGTTCATTTCAGCTCAGTTGCTCAGTTGTGTCCGACAGATAACTACTTTCCGATGGACACGACTGAGCAACTGAACTGAACTGAACTGCCCGATTCTTTGTGACTCCATGGACTGCAGCACACCAGGCTTCCCTGTCCATCACCAGCTCCTGGAGTTTGCTCAAACTCACATCCATCAAGCTGGTGATGCCATCCAACCATCTCATCCTCTGTTGTCCCCTTCTCCTCCTGCCCTCAATCTTTCCCAGCATCAGGGTCTTTTCCAATGAGTCAGTTCTTTGAATCAGGTGGCCAAAGTATTAGAGCTTCAGCTTCAGCATCAGTCTTTCCAGCGAGTATTCAGGACTGATTTCCTTTATTACTGGTGACTTATGAAACTTTAGGATTAAGAAATCCTGTATCTGTCCCTCTAACTTCTTTTTGCTCAATGAAGAAATGGAGTCAAAGTCAGGATGTGACCTATAGGATCATATAAAGATTTCAGTTCTGTGATTTACTCAGATCAAATACTGGCTCCATCTCTTGCTATTTGTCTGGCTTTAGGCTTGTCACCTACTTTGTTTCCTCATCTGCAAAGCTAATGATAGCACCTACTTTCCTTATGGAATTAAAGGACTCAGTGCTCATAAGATACATGTATAAACTTCCTGTGCCAACTTCCAAGCTTCCCATCAATGCTTTCCAGCAGTTTTTTCCCCTAAATACAGTGTTTAGAGTCTGGAGAAGAGCATATTTAGGTGAGATTGGGACCATGAGATTCATAAGAGTCAGAGTGATGTAAGAGTTAAACCTGGAAGCCTAAAGAAGAGGCAGGGATGAGGGATTTACCTGAGGCTGGTTTCAGTTTTCTCAACCTCTGAGTTTTTACTGGCTTTGAAATAGACTCTCAGTTGATTCTGAGACTTCTACAAAGACTGAGGTCACCTCTTCATAACAATGGCATTTATGAAAGCATCAAGCTGAGATGCGATGCAAGTATTTCAATCTCTAGAGTAGACTCTTATCATATCCCAACCCACTAAAGCGGACTGACTACATTTAGCTGATTATTCAGGCAGTTTCTTTGATGTATAAAATCCAGAAAGATTTTATTGTTTGATTTTGTATTCATAATGTGTATGTCTTTGGGAGAATGTAATAAAAAGGGCACCTTTCCATTTAGGAAAGCACCAGAGTTTTTATAAAGTAAAATGATGAAAGGCACTATGAAAATGGTCAAGGCAGGACCAAGCACTTATTATTCTGATGCTATTGTTAAACATTCTAGTCCAGTTTCTTCTGGTTTTGCCACTTGAATCTTTCATAGGATGAAAGGGACAATGTGGTTTTTCAGTATCTCCATTTGTAAGATGTTTCTGATTCATTTGCTGCCTGGTTTTTCACTATGGGTAAGCACATCATTTTGGGATGGGATGCTCCTGAAATGATGATTTTTGGTGTTCACATCAATATTATGTTTCCTGAAGAAATGAGCAGAATTGCAAATGCCAATAAATTGTGTTTGCGACAATTTCTATAGAAACCAAGTATTCATGTCAGAAGAGAGACGCTTTGGTTTGGTAGAAAGGTGGCTTCCATGAGATCCTAGTTCCTCTTCTCCAAGCTGTGTGACTTTGGGGGATAATGATGGATGGTATGTCTGTAAAGTTTTATAATTTACAGTGTCTTCTTTGGGCTTCCCTGATANCTTTAGGCTTGTCACCTACTTTGTTTCCTCATCTGCAAAGCTAATGATAGCACCTACTTTCCTTATGGAATTAAAGGACTCAGTGCTCATAAGATACATGTATAAACTTCCTGTGCCAACTTCCAAGCTTCCCATCAATGCTTTCCAGCAGTTTTTTCCCCTAAATACAGTGTTTAGAGTCTGGAGAAGAGCATATTTAGGTGAGATTGGGACCATGAGATTCATAAGAGTCAGAGTGATGTAAGAGTTAAACCTGGAAGCCTAAAGAAGAGGCAGGGATGAGGGATTTACCTGAGGCTGGTTTCAGTTTTCTCAACCTCTGAGTTTTTACTGGCTTTGAAATAGACTCTCAGTTGATTCTGAGACTTCTACAAAGACTGAGGTCACCTCTTCATAACAATGGCATTTATGAAAGCATCAAGCTGAGATGCGATGCAAGTATTTCAATCTCTAGAGTAGACTCTTATCATATCCCAACCCACTAAAGCGGACTGACTACATTTAGCTGATTATTCAGGCAGTTTCTTTGATGTATAAAATCCAGAAAGATTTTATTGTTTGATTTTGTATTCATAATGTGTATGTCTTTGGGAGAATGTAATAAAAAGGGCACCTTTCCATTTAGGAAAGCACCAGAGTTTTTATAAAGTAAAATGATGAAAGGCACTATGAAAATGGTCAAGGCAGGACCAAGCACTTATTATTCTGATGCTATTGTTAAACATTCTAGTCCAGTTTCTTCTGGTTTTGCCACTTGAATCTTTCATAGGATGAAAGGGACAATGTGGTTTTTCAGTATCTCCATTTGTAAGATGTTTCTGATTCATTTGCTGCCTGGTTTTTCACTATGGGTAAGCACATCATTTTGGGATGGGATGCTCCTGAAATGATGATTTTTGGTGTTCACATCAATATTATGTTTCCTGAAGAAATGAGCAGAATTGCAAATGCCAATAAATTGTGTTTGCGACAATTTCTATAGAAACCAAGTATTCATGTCAGAAGAGAGACGCTTTGGTTTGGTAGAAAGGTGGCTTCCATGAGATCCTAGTTCCTCTTCTCCAAGCTGTGTGACTTTGGGGGATAATGATGGATGGTATGTCTGTAAAGTTTTATAATTTACAGTGTCTTCTTTGGGCTTCCCTGATAGCTCAGTTGGTAAAGAATCCACCTGAAATGCAGGAGACCCGTTTGATTCCTGGGTTGGGAAGATTTGCTGGAGAAGGGATAGGCTACCCACTCCAGTATTCTTAGGCTTCCCTTGTGGCTTAGCTGGTGAAGAATCCTCCTGCAATGTGGGAGACCTGGATTTGATCCTTGGGAAGATCCCTTGGAGAAGGGAAAGGCTACCCACTCCAGTATTCTGGCCTGGAGAATTCCATGGACTCTATAGTCCATGGGGTTACAAACAGTCAGAATGACTGAGCAATTTTCGCTTTCTGTTTCTTTCAGGCGTCTTTTACCTATGACCCTACAACTCCCTCATGGGCTAGATTATAGNGAAAGGCTACCCACTCCAGTATTCTGGCCTGGAGAATTCCATGGACTCTATAGTCCATGGGGTTACAAACAGTCAGAATGACTGAGCAATTTTCGCTTTCTGTTTCTTTCAGGCGTCTTTTACCTATGACCCTACAACTCCCTCATGGGCTAGATTATAGCTGTACCTATATGAGAGAAGAGAAAAAGTAATCCCAGGAAAGTAAACTGATTTCCCCAAGTTTGTGCAGGTACTAAGTGCCAAAGCAATGGTTCCAGATGGATTTTCTTTCCCTTGCAACATGTTGCTTCCTAAAAAAAAAAACTTTGATTCAAATAACTAAAGTGTGAGTCTCAATTTCTTCCCGTGTAAAGTGTGCATATGGACTAGATGGTAGGGCTAAGCCACTTTCAGTCGTGTCTGACTCTTTGGAACCACATGGATTATAGCCCACCAGTCTCCTCTGTCCATGAAATTCTCTAGGCAAGAATATTGGACTGGGTTGCCATTTACTTCTCCAAAAGTGAAAGTCACTCAGTTGTGTCCAACTGTTTGCAACCCCATGAACTATAGAGTTCATGGAATTCTCCAGGCCAGAATACTGGAGTGAGTAGCCTTTCCCTACTCTAGGGGATCCTCCCAATCCAGGGATAGAACCCAGGTCTCCTGCATTGCAGGTGGATTCTTTACCAGCTGAGCCACAAGAGAAGCCATGGACTAAATATGACATCACAAACTCAGACCTAAAGGGGCGATGCAGGCAATGTTAATGAGAGATATTGTCTAGATATAAAGGAAATGGTATTAAATATGACAGCAAGAGCCATGTATCATCTAAAGGGAGGAGTTGCTGTCAAGCTGTTTTTGCAGAGGAAGGCAGCAAAACCAGTGTTGTCGAGTTTTCTGCTGTTTCAGGAGAAGACAAAAATCTAAATCTTCAAGTGAAATCTCCGTGTGTTAGATTAATGCTTAATTGACAGAACTATGACCCCTCTCCAAGGTCAAGGGGTGGGAGAGGGCACCTTCATTTCCATTAACTCTGATGTGCTGGAAAATCAGTATTGTTTCAGTTTAACTTTCTGGAAAAATTTATTTCTTTGGTCTGGAGGATTCATTAGGTTCATTGACTTTTCAATTAATGTCTAGGCCAACTCAGTAATTGATTTGGACAAACAGATAACTTCTAAAGCATGAAGGGAAATGAAACATAATGAATGAAATAAAATAAAATCCATTTATTTCTGTGCTTTTGGAGCACTGTGAAAACAGAATACACTGTACCGAAATCTTTGTGTGAAGAGATTATGCTCCTGTGTTTCTTTCATGCCACCATGAGGGCAGCTGAACTTAGAAAAGGAAGGATTTTTATGACATCTTACGTGTATTCTCTATCATTTTCCACTCTTAGACTTGATGGCACCTCCAAGCAAATTTAAGTAGTAATTTAACGCATTAAAGATATTTATTTTGTGATCATCATGTAATTATGAAGTGAAACTTTGCCATTCAAACTTAGGAGGTTGATCACTTGTGTAAATTTGGACTTGATGATAATAATTGTGGTGATAGTACTAATTTCTGTTGTGTGTCCAAAGCATTCTGTAATAATGATATTAATAATAAATAAATAACATTTATTATTTATTATGTATCAGGACTCATGTTAAGGATTTTTCTATTCATTTAATCATTTAATCTTCACAATTTCCCATGAAGTAAGCATTGATGTCTATTTTACAAATAAAAAAACGGAGACTTAAAAAGATTAACTGGTACAAGGTTATTCTGTTACTAAGAGATAGATTCAAACCAAGTCTTAATTCAGTGTATGCAGAAGAGGTCAGGAGGTATTTCCTGAGCATCTATGTGCCAGGTCATATTCTAGGTTCTTGTGTACAAAATGAATTTCTGCTTTATTTGTGTGTGTGTGTGTTCAGTCACTGAGTCATATCCAACTCTTTGTGACCCCTCCATCCATGCCAGACTCCTCTGTCCATGGGGTTCTCTAAGCAAGAATACTGAAGTGGGTTACCATTTCCTTCTCCAGAGGATCTTCCCAGATCAGGGATCAAACCCATTTCTCCTGCATTGGCAGGCAGATTCTTACCACTGAGCCACCAGGGAAGCCCTTGCTTTATTTAGGTTATGTTTTATTTGTTGAGATGACAAGCCAATAAACATACACAATAATGTCCAGAAGCACTAAGTATTCTAAAAGAAAGTATTGCATTAGGGGACAGAGGGTCTATTTTACATGGGATGATGAGGGAGGTATGTCTGAGGAGGTGATATGTAACAAGAGACACTGGAATGAAGGGGAGGGGGGAGCAATGGGAATTTCTAGGATGGTCCCTTGGATAGTCCCTCCACGGTACTATTCACTACTCAGTTCTGGAATGGTGTGACCATTTGTTGGTTGTATTTAAGATGGTTGTGGAGTATCTTCCTAAGGCTGTAAGCAAGAATTTAGGAGGAAGACTCAGGCTAAAATTCTGATTCTACTCCATTTTCTTCTGAAGCATGTAGACACCTTAAATTTATCTTCACGTTTCAGTTTCTTTGACTATAAAATTTGGATAATAATCCTTATCTCTTATGATAAGTGAACATTACACATGTAAAGTTCCCCTCTGCAGCCCTGGAACTGTGTGTGTGCATGTGTGTGTATGTGTGTGTGTGTGCGTGTACACACACTGGAGTCATGCAGGAAATAGTGGTTATTATAATTATTTTATAACCCTTGTCTCACAAAGGAACATGAGAAGGTACTCATGGTGTTTGTGGTCAAAGTGTGGGAGCGGGTATAGCATAGAAAATCACCATTTACCTTCAGAACTGACTAGGGGGTACGGTCAGAGTGGAGTCAGATTCAGAAACTAAGATAAGAGAGTAGGAGGGTGTGGATAAGGTAGGTTTTCACGTCACAGTAGTTAAGTGAAATAATTCAAAAGGCACTTTGAAACAAGGCAGGCAGGAACTTATTTATTTATTTAGATTTATTACTAAGAAGCATCTCAGAATACGCCTACAGCCACAGGGGTTTACAGAGTGGCACGAGGAGGGAGAGAGAGAGAGAGAATTCCTGCCCTTTACCGAGTAAGGCCCACATCCTTGCTTCCAAAGGCAAGTGTCTTGTATTTAAAAGTGATTCTTAGAGCCAGCGGGTTGGCCTGATGCCTCATAATCAGGAAATCTGGGTCCAGTCCCAGCGAGCCTTCTGACATGCTGCATGGCTCTGAGCTAATCACTTCACCTCTTTGCCTTCAGACAGAGAAAAGGTCTCTGCACCTTGTCCATGTCAAAGGAAATTTAGACTGAAATTTAAAAAGTTAAAATTGCCCCTCCTGGGATGTTGCTATTAAATGTGGGAGCATAATTTGGTAAAGAGACAAACCTCTTTAAATCATCAGTGTTATCTCACGGGCCTTGAATTAGTTCCACAGTGGTCTGTTTTGGCAATAACTTAATCCTGGGGCAGGAGTAACAAAGCAACAGCGTTGTTCAGGGGTTCTGCTTGGCTGGGTGGAAACACATGGACTTTGAAGTGTATACATCTGGGCTCCAATTTTCTAATTTTGCTTTAATTTTAACTCCATCATCCTGTTGAGGACACTTGTTCTCTCTGAACCTAGGTTTCTAGATCTATAAATAAATATACTAACATCATGTAAATTATTGGGAAGATTAAGTAAATGTAAAGTTATTAGCATCATGTCTGCCATAGCAGGAAATGTGGGTTAGATCCTTGAGTCAGGAAGTTCTCCTGAAGGAGGGCATGGCAACCCCTCCAGTGTTCTTGCCTGGAGAATCCCCATGGACAGTGGAGCCTGGAGGGTTACAGTCCATGGGGTCGCAAAGAGTTGGACAACACTGAGCATGCACGCATACACACACTGCCATCAGCATTTTAAAATGTCAGTCTTTGTTAAATTTTTTAGTTTTGTTTAAGAATTGAATTCCTGGAATTGTCTAGGGACCTCAATTTCAAGAGATCTTGTCAAACCAGGGCCACCTGGACAGGCAAAGGTTCGGGTGGAAATAACCCACCAGATCTGCCCAAGCCTGCGGAGGTGAGTTTACACCAAGCTGAGCCTCTATCAGGGAGCTGCTAAGTCGCTTCAGTTGTGTCCGACTCTGTGCAACCCAATAGACGGCAGCCCACCAGGCTCCCCTGTCCCTGGGATTCTCCAGGCCCATTTCTATCGGGGAGCAGTGGGGACTAATTCTTGGCTTGAGGCAGTGGGAGTTACAGTGGAAGTGGGGCTCTAGAAGTGTTCCTAGATGCCTAGATGACTACAATACTTACTGTCTGACAGTGGTGATTGCCAGGCAAGGTGCAGCTTGAAGATATATGTTCAAGGCTATGCAGAAGGCTATGTAGACACTCTGTAGTCTCATTCACAGCGAGTTCTCTCCCTTGACAACACATCTAGCTTTGCTGTGGGTTGTTGTGAGGCTTTGGGGCACCCTGAAGATTCATCTTTTTTTTAATCAATGGAAAGGAGGCAATAGCTTGCCTTTATTATCACCTGGATCGACTCTCTCAGAACAAGCAGACTGCAGATGCCAGGGGCTTCTTAGAGCTTTCTCAGACGCCTCCATCCTTCGTTACGTTATTCCTATGGTAACACTGAGGAAGGAAGAAGAGGGACAGCTAAACGCTGAGAGGCTATTTTTAGATTTCTGGCCAGATGCTTTGACAAATCTGTTGAGGGAAAGAAAATGAAGCAAGTGTAGAAGAGGATTATTTTCCAAGACAATATCGTTTAAAATTCATATCATAAAACTGGAAACAACCTTGAGAAATCATTCAACCCGCTTCTACTTATAGGAAGATCTACTTTCGAATCACATAACAAACTGTTTAATGAGATCATTTTTATTTACTTAATTACTTACACAAGATAACTTTATTTCCTACTTTGAATTTATCCCAGATTCAGTCTGAGTTCCCAGACCAAGGGAGTTGGGAATGAGAACGGAAATGATGGTTCACAATGTGGATTACACAACCCTGAGAGCATCATTCCTTTAGATTATACTAATAATGACACTGTTGTTGAGCCTCCCAGGTAGCTCAGCAGTAAAGAATCTGCCAGCCAATTCAGGAGACATGAGCTTGATCCTTGGGTTGGAAAGATCCCCTGAAGAAGGAAATGGCAACCCGCTCCAGTATTCTTGTCTGGGAAATCCCATGGGGGAGCCTGGTGGGCTATAGTCCACGGGGTTCCAAAGAGACAGACAAGACTTAACGACTAAACAACTACAGCAAAAATGGCACTTGCTAGGTTTGTGCAAATATCTGCACTGGATCTGCTTCACTTATTCTTAAAATATGTAAACCCCTCCCATATTCCTTAAAAACCTCCAGGAATTTCTCATTGCTTTTAAGTTGAAGGCCATTATAAAATACACACGATATTGATCCTATATACATGTCCAGAATCATTCAGTATTATTATAATTCTTCTTTGTGTTTCACATAAGACTTTCAGAATCTCAAACATGCCATCTTCCTCCATGTCCACCTCTTTACACTTGTCTATGATATTTCCCCCCATGCTCGCTACCTAGTTAATTAGTTAAAAGGATAACTTCTTATCCTTTTAATCGGAGCTCAAATACCAGGAAATGCTTTCTTAACCTCTAAACAAAAAAGACCCTTCTGCCATAGCCTCTTCTAACAACTTGTGCATTTCCTTTGCAGCACTTACCAGCTTATAATTCTATATTTATTTATGTAACATTTTTGTTCATTACTTTAAACTATGAGCTCCATGTCATTAGGAAATTATATTGTTTGCTCACCATTATATATCTAGTGCCTAGCATATATTTGGAACTTATTCTAATGACTGTATAAATGACTAGCAGTTATTTTAAAGGGACATAAACCTAGGTTTTCTGTCAAGTCAAACTGTCTGTGTGACTTACCAGGGTTCCTCAAAATAGAATGTGAACCCAGATTTCCCAGAAAACTTGTTAAAGTGCAGATTGTGATTCAGTAGATCTGGGCTGCAGCTCATGATTCTGCATTTCCAACTGGTGTTTAACTAGTTCTAGAACTTGGTTGCACACTTAAATTGCCACGTGCTGTGTGCTCAGTGGCTTCGTGTCTGACTCTTTGCGACCCTATGGACTAAAGCCCTCCAAGCTCCTCTGTCCATGGGATTCTCCTGGCAGGAATACTGGAGTGGATTGCCATTCCCTTCTCCAAGAGATCTTCCTGAGTCAGGGATCAAACCCACGTCTCCCGTGTCTTCTGCATTGTGGCGATTCTTTACTGCTGAGCCACTGGGGAAGCCAGAAATTGCCATAGGAATTTTCAAAAAAAACTTCAGTTTTGAAGTCCCACCCTGTGATTCTGATTTAACAGGTATGTGCCTGACCTGGGCTTTAGGGATTTTTAAAACCTCCCTAGTTTATTCTAATATCAAATACTATTATAGAATTATTGATTTCAGGCAACAAAGCTAATTCTCAACAGTAGCTGTATAGGAATATTTTTGTTACCCTTTTGCATTAGACAGCATTTAACATGGCCACCCAATAAGGATTCATGCTGTTACTGTTTTTTAAATGTGTATNTATCAAATACTATTATAGAATTATTGATTTCAGGCAACAAAGCTAATTCTCAACAATAGCTGTATAGGAATATTTTTGTTACCCTTTTGCATTAGACAGCATTTAACATGGCCACCCAATAAGGATTCATGCTGTTACTGTTTTTTAAATGTGTATTTCTTAGAGACACATAGCAAAGTGGTACCAAGCATTTGTTTCCTAGCAGAGAGAATCCTATGTGAGTCAGTTGTTGTGGTAGCAGAATGGTCGAGTCTTAACCTTTACCACTTCTTCACATAGGGGAACTGTATTTCTTATCAAATATTTAAGACAATAAGTATACTATTGAAAAAGTGGAGCATTTTGGTAGAAACAAATGCAGTTATAGGTCTTTGCAGCCAGAGGAAAAATGCATAATTACCCAGATAATATCGTTAGGAGGAAGAGAATCTTAGTGCTCTTCCAAAAGCTGCAACATTTACAGTGAGTTCAGTGATTCCCAGCATGTCCATAAATGTATGAAGAGAAACCAGAGGCTCTTGGGCATTTGGTTACCCTCTTTGAAGATCAATGCTTCTTAATCTAAAGCATAGTAATAATCTTCTTTTTTTTGTATTATTAATTTCACTAATGTTTTCCACTGATTTGTTTTTGCTTGTGGTTTTATTCTAAAAAGTTCCACAATGTGGAGTGTAATATTTTCACAGTTATAACTTAACACAGTACCTTATTTTAAGCCCTGCACTAGTTGTTTTCTAATTCTCTCTTAACCTACTCATCAAATCTGTTTGGTATCTACTGCTATTATCACATTCTACAGATGAGGAAACTGAGCTAAATAGCTCAGTAACTTCTCAGAGACACAGCCAGAGACATTGTCCAGGAATATATGATATAACTCCCCGGGACTCTGTCCCTTCCAGCGTTAATAAATTTCCGGCCTATAAGCCAAATTCAGCCTTCAGTGATATTCGTCCAAGGGTCTCAATATATTTTTAAATGAGGTGCCACTAATTAGGTGCCACTATTTAGCAGAGAAGGCAATGGCACCCTACTCCAGTACTCTTGCCTGGAAAATCCCATGGACGGAGGAGCCTGGTGGGCTGCAGTCCATGGGGTCGGGAAGAGTCGGGCATGACTGAATGACTTCACTTTCACTTTTCGCTTTCATGCACTGGAGAAGGAAATGGCAACCCACTCCNTTCTGGCGGGGCGGGGGGTGGTCCTCGGACTAGGTGAGGCTCGAACTGCAAGTGCTGGAGGTCTCAAAGGCCAGGATCGCAACTCGGGGAAGGGGGCAAAGCCGTCAGTTGGGTTGCACCGATCTCAGAATGATTGGAGTGGGGGTGGGGTCTCTGCGCTAAGGCAGCTCAGCACGGAGCACACGCGTCTGTTAAAGGTGTTCAGATGGTGGGCTCCGGTGTTAAGCAGGGCTCGAATCGGGGAGCCTGGGTCTGGTGGCCGTGGTGGGGGGCGGCTCCTTTGTTGACCACGGGTCTAATGGGGTTCAAGTTCTGCGTGCTTGGGCTTTGTTCACATCCGGAGGCGGGGGTGGGGTGGAAATGAGAAAACTCTGCCAGTCATCATGATGTGAAGCGATGGGACTCAAATTAGGATGACTGTGGCAAAAGAGAAAGTGGGACTTTTCTCTTTTGTGAAAAGTGAAAATGAAAAGAGAGAGTGACTTTTCCCAGCACTGGCTCCGTAAAAGAAAGTGACTTTTCTCTTTTGTGAAAAGAGAAGGAATGGCTGTCCTTGGGCTGTGAACTCTTGATAGGATCTGTCTGACTCATTTGGCATTCCCACAGGTCCCAGCAGAGTCCTTTGTGCGTGCATCCAACAAGTGCTTATGGAGCCAGTGCGGCTAATATGGGAGCGAGAGGGACATCCAGGTCCTTGTCTTCAAGGAGCAGCGGTTCTTTGAAAGAAATAAAAGAAGGTCGTAAGATAAGAGACTGAGAGGGGCCCTTTAGCTGAGGTGCTGAGAGGTGGTGGCCTCACTGAGGATGGCACCTTTGAGGTGAAAAGCTGAGGAGATGAAGACGTCAGTGGAGCTAGGGGGAGGTGTTCCAGAGAGAGGACGCAGCAGCTCCAGAGTCCTCGAGGCCAGAAAGCACTCAACTCGTTCAAAAAACACAGGAGGCTTTTGGCTGGAGTTAGAGAAGAAATGTGAGATGGTGCGAGGTGAGGTCAGAGCAGCAGTCAGAGGCCAGACTGTGCAGGACAGAAAGCAGTGACATTGGAAGCATCTAGAATCTGGAGGAAGGAGACAGATTGAGGCGTAGGAGAGGCAGGTGCAAGTGCGTACTTTGGAATAGACTTTGGGATATTAAAAGACAAGAGGAGAAGAGATCCGTAGAGGAGTAATTTTCAGATGTGATAGAGGAAGAGATTCTGAAGAAGAGGGAGAGTCCACCTTCAGAGTGGAGGTGGAAGGGGGCTAGCTTTTCCTGGTCTTCTTTTGAGACCAGAAGCTGAAGTAGGAAACAGATCGATTGAATTCTTAAGATGTGTCAGGCATCATTCTNAGGGAGGCCTGGTGTACTGTGACTCATGGGGTCGCAAAAAGTTGGACATGACTGAGTGACTTGAACTGAACTGAACAGAACTGATGGGGGTGTGATCTTTTGATAACTTTACTCAGTACCCCAGTCTGGCTGGTGAAAACAGGCAGTATTCCCAACCCTCCTCCAAATACTCTCACTTTTCGTACTTTCAAGTGGTCCTTTGCTGGCCTTAAGTAGTTTCCTTACATAGATGTACTAAACATTACTCTTCTGAACTCAAGCTGGGCCCTCTCCCCATCTCTGAAGTTCTCTGTGAAGCTCTTTACCCTCTGTCCTATGAACGCTAGCCATCTCAGCTTCCTGGGCTCTAGGTCTATTTCCTTAACTCAAGGAGTCTACTTGGTTCTGTTTAAACTCACCCTTCTTGAGTATAACTTGAATAGCTATTATGATAGTAAGCCCGCGAGTCCCTAGAACTCACCTCATTTACTCCCTGCCTCTCAGAATTCATAGTTCTTTGTTGTTTAATGTTTACTACCATATAAACAATCCATTAAAAATCATTGTGCTGTGCTTGTACTCAGTTGCTCAGTTGTGTCTGACTCTTTGTGACCCCACAGACTGTAGCCCACCAGGCTCCTCTGTCCATGGGGATTCTCCAGGCAAGAGTAGTGGAATGGGTTGTCATGCTTTCCTCTAGGAAATCTTCCCAAACCAGGGGTTAAACCTAGGTCTACTGCATTGCAGGCAGATTCTTTTCCCATCTGAACCACCAGGGAAGCCCATTAAAAACCATTATACTGTTTATCAAAATGAATAATTAAGTGCTCTATGTTTAGGCAGTATAACAGAGAAATTTTCAGGCTTGATGTCCATGCCATTTATGAATTACATTTTTTTCTATAACAGTTATTTATTTTTACAGAAAACATCTCTAAACAAAAAAAAAGTCCTGAAGCCTTAAAAATTAGGGGTTTTATATTTTCTCACATAAAAAATGTACAGGAAGATGCTCCTGGGAGGGTATAAAGTTCCATGATGTCACCTAAGACCATTTTCTATTTTATAGTCCTTAGCACATACCTTCTATCTTTGAGGTTTAACGGACCTAATGTTCCTATACTTAATATAAGTATTGCTATCATACTTGCATTCTAGGTAGGATGGGAATGAGAAAGAAGAGAAAAGAGAGAAGTACATTCTAGCTAAAGGAGTGCCCTTTTAAAGAATCCATCCAGAAATCTCACCCAACTTTGTATTTTATTATTCACCTTTGTTGCAAAATAGAATTGTGCTCTTCCAGAGGGACACATTGATATGTTGAGAAAAAAAAAATCCAGGTTTTTCTTAGAATAAAACTTCATGCATATTGAGTAGGAAATTAGTATCTGCCACATTGAGCAAAGATCTTTTTGAGTAGTTGACTAGAATAAGCTTCTTTAAGTTGCATGTTTTACACTAATTGTTTGCTTGAAACAGACAACTCCCTAGTAATCATTCTGTTAAGGAGGATTGAAGAGATGGTGGACTGATAGGAGGGAATCTTTTGTAAATTTGGTGTTTCTTTATGGGAATGTGTTATATGCAATAATAACTATTTTCATAAACCATCAATGTAAAATTAAGTGTTTTGTTAGGTTTTGAAACTCTTTGGTTTTGAACCTCTTTAAAATATTTACCATGTACCTGTGAGAAGTGGTTTATAAATGTTGGAGTTACATGCTTTGAAAATCTGTTGAAAGTTATAGACCATCTCACTGTGCATAAGACACAATCTTCTTTAAATATTAAGGCTTTCTGAGAATTTATTTCTAGATAATTAACTTTTCATTAAAAGGAGTACTTTCAAGATGGTGCCTACTGAAATATACCCCCACTTCTTAGTTACCTTGAGTATTTTATCAAGTAAGCAACCCACTTTTACAAGTAATTACCATCATATCTGATTTAGATTCTTTAGCATTTAATTGTGGAATAGATTAATTTTAGATCTTTATTTTTTCCTTTTTCTTTGGAATTCATCTTTTTGGTCATTTCCTTGACCATTAAAATTTTCCCCAGAGATCTGGATGAAAGACGAATCCCTTGAGCTTTCAGATCTGTTAATTTTTCATGGATCTTATTTGGTAATAGGTACAGCAAATATTCCTTGGAAGAAAAGTTATGACCAACCTAGATAGCATATTCAAAAGCAGAGACATTATTACTTTGCTGACTAAGGTCCATCTAGTCAAGGCTATGGTTTTTCCAGTAGTCATGTATGGATGGGAGAGTTGGACTGTGAAGAAAGCTGAGCACCGAAGAATTGATGCTTTTGAACTGTGTTGTTGGAGAAGACTCTTGAGAGTCCCTTGTACTGAAAGGAGATCCAACCAGTCCATTCTGAAGGAGATAAGCCCTGGGATTTCTTTGGAGGGAATGATGCTGAAGCTGAAACTCCAGTACTTTGGCCACCTCATGTGAAGAGTTGACTCATTGGAAAAGACTCTGATGCTGGGAGGGACTGGGGGCAGGAGGAGAAGGGGACGACAGAGGATGAGATGGCTGGATGGCATCACGGACTCGATGGACGTGAGTCTGAGTGAACTCCGGGAGTTGGTGATGGACAGGGAGGCCTGGCGTGCTGCAATTCATGGGGTCGCAAAGAGTCAGACACGACTGAGCGACTGAACTGAACTGAACTGAACTGGACAGCAAATATTCAATCTTTAAGCATCCTTGTGCAGAGTCATGGAGTATTTGTTCCTGGCCTACTTCAGAAAGTACAGGATGAGGAAGTTTGAAATTTAAGCTTTAAGTCAAGCTCTTGGAGTATAAATGAAGCAATAATCTGCCATGTGATTGCTTGCTTGTCCTTTTTTTCCTGAATGACTGAGGATTTTTTTTAACTTTTTATTTTTGTGTTGAGTTATAGCTGATTAATAACGTTGTGATAGTTTCGGGTTAAGAGCGAAGGGGTCCAGCCATACATATACATGTACCCATTCTCCCTCAACCTTCCCTTTCATTCAAGCTGCCACATAACATTGAGCAGAGGTGACATGCTCTGCAGTAGGTCCTTGCTAGTTATCCATTTTGAATATAGCAGTGTGTGCAGGCATATCCCAAAGAGCAACAGCAACAGTGATAGTAAAAGCTAACTTGAATGATATACTCGGATAAGCTTTCCTTGACCTATTAAAATAAAAATGTAAATAGCACTCCTATTTCTATCGCCCCAAATTTTGTTAGACAAATTAAGAAACTTAGAGAAGACAAGAAACTCTTTAAATACCTTCAGATCACAAGCCAGGATTCAAAGTTAGGAGTGTTGGACTGTAGAGCTCAAACTCTTCCACTCTTCAGCAGCACATTTACATTCTGAATTATTCCATCACTTGAAAACACTCCACATTCAAGATCTTGAACTTAAAACTGTCCGGCTCTGACCACAATTTTCTGTCCTTCAGTCTCTCTCCATTACTGAACTTGCTCTGTTACCACTGGTATTGTTTATCCTTCTCCCTTTCTATTGTAGGTACACTTTTGGTTTCACTTGCTTGCCTATATATCTGTATTCGTGAATATAATAATATCTAGTCTGTATCACTCACTGGATCGGCTCCCTTGACTTTCCACCTCTGTCAGTTCCCAGTCTGGTACAGCTTCCTGTGCTTTTCTTCTCTTATTCCAGCACATCAAGGGCATTATTGGAAAAATCTCAAAACTTTAACAAAGAAGTCTGCAACAAAGTTGTATCATCAGCATTATCTAGGCCCACTATTTCATACGCCTGAGAATATCTTGTAGGTTTTCTGTTGTGGTCCACATAACCAACTGCTTTGAATGTTTTCTAATTTCCCCCAAACAGAAATCTCATTGACATCTCTTGATTCCTATTTTCCACATCTCTTATTATCTTTCACTTTTNTCATACGCCTGAGAATATCTTGTAGGTTTTCTGTTGTGGTCCACATAACCAACTGCTTTGAATGTTTTCTAATTTCCCCCAAACAGAAATCTCATTGACATCTCTTGATTCCTATTTTCCACATCTCTTATTATCTTTCACTTTTGCTAGTCTTCAAGTCTCTATACCGTCACAATCTTGTAGGGTATATTAATTTTTTTTACAGATATTTTACTTTGACATTAAAAAACACAGAAAACTTCTTCATTGTTAGCCTTTTATTCCGCTTCTTTGGTTTTGATAAATAACCCCACAATTCTTCCAGTCGCTCGGACTCCAAATCTCAGTTTTCTTTGATACCACATCTTTCTCTTCCTCATATCTAGTCACTTGTCAAGATTTACATTGTATTCCATGGGATCTCAATTTTCACATTTTGGGAGCCCCTCCTATAAAGGAGTAGCAAAGCAGTGGAAGCAGACATCTGAATGCAAGAGTAAGGTATTTGTCCTACTGCAATGGATGTTAGTCTAGTTATTTAATCTCTCTAAGGTGAAGATAATAAAATACTGATGACTGGGTATTTCGAGAATTATAAAGCATAAAAACTCATAGTGCCTGAGATTACAGCAAGAGCTTTAGAGAAAACTTACATTTATGGGCTGTAGGTGGAAAGACAGAGAGAATAAAGAGAATTAATATAGGATTGGATCAAAAAGTCATGAGAGGAGAAAATGAGTTCACTTTCACATGTTAATTTCCAAATAGTCTGATCTATGAGGGCAGGATGCTGCACAGTGTCTGAACTTCTGAATAGTGGTAGTGTTTTAAATATAAAAACTATCATCAAGGCCATGTTTCAGATACTAGTTTCATTTGTGCTGATAAACGTGGGCTACTAGTAATATTCCATCGCCATTCATGATACCTTTCCATGAATATTAAACATAGTTATTTAAACAGTGTTATTTTTTTGATTTTAATACTAAGCAATTAAAAATGCTAGTTAAAACATATTAATAATAGTTTATAACATATGAAATTTTAAAATTATTAACAATATATCTATTTCCTCTGAAAATGAAAGAGCAGGTTTATGTATAAGACATTATACCATCATAATTTTTTCCTTACAATATGAAACTTTGATTTTTCTCCCTCTCTTTTTAATAGTAAACCTAATTTTACTTTTATTCAACTCAGAATGAATTTCACTGTATTAAAATATGAACAGATGACATCTGATTTGCTCTTATTTCTAGAACAAAGTTATTAAATCTAGAGTGTGTGCCCAACTAAGAAATAGAGTGGGTGAAGGAATTAATGTTTTATATTCTTCTCTTAGCATCTCCCCTCTCTCATATTCTCTCAGATTAAGACCACTGGTGGGACTATTAAGAAGAGGTTGCAGAAGATCTACTTAATTACTAGGTTTCAAATATGGTAGATAAACACATGTATAAGTTTCATACAAAAGATTAGAATCTTGGACTGGGAAGGAATCTTAAATGTCATCCTGTCTAATGTCCCTCTTAGTGCATAATTCTTTCTACCATAACCCTAGGCAGAGATGAACAATCTTTGAAATCACCCAGTGACAAAACCTCATACTGTTCAAGTCAATGTATTGTGGCACTCCTGTAAATATTAGAATTTTTTTTCTCATGTTGATAACAAGCCTGTATCTAACTTTCTTCACCCATTAGTCTTAGTTCTACCTGAAGTAATTAGAATTAAAATAGTTCCCTCATCCTCTTAACTAAAACTTCATATAAAAAATGTTGGCAAGTTTTCTCCTTGGTTTATTTCATACTTACTCTTATCTCATGACTTTCTGAGCTTCAAAATCATAATTATTCTCCTTAAGACATATTCTAGTCTTTAAGTGCAGCACCCAAAGCTAGAACCAATCTTCCAGATGATTATCTCCCCAGTAGGATCTCTATCCCTCTCATAGTGGTGCCTAGGTTTACTTTAAGCATCTATGTCATACAATTGATCATGCTGAGTCTGAGGTCACTTAAAAGACTCATGTAATTTTTAAGTGAAATATTTCTCAAGTGAACTTCTAATACCCTTGGATTTTGTTGCATTTTACTGGGTCCCAAGACCTCTTTTCTATGGATGTGTAGTTGCTAGATAGTAATTAATAGCACAGGAAATAAAAATTTTAAATTAAATATAACCTATGATTTTTAATAACTGTCACTCTCTTTCTGTAAGCAGTTCATTCTGGTGCTAACATCATTCCTTAGATCAGGAAGCAAAGTAGTTATCAAATGTCTCAAACTTCCATCCCCAGAGAAATATGCCCATGGGACTGGAATAAACTGTAGTCAAAGTTTGGGTGCTATGATGAAAATAGTCGTAACAGTTAGCTTTTCAGTTCAGTTCAGTTCAGTCGCTGAGTCATGTCCGACTCTTTGTAACCCCATGAATCGCAGCACGCCAGGCCTCCCTGTTCATCACTATCTCCCGGAGTTCACCCAGACTGGCGTCCATCGAGTCCATTTACTGTGTAACAAATCACCTCAAAACTTAGTGGCTTTAAAGAATCATTTTGTACACTGCACTTTTGGCTGGGTTTGGCTGTCTCTTATGGTCTACTGGTCGGTTGGCCAGAGGTGGGTAGTCTAGAATGACATCAGTTACATATGTGGAAATTGTCTTCTCAGATTTCCTCTTTCCTAGCAGACTAGCTGGGGAATGTTAAATGGCAGCAATGGGATTTCTAGCCGTGAAAGAAAGCAAGCCCTAAAGCTGAAGCCCACTTCAAGCCTGGGATTGAGTCTTGTTTGTTTTTGTCCTGTTGACTAGAGCGGGTGACTTTGTTGGGTTCAGGTTTAAGACACAGAGAACAGACTCCACCTGTTGATGGGAGGGCTGCCTACATCACGTTGTAAAGGGTGTGCCTAGAATGAGATGTAAACAAGCTGTTGATAGTGAGCCCTGCAATCCACCGGGGTGAAGAACTTCATTATCGAGCCCTGACTTTCTGCCTGAGTCTTGTGTGCTCAGTGATATTTTCATGTTGGAGGATTGCATACTTTTGATTGACTAAAGCTAGTTAGTTATACTTTAGCACTCCACAAGCCCGCAAAATATTTGTAGAGCAGTTTGGCATTCAAGCACATCTGTGTGGAACTAGACCAGTATACCAAATCCCGCTCAAGTTTCCAGAGTCACATTCTATCATCTTGTTCCTTTAGTAATCCTGTACCCTCCAGTAACATCTTGTGATATCCTTGATCTATTGACCAAATCTTTGCCTTTCTCCTCACAGATTTGCTTTTCTGTCACTTAACCTCACAAAAGAAATGCAGAAGTATTATCATTAAAATTTATTCATCTCATATTTTGGATGCTAAACTTAATTCAATGACATGAAAAGTCATATAATAGTAAGTACCTTGAAATCTGTTTATGCACAATTCAACTTTATTCCAACACTTGGAGTCTATTAAGAAGAGGGAAAATTTGAGGCATGCTGGTACTAAGAATTTCTAAATTATAAACCTAAAGAACAGCTTCACCCATACACTTAATATGTATCCTGCTTTGCTACTGAACCATATTTAGATCTACTTGGCGGCGTGCAGTAAAGCCGATATATTGACAGCAGGTTGTGGTGAGGGGCAGTGCAGCATTTATTGCAGGGCCAAGCAGAGTATGGGTGGCTAATTCTTAGAAGACTTGAACTTCCTAATGGCTTTCAGGGAATGGTTTTTAAAGACAAAGTAAGGGAGAAGGTCCTAGGATGCCTGATTAGCTTGTGGACATCCTTCTATTGGCTGATGGTGAGGTAACCAGCTGTATTTCAAGAGTCAACATCACCAGCCTTCCAACTGGTCTGAGGTCTACAGGCCTGTGGTCAATGGTCAGTTGACTTTGTCTTACTTGATGTGGATTTCAGTATCTGCAAAACAGTTCAAGGATATGGCTCAGAATGTTGTCTACATTCCTTGAGAGGAAACTAAAGATTCTTGACATTCTGTTATGGATAAATTACTATTATTTTGTCTTGCTTGGCTGTTTGCCTTTGTGCTTCATTTTCTTACTTCTCTGATTAATCTGATTAAATTTGCAAATCCATGAAGGCCTGATGGAAGAGGTTTTTCTACAAACAAGAGGCAGGCAGAAATGGGCGGAGGAAGGTGTCTGTCCTATGAAAGTCCCATAGCATCCTCCTCAGCTCAACTGTATCATTTTGCACATTTTACAAATTAAAAATCCATTGTCACATTTTCCAAAGACTGTGCCACTTTAGTTTTTCCTTCTGTAATTTTCTCTGTGCCAGGATACTTATAAAATATCTGATAGTTTCACTATTTAGTTACTTGTATATGTTAAATCCTNAAAAGCATCAATTCTTCGGCACTCAGCTTTCTTCAAAGTCCAACTCTCACATCCATACATGACCACTGGGAAAACCATAGCCTTTACTAAATGGACCTTTGTTGGCAAAGTAATGTCTCTGCTTTTCCATAGGCTATTGGTGCAGCCTGTTCTGTATGGAGGTTCCTTAAAATACTAAAAATAGAGCTACCCTATGATCCTGCAATCCCATTTCTGGGCATATATCTGGAGAAAACCATATTCGAAAAAATACATACACCCTAGTGTTCCCTGCAGCAGTATTTATAATCGCCAAGACCTGAGGGCAACCTAAATGTCCTCTCCCCTTTCTTTGAAAAGAAAGAGATTCTTTGTTTCTTACAGAGCAGTGAAGCCATTCTCCTGTGCTCCTTCTGAACTTCTACTCCTATCCCAGCCCCAGACCCACATTTTTCCCTCAAGATACCCCCAAATTGGGACTTCTCCCCCAAACAACTTTAACCCTTAAAAGGTATCTTGCTTGGAGCAATTGCTAGAAAATTTTAAAAGTTTGTATAAAATCATCATATACTGAATTAAGAGAATAGTGTCAATTCACTAACTCCTAAGCAGCAGACAAATTCTTAAATCAGTCCAAAGTATACAGTTGGCTCATTGGTTTGTAAGCATCAGTTAGTAAACAACAAGCCCACTAAATTCCTAAGATGGTTGGATATCAGATGGTTGCTGGAGATTAATTTCTATTTAATGAACATTTTTTAACCCATTGTGATATATCAGCCTATGCTGATTGGGTTATGACCAAAACATGTTGGGGGAAGAGTGAGGACTATATTATCAATTCTTACTTTCCCCAGTCATATACTAGGGACAATGTGTATAGCTATAAGCATTTCTCTCCTTCTACAATTTAATTCCTGCATCTTTCTCAGAGATTACTGGATACCTTTATAATACCTTCAAAGTTACCTTCTTTGGTCATCTGTCAACTGTGTTTGCAATAAGCCTCTACTTTGTTTCTTTTGCTTGTCCCAAATAAAGTTGTCTTGCTTATTGCTTAGTTTCTGAATTCACCTTGAGCAAAGACTAAGGAGCATCAGGACTCAGTGGAGGATGGTTTGACACGAAGCTTGATGCTAGTCTTTGCAAAGGGTCCAGGTTATTCCCTTCATTGAGTTTTTGACTCTTGAAATTGATCCAGTTTAAAACACTGATGTCAGGAATAGTGACAGTTGTTTTATTCTCCACTGTGAGGAGAGATATCTCGATTTATGTGGAGTTTTTCTGGAGAAGAAATCTATTTATTTTTACTCTTCAAAATGTAGACTCTTAGCAGTATATGTATCTTGCTGAAAACTTCTTAATGGTTTGCTTATAATTGTTTGGGCTTGTGTTGAATATCTTTCTTATATTTTAGCTGATTTTGTCCCTCACTGCCAGCCTACTGGAACCAATGCTATGCTTTTTCCTGTTTCCTGTCCTCTGTAATCCTTCTTGTAAATACCAGGAGCAAAGAGATGATAGTTTATTTTGGTCTCACAGGAAATAAAGGTACTGATACTTATGGTCTGATGTAAAAGAGACCTGTATTGAGTGACAGTTTGGTCTCTGAGATATTTTTAATTCAGTTAAACTTTAAAATTTAACCCTAATTTACTTAAAAACTTTAATTAAAAAATATACTTTTATTTTGCAATAACCTTTGAGAGATTGGTTGGGTGCATTTTATTATTTGTAGCACATTCTTTAGCTTTAATTATATGTCCTCTTTTCTGTGGACCAATGTATGTTTGTTATGCTGAACTATAATAAGTGACACTAATGGCAATGCCATGTTGTTCAACCTTATGTTGTTCAAGAACAAAGAATCGCTGCAGGAAGGGAGACTGTGACCAGATTGCAAATTACAGGCTTTAAGGAGCCAGGCTGCAGTATTTCGTCTTGCTGTACCGAGGTATCCTACATTAATATCTGTGGGAGACAGTACACATGGGGCAAGAGATGCCAGATGTAGGGGAAGGGCACCAGGACTCAGCATCTTGCTTTCTGTTCCTTGCTTTTGATGCGAAGGATTTTCGTCTATTAGGGAGGCCAAAGCTTTGGAAAGGAAGCCCACAGCATGAAATTTCATTCAGAAATATTTATTTCATTCAGAAGCCACACAGATGCATCTGGCTCCATGCCAAGTGCCAGTTATATACAATGTTGAATTACATAGCTGTTGTCCTGTCTCATGGGGCTTACATTCTACTGGGGGAAAGGGACAGGCAAATATTAGGAACAGGTGCTAAATTACAGATAGAAAATTACTATGAAGTTAACAGGGTCTAAGATTAAGAGTAATTAGAAAAAGGGTTTATTTAATTTGGGTGACCAGAGGAGGTCTGTTTAAGGATCCGAGTTTTGAAGCTAAGGCTTGGAACATTACAATGAGGCCGCCATAAATGCCACCCTGGGAGCTGTGAATTCTGATTGTAGAGCTTTTCTGCATTCAAGCAGGTGCTGATGCTCTAAGGCAGGAAAGAACTGACATGTTTTGGGTGCTATAAGAAAATTGAAGGGAAAACTAAAGGGGAGGTCATGAGCTTGACACAGAAGTGAGGCTGTAAAGTAATTTAGAGAATTAGAAGGTGACATGCTGCGCAGGATCCTACAGGTCATGATAAGAGGTCTGGCTTCAGGTATAAATGGAAGACAAAGGTATTCAATGTTTTTAATGAGGGGAATGGCAAATGGGGTGACCATTCTGGCTTTGTAAAAGGTTATCCTGATCTCTACATGGAGTAGAGATTGAGGGTGAGCATGAATAAGACCTCAGAAATAGTGGACCTTTGAAACAGAATGTTAGCAATAGAAGTGACAAGAAATGAATGGTTTCAAAATAAACATTGTAGGTGAATAAACAGGACTTCCTGATTGCTTGGATGTGGGGTGATGAGTAAGGAGTCAAGACCAACTGCTAGAATGTTGATTTGAGTACTTGTCTACTTGGTGATGTCATTTATATTTAATAACTAAGTAATTGGCCTTAAAAGCCTGGATAGTTTCCATATGAGGATTTATGCTTTGAGTCTTAGAAGCAGCTTCATTTATACACTCTAATAAAATTCCTTGACATTATTTTCACACCTCATAATGTCTTAACTGGTTAATTTTATATTTTCAAATTTTTTTTGTTTTATTTTAAAAATGTTTCTGGGCTCTCTTTATCTTACTTTTTATCTTACTTAGTCTACTGTGTCTTTGGTTATAATATTTTATTTCATTAGTATATTTTTCCTAGCTTTTATTTGCTTAGTTTCATTTAGTTTTCATTGATCACATTAAACTTCTTTTTATTCTTGGAACCTACTTTAAAATTTTACCTTTTACTGTTTTAGTTATGCTTTCATTTCTCTTAATTTATTTTATCTTATTTAGAATATTATCTTTTATCTGTGACTGTACTTTGCCTTATTAAATGGGTGGAAGATAAATGATCATTTCATGGATTAGCTCACCTTTTAAACAAGAGACTATATATTTACTCTCTAGAGTCCCTGAAACAGCCCCTAGAGTCTAGGTCCTTTAACAAATGACCTCTATTTCCATCTATTTGCTTTTGTGCTTCACAGGAAGGAAAATAGAGATGCACAGATCAGAAATTTATAGCATAAGTTTGCCTGCATTGAGGGCATAATGAAATGTTGAAACACTCCGTGAGGCTTAAGAACTGACAAGGTCTAGTTCTTTACTATCTACTATCAGTTAACATTAGACAAAATTTATCATATACTGCTTTTATAGTGTTTTAGTGCAATAGTAACAGTAATAGCAAGTATATTAACAGATATTATTATTAACCACTTTCTATGTTCTGTATTAAACAGTAACAATGTGTGTTAGTATCATGCTTTATCCTCATAATGTCCCTTAAAGATAGGAATTATTTTTAAAACATATATATTTATATATTTATAAGTGAAAAAAAGTGAAGTTTGGTGAAGAAAAGCATAGACTTTGGAGCCAGGTATACTTAGATTAGAGCTTCCCTCGTGGCTCAGATGGTAAAGATTCTGCCAGCAATATAAGAGACCCAGTTTTGATCCCTGGGTTGGGAAAATATGAAGGGCATGGCTACCCACTCCAGTATTCTTGCCTGGAGAATCCCATGGACAGAGGAGCCTGGCAAGCTACAGTCCATGGGGCTGTAAAGAGCTGGACATGACTGAGCCACTAACACACAGAGATTCAGATTGCAATCCTGACCTTGCCANTGGCTACCCACTCCAGTATTCTTGCCTGGAGAATCCCATGGACAGAGGAGCCTGGCAAGCTACAGTCCATGGGGCTGTAAAGAGCTGGACATGACTGAGCCACTAACACACAGAGATTCAGATTGCAATCCTGACCTTGCCAACTGTTAGCCATAGGGTGACCTTGAATAGGTACTCTTAGAATACTTTTACAATTCCTTTGAGTCTTATGTTCTCTATTTTTACAACTAGGATATTAAAAGACGGCTTGTAGGGAAGCGGTGCAGATTAAAAAATTGATGCTTGCACAGCACATGCTCATTAAGCTTCTGCTTAGAGAAGAGGCTTCTCCTAGGCTCTGCTACAGTATCACTGCTCTAACTCCTTCCTCCCACATCCCTTGAGAACTGCCCTCCTGGCATCGTCCTACCCACTGCAACAGCCAGGAGACGAATCACAGAAGCCTTGTACTCTGAGAAAATTGTAAGCTCGGTTTCTTTGGAGGTCGCAGAGGCCAGAACAAAAGGAGATGAGAGAGGAGTACCAAGCTTTGTTCTCAGTCCTGATTTAGAGACCTGAGTTGATTCATCCTTCTTGAACCTGCCTTCAAAATCAGTGCCTTGATTTGCTTTTCTGGAACGGGAGATAGTCCTGGCAAGAAAAGCCCCTAGTTAAGTGGAGGAAAAGAGCCTAAAAATAGCTACAAGAATTCTCTCTGGACAGGGTTATTATTGTCACTCTATTTTATTTTTTTCCCTAAATCTTGTAGCTAAAAGCAACAACAAAAAAATAAATTAAGTTTTGGGCAGTACCCAAGGATTTGTGCTGGTTTCTAAGTCACTCTCTCTGATGTCTTCCTCATCCTATCTCTTTGTCTCTTTCTCTAGCTTATCTCAACATAAATCTCTCTCTCTCTCTCTATATATATATATATATAAGCACATCTATACTTATATATTGGAGAAGAAAATGGCAACCCACTCCAGTGTTCTTGCCTGGAGAATCCCAGCGTTGGTGAAGCCTGATGTGCTGCCGTCTATGGGGTCACACAGAGTCGGACGTGACTGAAGCGACTTAGCAGCAGCAGCAGCATACTTATATATGCATACATATCTATATGCCTATATCAGTCTATATATCTATTTTTCAATCATCTATGTGAATCATGCATGTGTGTGCATGCTAAGTCACTGCAGTAGTGTCCAACTCTTTGCGACCTCATGGACTATAGCCTGCCAGGCTCCTTTGTCCATTGCATTCTCCAGGCAAGAATACTGGAGAAGGTTGCCATGCCCTTCTCCAGGGGATCTTATTGATCCAGTGATCGAACCTGTGTCTCTTACATCTTCTGAATTGGCAGGCAGGCAGGTTCTTTACGACTAGAGCTACTTTGGAAGCCCAAATCACGCATAGGTTATTCTTTTAAACAAGGTAGACGATGTATATTTGTCTCTCAAAGAAGTCTGAGTTGGAGGTAGTGCAGGGGTACAGACTGTCTCTTTTCTATAAGTGGTTCTTCTAACTTACTGCACCTCCCTTTAGGGTAAGCCTCACTCCATGCTTCCCAGCATATTTAAAAGAGAAACTGCCTAATTTAAGAGTGTGTCTTGGGAGCTGCTTATACTGGCAAGGACTTAGTCGTATGGCTGCACCTAAACACAGAGGCTGAGAAAAATAGGCTGTCACTGTATGCTCTGCCCAAAGAGGTCTCAGAGGATTTTCTAACTACAAAGGAGACTGGAGCATGGATAATCACAGCAGAGCAGAGATAATTAGTATTCTCCCCATACCATTATAGAAGGAAGATAGTCCCACTGTGAGAAGGTCACTGCAGTTGATATCAGAAAAGAAAGCAACTAACAATGTCTTTCCAAATGCCATTTCTGAAATTAAGCTAAATGAAACATCCATGACTTATACAAGTTTTCGGAAAACAAGAAGAAACACATATTTTAATTTCCAAGGCTCTATGTGTGCCTGTTTAGTTGCTCAGTTGTGTCTGACTGTGACCCCCATGAACTGTAGCTGCCACACTCCTCTGTTCATGGGATCTCCCAGGCAAGAATAGTGGAGTGGGTGGCCATTCCCTTCTCCTGGGGATCTTCCTGCCCAGGGATCGAAACTGGGTCTACTGAATTGTAGGTGCATTCTTTACTGTCTGAGAGACCAGGGAAGCCATGCTAAACACGTAAGAGGCATTATCTCATTTATTTCTTACAACTCTGCATGATAGAGATATTTTTCTCTTCATTTTATAGCTGAGAAGGCTGAGGTTTGGAGGGATTAACTGCCCAAACTCACACAGCAAATAAGTAGTCGAGACAGGATTTAATGTGTGGCTGAGCCCACCAGTTTAACCCCAGTGCTACAACCTTCTCAGCAGATCTTGTTACTGGTGTGATTTCCTTCCCCTTAGGATTAAAGGAGGATTACTCCTCATCCTTATTCTCTTGTTCTGAAGATACATAATAAATGGACTCCCAATAGAACGAAAGGAATCATCTGATTTGTGGCTGATTGGGTTCATTACTTTCTGTTTTCCTTTCCAGATTCATTCTCTCCTTCTCTGGTCTTCTGTGGGCAAACCTAACAACTGCACCACTCAAATGCCTTTAGTGTCTGACTTCAAGTGCCTTCCCCTCTGACATCAGTCAGAAGGAGACTAGAGCAGGAAATCTGAGGGAGGCAGGAAACAGAGGTATTTATTTTCTCTGCTTCCTTCATTCTGAGGTGCCCCTTAGGCAGACCTTGAATTCCTCTTGGTCCCTTTCCCACGACTACATCTTTTGTTGGGCTGCTGCTGCTAAGTCACTTTAGTCGTGTCTGACTCTGTGCTCTGGATACATTAAACTCAAATGTAGTAACAGCTTCCTCTTTTTGCCAGCACTTGGGTGCTTCATCAAGCCTGTTGGTTTACTTAATGCTCTTCAGACTTCTGTAAATGGGTCCCTCATTAAATGCTCTTCAGCTAAATTGTTTGTACATCCCAATTTCCTTCTGGGATCCTGAAAGATGCATTGGGTTTATTCTCATACATTAAACAAACAAAAATATTATACAACCCATGACCCTTTTACATGGTAGAACTTTATAAAAAATAGTTATAGCTACTTTATTTCATGAGCGTGAATTTCACTACAGAGATGTCTTTCTAGGTAGCAGCTAGGTAGGTGTGGTGCTTTGATCTTTTGATAATTTTACTGTGTTGCTGTTGTTCAGTCGCTAAGTCTTGTCCAATTCTCTGCAACCCCATGGACTGCAGCACTCCAGGCTCCTCTGTCCTCCACTGTCTCCTGGAATTTGCTCAAATTTACTAAGGTAGTAATGACAAAATAAAGTAATTTTCATTGACTGCTGAAGTGATGATTCTTTAGTTAACCCATCTGTGTTTAAACATCCTTGGATCCCATCTGGGTTAAACCTCACTCAAGTAGGAGCTCCCTCCTATTGATGAAATTTTAACTGACATTTTTATCAACTAATTATATTTCTCAATTACTCTCACCATATGAGTCTTTCTGAAATATTTTTCCTGCTGAGTAATTAAATAACCATGTGTCCCAGAAAAATAATCAACTCAGTTTCCATCACAAAGTTTTTCACTAACTGTCCCTTTTTGAGTTTTCAGAGGCCTAGTTGAAAGCTTACTAAATCTCCCATAATAAAGACTACTTTAGCCATTCTACAACTTAGCTAAGAACTTTTATTGTCTGGAAAGTCCTCAAGTATGTCATCTTTTCAATAGGTTACACAACTGAGTTTTTCATCCCACTGTTTTGTATGAGCCCCCCTTTTATTACAGTACCTTTATGGTGACATTACCTCAAAACAATTGTGAGACTCTTGTTGATTTGCATGTACCTTTTATTATTTATTGACTGTGGATGGAAAATGTTTGTGAACCAGATTTTGAGAGCTTGAAATAGATTCTAGCTTATAAATGTCCTTGGGGAGTTTAATAATAATAATAATAATAATAATAATAAAACAAGTAAATGACTACTATTTATTGAATTCCTATCATGCATTATACAAAGTTCTAGACCCATATCATTTCATGCCGTCTTTCCAACAACACTGTACACATTATTATACACAATCTACAAATAAGGAAACTGAGTCTTAAAGAGCTTTTTTTTCAAGTTAATTTGTAAGTGGAGACACTGGGATTTAATCTGGAGTCTTATTAAAAAGTCATTTGATTGTAAAAATAGACAAGTTGGACTACCTCAAACTAAAAAGCTTTTGCACGGCAAGGGAAACCATCTATAGAATGAAAAGTCCGTCTTCAGAATGAGAAGAATATTTGCAAATCATACATGTAATAAGGGGTTAATATTCAAAATATAAATTCAATAGTCAAAGGGCAAATAATGCAATTAAAAAATGGGCAGAGGATCTGAATGAACATTTTTCCAAATAGGACTTACAAGTGGCCAACAAGTACATAAAAAGGTACTCAGTGTCAGTAATTCTCAAGAAAATACAAGTCAAAACCATGAGACATCACCTCACACCTGTTAGAATGACAGTCATCAAAAAGGCAAGAAATAACAAGTGTTGGCAAGGATGTGAAGAAAGGGCAACCCTGTACACTATTGGCGAAAATACAAATTGGTGCAGCCACTATGCAAAATAGTATGGATGTTCCTTAAAAACCTAAAAATAGAACTACCATACAATCCAGCAATTCCACTGCTGGGTGTTTATCTAAAGAAAATAAAAGCACTAACCCCAAATATATATGCACTCTGAATGTTCATTTCTGCATTATTTGCAATAGCCAAGATACAGAACAACCTAACTGCCCATCAATTGATAAGTGGTTAAAGAAAATATGATACATATATGTTTTTCAACCAGAAAAATGAAGGAAATCTTGCCATTTGTGATCTCATGGATGGTCCTTTATGGCATTATGCTAAGTGAAATAAGTCAGAGAAAGAAAGCTACAATATGATCTCACCTATGTGTGGAATCTAACCCCCACAAGAAAAAAAAACAAAAACACAACAACCAGAATCCCCCAAAGTCATAGATACAGAGAACAGATTGATGTTTGCCAAAGGTATAGTGGGTGAAAATAAAATGGGTGAAGGGAGGTCAAAAGGTACAAATTTCCAGTTATAAAACAAATAAGTTATATGATATTATGTACAGAATGGTAACTGTTGTTAATAGTACTATCTTGTATATTTGAAAATTGCTAAGAGAGCATATCTGAAAAGTTCTCATCACAAGAAAAAATATTGTAGCTATGTATGATGATGGGTGTTAACTGGACTTCTTATAGCAATCATTTCACAGTATATACAAATACCAAATCATAATGTCATACACCTAAAAATAGTTAGATGTTATATGTCAGTTATATTGCAGTTTAAAAAAAACACACCTTTGTGAGCTTAATCACTGTATTCTAAAATTCAGTTTATGAGGAGAAAATTTTGTGTCACAGTAGATGACAATCTAAATCTATTAAATAATGCAGTCTTCTGGTTTATTCTGCTCAACCCTCAACACTATCTTCTTTTAGCCTGGTAACTTAGTATCACTTTTATATGATTTGATATTAATATTAAGGCAAAAGGAGAGGCAGTCTTCTGCCATAGGAAAGAAAATAATATACATTGTTATGAACATTTGTTTTGATGATATGGATTTATTATAAAAAACAATCAAGATTAACCTCGATAGGAAGTTGTTCTTTAGAACCACACTGAAAAAATTAATTACGTAAAACTAAAATCAGTCTTTGGCAGGTATTTTCTAACACCAAAAGTCTGTGTTATATAATTGCACAAAACAAGTCAGCTAGTTTAATTTTACGCTTACTTCTTCCTGCCAGGGACAGAGGAATACTGTGCTTTTTAGAATGAAATTATCCACAGGAGCCTTTACTGGTTTTTTTAGACACTAGTGGGATACTGCTTCAGCTGTTTTGAACATTTTCCAAGCCTAAGTGTTTCGTGTAGAATACCAGGGCCTCGGTGGAGTTTGTTCATGTGCTGGAGATGATCCAAAGCTAATTCCTGAAGTCAGTCCTGCCTTTGTCAGCTGGGCTCAGGTGGCCTACCTCCAGGGTGGATGTAACCTTCCATTCTGGGCCACATGGCAACCACAACAATACACATTTGTTGAACACATCCTTTGGCAGGCATCCTGCTGCGTAGTAGTTGAGTTGCTTAAACACCAGCTCTGCCATCTGCTCTCCTGATTACACAGCGGAAGGATCCTTTAGCAGCCAGGACTTGACAGTCCTAGCCTCCTGGGCTTCATCAGAAGTCAGCTGCTAGTGGTTTGTTCTTTGCTTCCTATCATGTGCCCAGATGAGAGAAGTGATAACTAGAGGAAATCATTTGCACTGTCTTCATCCCTCTGTCTACTCTAGGTATCTGTCTTTCTATTTTGGTCCCTTGCAAGTTTACCTCCACCAAGGTACATGTTGATTCATGACCTTGTTTATTTTCCTTTTAAGTGGCAATTATTATAAGAAACTGCCATTTGGAGTTTATTACTGAATTTACTACAAAAAGATAGAAGACATAAATTCAGCAAATATTTATTGAGTGTGTATAGTGCATCCCACAAAGTGCTGGTCCTTGAAGCTGTAGCCCCTGTCATCACCACTAGGATTGCTGTGCAGTGGGACACAGCATGGTCTAAGAGCACAGAGGTGGAAAGGACTGATTTTTGTCTTAGAAAATCAAAGACATTTCATTAAGAAGGTAACGTTTCCATTGGGTTTGGGAGGATGTATAGAGTTTCCCAGAAGAGGATGGTGAGGATAGGAGAAACTTTAGGCAAAAGGATGGAGCATGTGCAAAGGCATATTATCTTATATTATGCAAGGATGTGGTGTGTCCAGGAAAATGGGAGAAATTCAGAGTATCAGCATATGGTAAGACAGCACAGGGCTGGAAAGGTTGGTCCAAAAAGATGGTGAAGGCCTTTGTAGATGGTGCTAAGGATGTTGGGTTTCATGCCAGTCACTCAAAAATAGAATATATATAGAGAAATAAGTACAGGGAGGCATTAGGGAGGGAAAAGGAACCTGGTTTAAGCAGGCAAGATGAGATCATATATTGTTTGGTTCAAGAGCCATTTCTGTATTGACCTGGAGACTATGGGCTTCTCTGGTGGCTCAGTGGTGAAGAATCCACCTGTCAATACCTGCAAATGCAGGAGATCTGAGTTGGATCCCTGGGTCCGGAAGATCCTTGGGAAGGAAATGGCAATCCACTCCAGTATTCTTGCCTGGGAACTCCCATGGATAGAGGAGCCTGGCAGGCTACAGTCCATGGGGTCACAAAGAGTCAGACACAACTTAGGGGCTAAACAATAACAAAAACAAATATGAATGTTTTATAGTTAATAAAAAGGCAAGGGTTATTTATTATATCAGCCAGTTCTTCTAAAATCTTATGTAAGGCATTGCATTGTGTAAACTACTGTGCTAAGAAAACTTTGTTTCAGTGGAGGAGCTGGCTCAGAATCAAACTTAAGGCTCAGTCATAGCTATCATTTTGTTTTACATGTGCCACATCATCATATGTAAACTATCAAAGTAAGTATTATTAACACAGGTTTTGAAATGAAGAAACCAAAGTATGAAGAGCATAAGGGAGGTACCTCAGGCCTTGTATTTGAGTAACAGAAAGGCCTGGGATACTGCCCTTATCATCACACTTTAGTTTCTTCACTTCAAAAAATCGTGACAATAATACTTAACTTCACACTGATGATTAAAAGAGCCAGCGTCTGTAAACCACTTAACATATCGCTATTATCATTATTTTCAGGAAGATATTAATTTTCAGAAAAAAAAACATGATTCTACATTAATTGAAAAATATACTAGAAATATTTCCACAGGTATATTGGCAGTCTTGGCAAACTGTGCCAATCAATAGAATCATATTAATTAATTTCAACTTGCGTGGACTTGTATGTGGAGATATATTTTAAAAGCAACAAACTCACATGTGACATTCCTAGCCAAATACCAGCCAGGAAAAAAGACTATTTCCCAAGAATGCTGATGCTTAAGGAAATACACTCTTTTTTATGGACACAAGGGCTTCATTATTGGTCAAGTAATAATTGGAAAGTTCTCGATGGAAAACAGTACGGAATAAGACCTTTGGAATATGTAAATGCAGTGCGGACAGAGTTACCTTGGTAAATATCAGGTTGGGAGTCACCCTGGTAAATGTCCCAAGGCTCGGGATGGGAGGAATCTAAGTTTTCCCTGCATTGGCAGGAGAATTTTTACTGCTGAGTCACCAGGAAAGCCCATAGTCTTTGCCAAGGAGGCTGAGATTCCCATCCTGTTGCTGCTGCCGAAGAGCAGAGAGGACACCATTTGATGCCTTTGTCCTCCCTGTAGGACCTTGCACTTAGATTCAGCAAGGACAAGGTCACGTGGAGGGTGCAGATGTGGAACCCTGTGGGCAAGCAGGTGATTTTAGTTGTTGTAACAGCTCAGTACATAGCTCAAGGACCAGCGGGCTCCTCCCAAGGAAACCAGGGTCCGGCCACGTGGAGCTGCGGTGGAGGCCACGTTGAGCAGCTGCAGTGAGGGGGGGTGGAAATCCTTAGCTCCTAGGTCTCTATTAGAGAGCAGAGATTTTCCTCCCTCAAGAACTTGGTCCACCATTTGTGCTACAGGCATGCAGATCTCTCCAAGAGCATAGATTCTCCTGCCTTTCGTTACATGGCTTACGTGAGCACACCCTGAGTTTCTCGTGAAACATGGAATCTGCTCCTGTAGTACTGATGGTGCTGGAATGATTTGGCTGAAGAGAGTAAATTTCATGCATCTGGGGTAGTGAGATAGTCCTTTCCTGACCGGTGCATGGTAAGGCAACTTGCTAAGATAAGGAAAGATCTGGGAAGCAGATGCATGATGGCTGCGTGTGTACATTCATATTTTTGTAGTCACTGGGGTACATTTTCTTTCACTGAAGAAAAATGAGTGATGTATTCTACTTACTGCTTAGTTCACGTACCAAATTTCCTGAGGCTTTTCCCATTTTAGTTTATGCAGAGAACCCGTGTCCCCTGTAACTCCTAAAAGAAATAGAATGTAGCAAAAGTAAAATATACCAGTTATTACCACATTTTAGGCTTTTAATGTTTTGTTTTGGTGTTTCCTTAATTTGTTCTCACTCTAAGTAAGTCATGTCTGTATTCCTGACAAAACCACTGACAAAGAAAGGAATATAACTTGTTTTCCGCAGCCCTATATATTCATTCACTATGCTTTGTTGGACATTCCTGATTGTGATTAAGATGATATGTATGCATGTGTGCTAAGTCACTTCAGTCTTGTCTGACTCTCTGCCTACCAGGGCTCCTCCTGGGATTCTCCAGGCAAACATACTGGAGTGGGTTACCATGCCCTCCTCCAAGGGATCTTGCCAATCCAGGGATCAAACTCATATCTCCTATGTCTCCTGAATTGGCAGGCAGGTTCTTTACAACTAGCACCAATATAAAGTAAACTGAAGTAAATGAAACGCAAAACTAAAGGCTCCTGTACATCCCTGGTGGAGTTTCCTGCCTGTCTTAAAAGTCTCACCTAGGAATGAGGCCTTTCCTCATCTGGAATCTTCAAAGTCCAGAAAAAATGCTACCAACCTCAGAAAGCCTTTTCTGCTCCCCATAAGCAGATCTTATTTTCTCTCTGCTGGGATCTCCTGGTTCATCCTTTTCCTGCATCACTCATTTAGCAGTCATCTCCCATTCTCCTTGAGGATTACTTGATTGTGTGTTTACATAAAAATGTACTGTAATCTCCTAACATGAGGGCCTCTTTTATTTTTAAAATGAGTCTTTGTGTTTTCCACCCTGCTCAGCACAAACAGGAATCCAGGAAGTACTTTTTTATGTGATGATATTTCTGTCTGTCTTGATTAATCAAAAATGGCGTTCATGAATGCTCATTCACTAGGTGTGTCCAACTCTTTGTGACCTCATGGACTGTGGCCCCGTCTGGTTCTCTGTGCATGGGATTTTCCGGGCAAGAATACTGAAGCGGGTTGCCATTTCCTCCCCCAAATCAAAAATGAATTCAACACTTATTCTTTGCCAGGGATATGATGTGAAAAAGGCAGAGGCGGTCTTGTCTTTGATAGGAAATAATGATGTCTTCCTTCTTTCCTCTCTATGGCTGGATGTTGGGAAATAGAGTGGGAAAAGGTAGATAGAGGCTGGAAGGGAAAGGAAAATGGAGTAGTTCCAAAAGACACGATGGATTTGTGGGAAAGTGCATACATTGCCTCTGTTTTCTTTTTCACAGTAAAATTTTAAAAGTTGAAAACATAGCTCTTAAGTAAATCCCCTGCTGGTGTTCTAGTTCCAATTCTGCTTTTTCTCTGGGTGACCTTGGAATTGTTATTTAATCTCACTGAGGCTCAATTTCTACTATTATGAGAATCAAATTAGATAATGTCGGGTGTCTACTCACAATATGTACTTTTGTGGATGCTTAGTAATTTTATTATTACTATTAGTTGCTTTTGTGTTTACATGCATGACTCTAAGGAGGGGAGGTCCAGGATTGCCTGGAAGTGGGCAGAGGTAGCCCAGGATGGGGATTTGCTCAGAGGCTTCCTTTCCCAGGTGGCTGGCTTCAGCTTCCTGAACAACTCTGAAGGCTATGCTGCTGCTGCTATTGCTGCTGCTAAGTCGCTTCAGTGGTGTCCGATTCTGTGCGACGCCATAGAGGGCAGCCCACCAGGCTCTCCGGTCCCTGGGATTTTCCAGAGAAGAAAACTAGAGTGGGTTGCCATTTCCTTCTCCAATGCATGAAAGTGAAAAGTGAAAGTGAAGTCGCTCTGTCGTGTCCGACTCTTAGCGACCCCATGGAGTGCAGCCTACCAGGCTCCTCCACCCATGGGATTTTCCAGGCAAGAGTACTGGAGTGGGGTGCCATTGCCTTCTCCGAAGGCTATGCTGGAATCTTCCATATCTGGACTTCATCTGATAGCTGTGGGTTCCCATCGCTCAACTTCTCCTGGGAATCCTCATTTTGCTCACTATTAGCCTTACTAGATGGGAGAATATGTGAAAGGAAAGAGAAATTTATACTCCTTTGGTTTCCTGGATCTAGGTTTTGTTATTATTTAGTTGCTAAGTCATGTCTGACTCTTTTGCAACCCCATGGACTTGACCAGCCTCCTCTGTCCTTGGAATTTCCCAGCAAGAATAATGGAGTGGGTTACCATACCCTTCTCCAAGGGATCTTCCTGACCCAGGGATTGAACCGGCACCCTCTGAATTGGCAGGCAAATTCTTTACCACTGAGCCTTCGGGGAAGATTGGTTTTAGGTTTATTTAGATCTGAAGTGAAAAATCGTGTTCAGTATTTTCTGGGTTAAACTTTCCCATCTAGAACTTTTTTCTCAAATACTAACAAAATGGATTTTATTTTTCCCCTACCCTCTCTTGTTAATAGGGTGCTGAGAAAATTTTGTCAATGAACGAATCAGGAGAACTGCAAGACCTCTTAACCAAAATTGAGGTAATTGTGCTTTTAGCAACTTATTTTCAGTAATCAAAATGTTCAACACATTCTGATTGTAATTGAGTTTCCCTAATTGAATTTTTCCCTGCATGTTCTTACAAATATGTAACAGGATACGTGTGGCAGTTTTAATTTGCTACCACCTGCCGTGAGGTTTGCTCCAGCTAGAGTGATGTTAGTGTTAGTGTCTAACAACCTCATAGTATTAGGTGAAAATTTCAGTCAGCTTTATTAGAACCTAATTCTCTGTTATAGAGATGTTGATGAGGTATTTCAAGTCAGGCCATTGTCTGGAAGCACAAATAACGTTTTTTATGTAAATTATTTTCCTTTTCCCCAAAGACCANCTCTGTCGTGTCCGACTCTTAGCGACCCCATGGAGTGCAGCCTACCAGGCTCCTCCACCCATGGGATTTTCCAGGCAAGAGTACTGGAGTGGGGTGCCATTGCCTTCTCCGAAGGCTATGCTGGAATCTTCCATATCTGGACTTCATCTGATAGCTGTGGGTTCCCATCGCTCAACTTCTCCTGGGAATCCTCATTTTGCTCACTATTAGCCTTACTAGATGGGAGAATATGTGAAAGGAAAGAGAAATTTATACTCCTTTGGTTTCCTGGATCTAGGTTTTGTTATTATTTAGTTGCTAAGTCATGTCTGACTCTTTTGCAACCCCATGGACTTGACCAGCCTCCTCTGTCCTTGGAATTTCCCAGCAAGAATAATGGAGTGGGTTACCATACCCTTCTCCAAGGGATCTTCCTGACCCAGGGATTGAACCGGCACCCTCTGAATTGGCAGGCAAATTCTTTACCACTGAGCCTTCGGGGAAGATTGGTTTTAGGTTTATTTAGATCTGAAGTGAAAAATCGTGTTCAGTATTTTCTGGGTTAAACTTTCCCATCTAGAACTTTTTTCTCAAATACTAACAAAATGGATTTTATTTTTCCCCTACCCTCTCTTGTTAATAGGGTGCTGAGAAAATTTTGTCAATGAACGAATCAGGAGAACTGCAAGACCTCTTAACCAAAATTGAGGTAATTGTGCTTTTAGCAACTTATTTTCAGTAATCAAAATGTTCAACACATTCTGATTGTAATTGAGTTTCCCTAATTGAATTTTTCCCTGCATGTTCTTACAAATATGTAACAGGATACGTGTGGCAGTTTTAATTTGCTACCACCTGCCGTGAGGTTTGCTCCAGCTAGAGTGATGTTAGTGTTAGTGTCTAACAACCTCATAGTATTAGGTGAAAATTTCAGTCAGCTTTATTAGAACCTAATTCTCTGTTATAGAGATGTTGATGAGGTATTTCAAGTCAGGCCATTGTCTGGAAGCACAAATAACGTTTTTTATGTAAATTATTTTCCTTTTCCCCAAAGACCAGCTCGCCATTTCTAAAGATAACAGAAAAACTTATTTCTCCAAAAGTGCACCTTTTAATTTTGTTCCTGTACTTGTAATTACAACATCTCAGAAATATTTATTTGGATATATAATGTATCAAATCAGTATGCACCCAGAAAGTCCTTAATATCTCTCAATTTTATCAGCCTATTTCTCTCTGTATGTAGAATTAAATTATATATATGTTATAGCCTAACTGGATCATCTTGAGAGTGAAAAAGGTGCATTAGTAATTTTTCTTGGACAGTGAACATGACTCAGACTTTCCCAGGTGAACCATGCGATACGGTTACATGGATTGGGTGTGCCATGGCCAGCTCTTTTTTTCCAGTCTCCTTTGCTGACCTCTTTCCTGATTTTCTTCCATTCCTTCCACTTCATGGCTTCTTACTCCGTTTCCTTCTGTCTGCCTAGCCTGCTATTGTTCCATTGCCTCATTCTCTGCCACCATCATCAAGGCCCCTCTGCGGCATCACATCTTTCCTACATCATTCCAGATTTCTCCCACCATCGCATTCCTATATCCCTCTTCTTCTCAGGTGTTTATCACAGTCATTTAATTTTTCTTACCCCTTTTCTTTGAACATTTGAGTCATGTCCCAGATGAACTATATGCTCCTCGGTGTTAGGAATCTTGTTTTATTCATATTGTAATCTTGCCCAGAGGACAAACACAATGATGGTGTGTACTTCATAATCTAAAACTCCTCTCAGCTCTAAAATCTGCATAGATGGGTTCGTTTCTTTCCTTTTGTCCCTATATTCTACTCCTGTCCCATCAATTTGATGAAACCATCAATTTGGGTTAATGTGTGCCTTTTAATTTTAGTGATTTAACTCAATGTGTATTATTATTTTCTCTGCATACTTTTATTTATACAAATGATGTTATGTAACATACCTAATTGTGTTTCAAATTCTTTTCTATAGGCACTAGGCTTTTAAGAACCACCTGTATTACTACATGAACCTTTCATCCCTTTTTAAAAATTGCTTCATACTTCTCCATGACAGTACAATTGAATCCAGCTTTCTTTGATGATGGAGATGTTTTTACTGTATCCTATACAACATAGTAGTCACTGGATGCATGTGGCTACTGAGCACTTAAAGAATAGTTAGTGTGCCTGAAGAACTGAATTTTTAATTTTATTTAACTCTATTTGATTTAAATTCAAATCAAATAAAATTTTTAAATAAGTAATATAATTGATCATATCTGACAAATAGCTTATATTTTGGACAGTGCAGCTGCATGTAGCTCACATACTACTTTTTATCTACTCATCCACTGATGTCCTCTAACTTCTCCTTCAAGTAAACTGCTGCAAGGAGTAACCTTGACCACATTCGTTTGTGAATTTCTCTGAGAGTAGAAATCACTACATAATAGCTTACGCATATCCCCAGTTTTCCAGGTGGTGCCAGATGGCTCTTCATTATGCTTGTACCATCCAATACTCCCTCCTACAGAGAAAGAGGTTTCCTATGTTCTCACATTCCCCACAATGTTTTACATTGTTCTATAACTTTTGCCAAGGTAGTAGGGATAAAAATATATAGCCTTATCATTTTAATAATGTTTTTCTGATAACCATTGAGTTTGGGCATTTCTTTGTATGCTTGTTAAATTTTTAAATTTTTTCTTCTGTATGTTGTATATTACCGTAAAGCATCTGTCTACAATGCGGGAGACCCAGGTTTGATCCCTGGATTGGGAAGATCCCCTAGAGAAGGAAATGGCAACCCATTCCAGTTCTCTTGCCTGGAAAATCCCATGGACAGAGGAGCCTGGTAGTTTACAGTCTATGGGGTCACAGAGTCGGACACGACTGAGCAACTTCACTTTCTTTCTTTCTTTTCTTTATGTTATATATTCTTATCTTTTCCCATTAAAAATCTTGGAATTTTTGCTGTTGTTGGCTTTCAGAAGATCCTTCTATAGTCTAGATGTTAACTTTTTGTTGGTTTTAATTATTGTCAATATTTCCTTCTCTATTTTTAGATTCTTTCTTGGTGTCCTTCATCCAATAGAAACCTTCTGATATAATCTAACCCACCATTTCCCCTTATTTTTGTGCTTTTTAACTTTTATTTATGAAGTATGCATCTGTCTTAAGGTCAGAAGATATCAGCCTACATTTTCTTCTATTCACTTTATACTTGTTAACATCTGGTTCTTTCATTAATGGAGAATCCATTTCCATTTTCTTATACACAGTGAGATTTCCAGCATCCTCTATTAAATAATATGTTATTTATTTATTGCTTTGTTCTGCCAGTTTTCAGTTCAGTTAAGTCATGCAGTCATGTCTGACTCTTCATGACCCCATGGACGGCAGCACACCAGGCCTTCCTGTCCATCATTAACTCCTGGAGTTTACTCAGACTCATGTCCATTGAGTTGATGATGCCATCCAACCATCTCATCCTCTGTTGTCCCCTTCTCCTCTTGCGCTCAATCTTTCCCAGCATCAGGTTCTTTTCAAATGAGTCAGTTCTTCACATAAGGTGGCAAAGTATTGGAGCTTCAGCTTTAGCATCAGTCCTTCCAGTGAATATTCAGGACTGATTTCCTTTAGGATGGACTGGTTGGATCTCCTTGCAGTCCAAGGGACTCTCAAGAGTCTTCTCCAACACCACAGTTCAAAAGCATCAATTCTTGGCACTCAGGTTTCTTTATAGTCCAACTCTCACATCCATACATGTGAGAAAATGGATGGAATTTTCTGTTTTCTACTGGACAAATGATAGCTTTGACTAGATGGGCCTTTGCTGGCAAAGGAATGTCTCTGCTTTTTAATATGCTGTCTAGGTTGATCATAACTTTTCTTCAAAGGAGTAAGCGTCTTTTAATTTCATGGCTGCTATCACCATCTGCAGTGATTTTGGAGCCCCAAGAAAATAAAGTCTGTCACTGTTTCCACTGTTTTTCCATCTATTTGCCATGAAGTAATGGGAATGGATGCCATATTCTTAGTTTTCTGAATGTTGAGCTTTAAACCAACTTTTTTACTCTCCTCTTTTACTTTCATCAAGAGGCTCTTTAGTTCTTCACTTTCTGCCATTAGGGTGGTTCCATCTGGATATCTGAGGTTATTGATACTTCTCCTGGCAATCTTGATTCCAGCTTGTGTTTCTTCCAGCCCAGCGTTTCTCATGATGTACTCTGCATATAAGTTAAATAAGCAGGGTGACAATACACAGCCTTGGTGTACCTCTTTGCCTATTTGGAACCAGTCTGTTGTTCCATGTCCAGTTCTAACTGTTGCTTCTTGACTTTTATACAGATTTCTCAGGAGGCAGGTCAGGTAGTCTGGTATTCCCATCTCTTGAAGAATTTTCCACAGTGTGTTGTGATCCACACAGTCAAAGGCTTTGGCATATTCAATAAAGCAGAAGTAGATGTTTCTCTGGAACTCTCTTGCTTTTTCAATATTTCAATGAATGTTCGCTGCCAATTTTATATTATAGTAAATCCCCATATATGTTCAGGTCTTTGTCTGAGCTTTCTAATAATTTCCATTGATCTGTTTGTTCCTGTTTTACCAATATTGAACTATTTTTATTCCTGTGGTTTAATAGCACCTTTTAGGATCCTATAGAGTGAATGTCCTTCATTACTCTTCTTTTTAAAGACGGATAATTTATCTTAGCTATTCCTGGGCTTTTTTCCTTTGAGTCTATAATTCGTTCATTTGGCAACTTGATTAATACTATCATGCTATATATTAACATAACCTCTCTCTCTCAGCTCAAAGAATCTTGGAAAGAGGATTTTATTCTCTTCATTAAGTCTGTTTCATTTCTACAGATGCCATAAATAATCCAAAAACATTTAAGTCTGTTCTTAATGTTGAAATACAGTGTTATGGTACTGGCTTCTACCATTCACAGGAGTTGTAAGAGCTATAACTCTGTTGGGCTGCTGCTTTGCCCATATAACAAAACTGGTAGAGAATTTTTAGCCACCCAGATATCCCTAAACTGCCTGTGAAGGGGCTAGGGTTTAAACAAACCTACCCAGGGAAAGAGACTAGCCTTGGAGAAGCATTTGGAAGAATCAGAAAAAGTAGACGAAAGACAAGATTCATATCCAAGCACATCCAATTCTTCTGATGTTAGCTTGTGGCAATAAAACAGGAGTTAAATATTCCTGAGGTAGGAAACATTGGATTTGTTTCTAAGTTGCCAGTACTGTTCCTATTCCTGGTAGTATATGTATTAAGTTATTCAAACCTCAAAATAACACTACAAGGTGGGTTCTGTTACTGTCTTTGTTTTTCAGACAAGGCAGTGGGGGCCCAGATGATTAGGTTAGTTGCTCCAGACCTTGTAAATAGTTTTTGACTCAAGATTCTAATCCTGACTCCTTGAATCTGTGAACCTTGAGTCTGTGCTGCCTTCACTCTCAAATTAAGTGGCAAGTTGGTATCTGGGAAACCTGACCATATGTGACAGGACCCAGGTGAGAAGTTTACTGGGAGACAAGCAGAGTATGAGGTCCAGGGAACAGACTGGATTTTTAACATGTGGCTCTTACGCTAGTATGGCATTGTACAGGAAATGGGCAAAGGTACTAGGCAGTACCTTTAGAGAGAAACCAGAGAGCTCATACCAAGTTCTAATTTGCTGTTACTAGGGTGCTGCATAGCAGACCATGACTCCCCTGGTCTTTGGGATTCAGGCCCCAATTTCTAACAATTACTCCAGTAATGGAGAGGAAAGCGGCTTAGTGGCTGCAGCTGGGTCCTCAAAAATGGTGTCAGCAAGTCATCTCAAGTTTTCTGGCCTAAGAACTCTAGCATAAGTCCCGCCCAAGTGAAACTTGCCCTGGAAACCTGAGGGGGTATTATTCGCTGGTGAAGACTTGTCAGTGGCTTCAAATTAGCAGAAGCAAGTGAAATATAGCAGTAGCTGGTACAAGACTTGGGTTCAATAAGGCTAGCTGAAAGAAGATTAAATGACTTATTTTATGTAAGCAAATGCTTGGGTGAAAAGGATGAATAAAAACACCATTTGGAGGTAAAATTTATTTGTATATTTACTTATATTAATAAACAAGCTAAAGATCAAAAGAAAAGAGTGTCCAAGTATTACCAAACAATAACTGAGATGGATAGCTGATCCTGCTGGTACCCACACAAAGGAAGTCAGGGCAGCCATGAGATGTATTAGCAAGCACCTTGCTATGGCAGACACTGAATTAAAGATCTCAGATGGTAGAGAAGCTCTAATGCGCTTTTCTGCCTTGCTGTTTTTCTAAAGATTTGAGCAAATATTTTGATGTCATTGCTATGAGGCTGCCAATATAGTGTTCACTTTCATTACTTTTTTTTCCTTGTAAAGTCTGATTTGTCATTCAGGAAGAACAGAAGTAAGATTCTCAATCACACACCGAGGATGCTGGAAATGGCACAGGCTGTCTGTGTGAGGCACTGGAGCTATCAAAGTCTGCCCTGACCCTCCCTGGAGAGGCAACATTCTGGGTGATGTTCCCTCTCCGTGGAGTGGGTGGCCACAGCATGTTCAGAGATTACAGCAGCAGAGTACTACTTACTTACCTAGGCAATCAGGCTATGTGCTCTGGGTGCCTTTTTCTGAAATTGGAACATATTTTTAAATAGGGTTGTGGCCATACATCCCATTGGATCAAGAATCAGATTCAAAAATCTCTCTTATATATTTAGAATTATAACAACAAATTTCTACTGCGCATTTCATAACTCTGCAAATCAAGGATCAGGAACGATTATGCTTATTAATGGCTTGATCGATAGAGAATAGCCTCCTAGGCACTTAACAAGCATTTGCTGAATTAAATCTTTGTTCAGTTCAGTTCAGTTGCTCAGTCGTGTCTGACTCTTTGCAACCCCATGAACTGCAGCACGCCAGGCCTTCCTGTCCATCACCAACTCCCAGATTTTACCCAAACCCATGTCCATTGAGTCGGTGATGCCATCCAATCATCTCATCCTCTGTTGTCTCCTCCTCCTTCTGCCTTCAATCTTTCCCAACATCAGGGTCTTTTCAAAGGAGTCAGTTCTTCACATTAGGTGGCCAAGTATTAGAGTTTCAGATTCAGTATCAGTCCTTCCAATGAACACCCAGGACTGATCTCCTTTAGGATGGAATGGTTAGATCTCCTTGCAGTCCAAGGATCTCTCAAGAGTCTTCTCCAACACCATAGTTCAAAAGCATCAATTCTTCAGTGCTCAGCTTTCTTCACAGTCCAACTCTCACATCTATACATGACCACTGGAAAACCATAGCCTTGACTAGACAGACCTTTGTTAACAAAGTAATGTCACTGCTTTTGAATATGCTGTCTAGGTTGGTCATAACTTTCCTTCCAAGGAGTAAACGTCTTTTAATTTCATGGCTGCAATCACCATCTGCAGTGATTTTGGAGCCCAGAAAAATAGTCAGCCACTGTTTCCCCAACTATTTGCCATGAAGTGATGGGACTGGATGCCATGATCTTAGTTTTCTGAATATTGAGCTTAAAGCCAACTTTAAATGGTTGACTATAGTTTAAAACAAAATACATAGACAAAGGTGGATCATCCAGAGATGACTGTACGTCAAGTGTTCAATTTTGTGACAATCTATTATGTGGAGTGAGTCATAGATAACCTGGATAAGGGAGTTTATGGTTACAGAGAGTCAGATAAGTTGCTTCTTCCATGGTAGAACACTTAAAGAGAGTTCCCAGTACTCCTAAAATAAGATTAGATGATCTGGGGTTAAAAATAAGAATTGCATTCATTTCTTAATCTTGAAATAAAACACTAAATACTCTTGATCTTAGCTTCCCCTTTCTGCATTAGAGAACAGCGAAAAGCTCTTCGTATTTACAAAATTTGAGTTTGTGCCACAAAAGAAACCTATTTCACAATCATTCATGAACTCCACTCTTATCCTCTAGTCCTTTGTTTGAGGCTAGGGAATTCTTGGGGGCTTCAATTTAGATGACTGTGGTATGGAGTGAATATATTCAAAGACCACAAATAAATTCCCTAAAATAAAATTAATATATAAATACTAAAAGCTACATCATCATTTTTATATGGAATCACACAAACAGGCCAAAAGAAGAAAGAAAGAAAGAAAGAAAGAAAGAAAGAAAGAAAGAGAAGTGTCCGACTCTTTGCAACCGACCCCATGAATCACAGCACGCCAGGCCTCCCTGTCCATCACCAACTCCTGGAGTTCACTCAAATTCACGTTCATCCAGTCGGTGATGCCATCCAGCCATCTCATTCTCTGTCATTCCCTTCTCCTCCTGCCCCCAATCCCTCCCAGCATCAGTCTTTTCCAATGAGTCAACTCTTCGCATGAGGTAGCCAAAGTACTGGAGTTTCAGCTTCAGCATCATTCCTTCCAAAGAACACCCAAGACTAATCTCCTTTAGAATGGACTGGTTGGATCTCCTTGCAGTCCAAGGGACTCTCAAGAGTCTTCTCCAGCACCACAGTTCAAGAGCATCAATTTTTCGTCCATGGGATTTTTCCAGACAAGAGTACTGGAGTGAGTTGCCATTGCCTTCTCCAGGAGATCTTCCCAACCCCGTATCCCGCATTGTAGGCAGACGCTTTACCGGCTGAGCCACCAGGGAACCAAGGCCATCCTCAAATAATGTAGAATCTCTACAGCGCTATGATGAGATCTGCCTTCTACTTGATTGTTGAGAAGATTTAGAGTGGATTCATGTAAAGTGAATAGAACATTGCCTGGTATGTAATAGCCACTCGATAAGATTTGTCATTATTAGTCAATATTTCACTAATAAATCCTTATTTGTAGCTGAGAGCTACTTATTAAAAGAACAGGGAAATTCTTGCTCACGGGTGTATCTCCTATGCCATACACAGTGCCTAGCAATGTAAACTTATTTGTGGAATGAACCCGCTGAGTTTTTTTTTTTAAGTCCCTGGCCAAGAATAGATGAACAGATAGAGATAAAAAGGAGGATGATTTCTTACTCCTTTTTTCTGAAATTCCGCCTCTCAAGAGTCGGATATGACTGAGCACAAGCACTGCTACTATCCCTAAGGTACATGCCTCCATCCAAACAGCTGTGAAGAGGAGGGCATTCTGTGGATTCAGCACTCTTACTGGGTGCTGTTATCAACCAGGTCTGCCTGGTTTGTAGCTTTTCTGGGTGTCAGGGCACTGAAGAGCTACTCTAGATTTCTTAACTGTTTGAAGATCAAGTTGTCTGTAGTCAACCTCTTTACTGAAAGTGGAAATCTTTTCAAATTTCTCTGTGATCCAAACATTCACTTTTACTCATTAAAAATCTTTATTTCATTGTTTGTAAAATGATGTCTCTATTAAATCAGATACTGGATATAGACTCTTGCTGAGCTGCAGCCTTTAGGCCTGCTGTTGCTATATTTGCTGAAGAAAGAGCCCAGAGTCAGTGACAGAGACATCAGCAGTTTAATAGATGGGAGATCTTACACATCTTTCTTACAAGAAAGAAAGCTGAACACTGAAGAATTGATGCTTTTGAACTGTGCTGTTGGAGAAGATTCTTGAGAGTCCCCTGGACTGCAAGGAGATCAAGCCAGTCAATCCTAAAGGAAATCAACCCTGAGTATTCATTAGAAGGACTGATGCTGAAGCTGTAATACTTTGGCCACCTGATACAAAGAGCTGACTCATTAGAAAAAAGACCCTGATGCTGGGAAAGGTTGAAGGCAGGAGGAGAAGGGGATGATAGAGGATGAGATGGTTGGATGACATCATCAACTCAATGGACATGAGTTTGAGCAAACTCTGGGAGATGGCGAAGAATAGGGAAGCCTGGCATGCTGTAGTCCACAGGGTTGCAAAGAGTCAGACATGACTGAGTGACTAAACAACAACACCACATCTGAANACATCATCAACTCAATGGACATGAGTTTGAGCAAACTCTGGGAGATGGCGAAGAATAGGGAAGCCTGGCATGCTGTAGTCCACAGGGTTGCAAAGAGTCAGACATGACTGAGTGACTAAACAACAACACCACATCTGAAGCAGAAGGGTCCTGGAGCAAGATCCCACTGCTGGGAGGCAGATGGCAGGCTGGACACCGCAGCAGAGATCTTCACTCCCAGGAAGAATAAGGAGACTATCAGCTATAGGGAGAAATATTGTAGATTGGCTCATTGGTTACTAGGGAAATCAGCAGAGGAGGATTTCCTCTTTTATCCCCTTAGGCTATGTACCCTCCTGGGGCAGAGTTCTTCTCTTCATTAAGCTATCAAAGGGGAGCCATTCTTGTCTAAAGATTAGAACAATGACAAACTTGGGTGAGGGACAAGTATATAGGTATTTACTAATCAGGCTCTACAATTAAAAGGAAAGTCAGGCGCTTCCTCAGTGGTCCCAGTGGTTAATTAAGAATCCACCTGCTAATGCAGGAGACACTGATTCAACTCCTGGTCCAGGAGGATGCCACATCCCTTGGGGCAACTAAGGCCATGAGCCAAAATTACTGAGTCCAGGTGCAGCAACTACTGAGGCCAGTGTGCCTGGAGCCCATGCTTTGAAACAAGGGAAGCCACTGCAATGGGAAGCCCATGCATTGCAATGAGTAGCCCCCACTTGATGCAACTAGAGAAAGCTTCCATGCAGCAACGAAGACCCAGTGCAGCCAAAAATTAAAAAAAAAATTGAATAAATAAATAAACAAATTTTTTAAAAATGAAGGAAAGTCAGTCATGCCAGTAGAGTGTAAGTGAAGCAGAGACTAACTGAGAAGCAGATGTAGAGAGCAAGAGAACAGCCATGTTGAGTGGCCTGACCATACAACCGGACGTGGTGGGTAAGCCATTCTTTTTTCTCCCAAGTTTATGGCCAACGGGCTGAATCTTTTTGAATGGAAATGGCCTTGGAATCTTTCCAATGCTGTGCTCCAAGACATCAGAATTCACATGTGAATAAAAATACTCTCCTTTTCTTTCAGTGGCAAGACTTTAGACCAGAAGACCAAGTGTAGAAGTGGTGTTTAAATAAAATGACTATATTAGTGGTAGAAAATGACTGTGTCATGTGACCAAAAGCAATTTAGCTTGAAGCAGCAGTTAATAAAAATCTCTTCATATTATAACTTATTAATAAAATAATGGCTATTAACTGCTAGCTTTACTGAGTAGCGACTATATGCCAGACAATATTCTATTCACTTTATATGAATTTACTAATTAAATTGTCTCAACAACCCTATAAGTAAAAGACAAATTTTACCATAGCATTGCGTAATTCTGACAAAGTTGTTTTAGGATGACCTTGGTCTATCTGTGATTCCCTTTAAAATGGACACTGTGGCTTTTAGTGTTTATATATTAACTCAATTTTAGGAAATTTATGTGTTCTGAATTGCAGAGAAGTTATTAAATAGCAGATTCATCATATATTTAACATTTGATATTTTGGCCCTTTGAAAGTTTGTAAGTCATGTTCCAGGCCCATGATATAAGATGATGTTACCAAACCAAATTTGGGTCCACTTGTGCAAACAGTAAACCCAATCTACTCATACAAGATTGTAGTGAAGGAAAATACAGCATTTATTGTGAGGCATCCAAGGTGGGGCCAAGAAAGAAGTATGGACTGCTCACATTTGAATTCCCCAGTGACTTTCAAGGAAGAATTTTTAAAGATAAAAGGAGGGAGAGGGTCATAGGATGCTTGATCAGCTCATGGACATCCACCTGATTGGTTACTGGTGAGGTGACAGGGTGAGTTAACATCCTCAACCTTCTGATTCCAACCTCCCTGGTGTCTACATATTAGTGATCAGCATGCAGTTCACTTCTTCCACTTGAGGCTACCCTGGTGGCTCAGATGGTGAAGAATCTACCTCCAGTGCATGAGACCAAGATTTGATCCCTAGATCAGGAAGATCACCTGGAGAAGGGAATGGCTACCCACTCCAGTATTCTTGCCTGGAGAATTCTAAGGTCAGAGGAGCCTGAGGGGGCTCCAGTCCACGGGGTTGCAAAGAGTCTGATGTGACTGAGGAACTAACACTTGATGTGGCAAGGTGGGGGTGGGAATCTTAGTATCTGCAAAACAATTCAGGGATATGGCTCAGGTTATTATCTTTGCCCTTGAGGAGTAACAAAAGGAGTTGACTTTATTTCATGGTTAAACTATTATTATTTTGTCTAGCCTGACTGTTTTCATTTATTTCTGCATTTTTTTTTTTACTTTTCTGATCAAATTTTCTCTTCGAAACTCAGGGAAGGCTAGGAAACTAAAGCTTTTCTGTAAACAAGAGGCGGGGGATGAGGTAGGAAGGTGTCTGTCCCCAGGAAAACCTTATAGGGTTCTGCTTGGTTTCAATAATTTTTAATTTGGTTGTGTGTTTTATTATTATTATTATTATTTCTCTGTGTTAAAATCCTGGTATTTGAAGTAAGTGACATAGATGGTGAATGAGCCTAGAAAACTCCCTAGCACTCACATTCATTCTAACTTTGCTGTTCTTTGCTTGCCAACACAAATGTATTTTATGGGAAAATCTTATGCTATTGAAGAATTTTAAAATATTGAAATGTTTATACTAGTTGTTAAGGTTTATCAGGCCAGTTCAGTTCAGTCGCTCAGTTGTGTCTGACTCTGCGACCCCATGAATCGCAGCACGCCAGTCCTCCCTGTCCATCACCAACTCCCAGAGTTCACTCAAACTCACGTCCATCGAGTCGGTGATGCCATTCAGCCATCTCATCCTCTGTCGTCCCCTTCTCCTCCTGTCCCCAGTCCCTCCCAGCATCAAAGTCTTTTCCAATGAGTCAACACTTCTCATGAGGTGGCCAAAGTACTGGAGTTTCAGCTTTAGCATCATTCCTTCCAAAGAACACCCAGGGCTGATCTCCTTTAGGATGGGCTGCTTGGATCTCCTT